>JACEFZ010027987.1:0-339771 GCA_014155875.1 Cepaea nemoralis | reverse complement strand
CTTTGCTATTCTGAATCATTAGTTTCAGGAGTTTCTTGTCGTTGTTTCTTGGCAATGAACAGGGCATATTTCTACACAAAGAAACTATCAAGGGAGATTTGTCGCTTCCTTTGTTGGAGAATCTTTCTGAAATGGGCCATCGCGTTTTCATTGATCAGGTTTACTGCCCTGTTAGCAACAACTTTGTTTGGACGGTGGTTCACAATGAAGTCTTCGACGTCTGCCCACTTGATGCAAATGTCTTTAATCCTGGCAGTTGAAACGGTCAGTGGCTCCTCATCATCGGACGACTGCTCCTCCTTTAATGTCTTTAGCTGTTCATTCTGAAGATCCACAAGCTCATCTGTAGTGATCTCTCCAATTTGATCCTCAATCAGCTCCTCCAAGGCGTTGCCACCGACTTCCAGGCCCATATTTTTGCCAAGGACAAAATCTCATCCACTACATTGGCACATAACAGCAGAGTTAGCCTGTCCTTCATTGGTTTGTACCCCGGCAGTGCTTTCTCCTCCTGTGTGATAAAGCCCTCTTTGGCATTTTGTTCCAGAAGAGGCACGTTTCATCGCATTTAAAGACTTGTTATGGAACGTAATCTTCCTCTTTGATTATGTCACGATACTAGAGATCAACGATCCAATATGTTACTAGAACAACGTACGGCATCTTAAGCCGCGGCATTTTGCTTATTGAGAGAGCGTTGATTGAACGATAGGAACGAGTGAAGATGAGACCGGAGTCTACGGACGACGGAAAAACAGCGATTTCAAAACCTTGGAACACCGATGGATCGCCTATATAGTATTTTCAACAACCTTTGAAGTGGGAAAATGGAGATTCACGATCACGGCGTTTCACAGCCGTTTGTAGTAACGAAGGCGACGATGGGTGATCGGAGGAGACGAATGGAGAATCATTGATGTCACGACAGGACGGGGCATCAAAAGAGAATTTCGGCTGTTGTTGTATAGATCAAAAAACTGATGTGGAGGAAAGGGGGAAACTGGTGGAATAAGCCCATATCGTCGTACAGAGACAGTGTATTAATAGGCTGGATATTTTAGTGGAATTTAGTGTGCTATTTGATTTCCACGAGCAGTGGTGCTTTATTCTTAAGGGATTATGAAAAGGGAGTTACAACGTTTCAAGTCGGATAATACTGATGAAAGTTTTGTATTTATTGTGCAATTAGTACTCCCAATTCAGCCAAGGATAATTATAAGGTAGTGGTGGTGTAGAGTATAAATATAAAATAGTGTATTTGAGTGTGAAACCGTAATAATGGGCGTCGGCCGAATTTAGCTGAGAAGTAACATAGTGATTCTAGTATAGATGGTTACTGGGATTTCTGAGTTCTTTTATGACATTCCCTTCTTTACCTAGTCTTCCATCCATCCATCATGTGCCATGCCGGTAAGCGTGGGCGGTCATGTTCTGCCATCTCACTCGATCACCAGAGTCGTGGATCAGCTCCGTGTTTCTGTCTCGACCATGCCACAAGGCCAAGCCATCCAGGTACTTGCTTCTAGGTCTTCCCCTTGGTCTGTTCCCCTCGATCTTACCAGTTGTCACCAAATTCTCCAATCCATTTCTTCTCATAACATGCCCAAAAAATTTTGACTGTCTACGTCTAATTTCTCTAATCAATTTACGATCTTCATTTGTTTCTTGAAGGACTTGTTCATTGGTCTTTCTGGCTGTCCATGGTATTCTTTGCATTTTCCTCAGAAACCACATCTCTACAGCCATCAGATGTTTTTCAGCCTGACTGCTCATTGTCCACGCTTCACATCCATATAAAAGTACAGGTTCAATGTAGCATCTCAACACTCTTTTTCTCGTTTCAATTGACATCTTTTTATTGGTCAATATGTTTTTCATCTTGCTAAAGGCTACTTTTGCCATGGCGATTCTTGTTCTAATCTCTTCAAGGCATCTCCCATCAGTCTTAAGTATGTGTATACTCCTATGTCTTATGTCAGAGGTCATTTCTCTGAATATATATATATATATATCTGATAACGGCCATAAGCCTACTCTCACTGCTAATGAGTTTGAGTTAGGTTGATAGCACCTGATATTGTCTTTTCGACAGGTTCCCATGTACAAAGTAATAGCAACACTCCTGAAAAGAAGGAAGGGACTCTAATCTGGTAAAGTAATAAATATCGCCAGATTGAAGTCGGATGTCAGTCATACAGGTCAGCAAGTTCTAGCATTAACGGATACCTATAAGACATTCTGGTGAAGAAACTTACAGCAGAATAAAGAGCAGATAAACATAGATCGAAAGCTCACTATGGTGCAACTGAACTGTTTTGTAAAATGAAGAAACCGTAAGACCAGAACTTATTATTAGATAAACAGAACAGTAATGAATAAGAAACACGGTGAATCAGTAATCTTTTAAAGACAGTCTTGGTAATTGTGCATCCATGAGACCATAACTCATGCAATGATATCGGAGGTATAAACCTTACTTCGAAATATCGTATCGCTCATGTTATCAGATATTCCACAAGGAGAGACAATATATAATAAAAAACACTCTGTGGTGACAAACTGTGTAATTCTACCATTGTCAAGGATATTGCGAAGACATCGTCAACATCATTCATCAAGAGACAGTATACCGGGTGGCGTACCCCAATTCTGTGCTGTGGTGACTATATGTGCCGTTGAGTGATGAAAACTATGATGTGGATCTGAGAGTGACATTCTTATCTCACCTACAGGATAGAACACAACAACAACGTCTTTACTTACACTCCATACACACATGACACTTTTGGTTTATTCAATAAATAATGATAGTATTTAGGGGAGGACAATGTCGTGTGGGTATGTTCTGAAGGAAAGTGGAGAGGGATATGGCATTGTGAGAAGAGAGAGAGAGAGAGAGAGAGAGAGAGAGAGAGAGAGAGAGAGAGAGAGAGAGAGAGAGAGAGAGAGAGAGAGAGAGAGAGAGTGAATAGAAGATTGGAACGGGGGTATGTAGACAAAAGTCTGACAATAGACCCAACAGTGGAAAAAGGGAAATTGAAGTGCGCTTGTTGATTCTACTGTCCCCCCAGAGACGACAAGCGACAGATGATGTTATCAAATTCCTCCTTGAACGCTTCAGCTTATTTCTCGTCAGAACTTGCAGCCTCTCTGTACCTAATTACACTATGAATGCCACTTCTTTTTTCTTTTCTTTTTTTTTTAAACTTTTCAAACCAGCCTCTGCTGAATTTAATATCGTCAGTCTTAGCACTTGCACCAAGCAACTCCGACAATAAATCACTGTGCAACAGCTTCGCCTTTTCACATATTATTGCCTCACTAACACTGTCTCCTGCAAGTTGCTTTTCATTGATCCAGACCAAGAGAAGATTTTTAACTTTCTCAAAAATTTGAGGTCTTTTGCTTCTGCAGCTTAGTTATGCCTTTAGCCACATCGACTGATTTGAGTAACTCTTTGTTCATAGTTGATTTTGCCATGCAGTACTCATTAGCGATGTCACATATACGAAAGCAATTTTCATGTTTAATAATTATTTCCTTCTTTGCCTTCACTGTTATACGTTTCTGCTTCCTATCAGCACCACTACTGTTGTTCGAACTCATAATTGATGGGGTTAACAAGGAAAATAATGAAAGAGATAAACTGAACACAGTGCCACTGCTAAGAAATCTTTTACTGCTGTGTAGTAAGGCCTATGAAAGCGAAGCTGCGCACGCGTGAAAAACTAGGCTACTAGGCTAGCGCTAAGCGATGTTAGTACTGTACTGCGTGGCCTCCATTTGTACTGTACGCAATCGTTTGTCTCCAACGTTAAACCTCTCTCTCTCTCTCTCTCTCTCTCTCTCTCTCTCTCTCTCTCTCTCTCTCTCTCTCTCTCTCTCTCTCTCTCTCTCTCTCTCTCTCTCTCGCCTTCGTTCGTAACCCGAGGCACTGTTCGTTACCCGAGACAAAAAATATTTTCGAAGTGGTTGGTCGTAACCCGAATTGTTCGTGACTTGAGGCGTTCGTAACCCGAGGTACCACTGTATATCCACTATAGTTTATACCCCTATATTTTGTTTTATTTCCACCAGAATGGTTTATGCTACATACCTCGGAAGTTATAATGCCCTCTGGTCTCACATATACCTAACATGTTAATATTCAGTCTTCTCATTTCTTTCTTAATGTTATCAAAGTTTGGTATGGGCGTGGTTAATTTTCTTTAAATTTTGTGTGACCCCAGGAAACCAGTAAAAAATTGTTGTTTCCCCACAGAGGGGAAACGTTTAAAACTACCAATAGACCAATGTCATTCAATCCGATCCGATCCGATTTGTAAAATCAAAAAAGAGAAACCTTCCACCTCGTTCGACCGGCCTCAGTGGCGTTGGTTATGGTTGTGGTGGTTCATAGTGCGGTATAGATTGTTGTGGTATTACAGCGGATGTTTAAGAACACACGTTCTTATCCATTCGGCCATGCGGACCTGCACTTAGTGATTTTAAAGCCAGTAGAGGATGGTTTAAAAAATTCAAAAGGCGCACTGGCGTGCATAGTGTTACTAGGCACGGCGAAGGTGCGAGTTCGGACAAGTCTGGGGGACGAAAAATTGTATTAAACACTATATTTATTCTCTATAAAATGTGTTTTTGGTATGTATTTTGAAATTTATAGAACGAATGAATTGGATTGATATGGAAATAACTGCCTCGGTTTTGGTCGGTTTCGGATTTCGTCGATTGTTTTCGGACGGATTATCGACGAAAACCGAGGTTTTACTGTACTAACTACGCGATGACGTAGCCAGTCGCCTCTAATGACATATTATGTTGTTTTCCTCTCTTGTGGACCCCGGTGAGACAAAGTGCATATTTCCATCACAATTCTTGTTTTAGTTCATTATTTCCTTGGATTTCCATAATACCCTTGCTTTCAACTGCCAAACTGTCTGTCATCTACTGACTATAGTACCTAGTGGTGTAGGGCAAGGGGGTTGGGGGGGGGGGAGGGGTTCTTGACCCTAAGGAATTAAGGCCGCCTGGCTTGTACAGTCCGGGGCGAACTGAGCAGGTTAGTTTTCTTTTTGTTCCTGACAGAAAAATATTCCGCACCTTGGCAAGGATTCGAACCCGGGTCTCCTGAAGGAGAAACCGGAGACCTAACCACTCGACCAGTCGTTCCTCATTGCTGTCAAAGCTGCTCTCTATTTACATTTGTTGTTCTGTTATCTTCATTTTCACGTTGTTGAAGATGAGGACGGAGAACTATGGGAATGTCCCGAGCGATGTGATGTCGGCTCTTGACTTAACTCAAATTTTAATTTTCTATACGAAACATGTAAAAATATGAATAAAATTGGGTGGAACTGCGGTAAAGCTGTGAAAATGTAAACAATATAAAATGACACAAAGTAGTGCAGCTTTACATAACAGAATTACGACACATACAAGATGTTGCGGCGATTAGCCTTCATCAGCAAACAAACACATTCACAAACACAACATATAGTCAAGGATGATGAAGGCTAATCGCCGCAACGTCCTGTATGTGTCGTAATTCTGTTATGTAAAGCTGCACTACTTTGTGTCATTTTATATTGTATACAAAACATGTGTATTTTCTGACTGTGTACTTTGATCTAGTTTTTATTTGTATTAAAAGTTAGTTGCATGTCCTTTACAGAACGTCACAATCAACCCCAGCATTTAATGACTGTGATGTTCTGGGAAATTTTGCGTTCAGTAATTTGCCATTGCTTTCTCATAATATTGTGAAAATGAAAGCAAAGCAGTCTGCTCCCAAATTGCCGGCGCTCATTGCCCTCAAGCCACAGACTTATATTTTGTTAAATTATGATTCATATATTATCATTCCGATTATTGCAGTGTTACAAATTCAGCATGGCCGAATGGATAGGAACGGGCTTTCTTAAACATCCAGTGTGTTGATGCCGAGATAAGGGGTTCAACCCTTACACTGGACAGTTCGACTAAAATATTGACTTCTCGTCCTGGACTTGGGGACGAAAATTACAATGTACTGAAGTCGGAGTGAGTTCGCCTAATGGTAAAATACACCGATAATAGGAAAAGCTAATCAAGACACAACATTTTGATAGAATGTAGTGTGTATCGTCTCCGCTTGAATTCCAAGTGAGCGAGTGCTTAAAAAAAAACAAAACCAAAGATTGGGATGGGCGTAGTTATTTTTTTACAATTTGTGTAAAATTGGTATTATTAACCAGCATCAGCTGAAGAAACGGTTAGGATAATACACTTTTAACAATTAAAAGTACATCTGGAGCTTTAAAAGTTGATTATAAAATGTAAGTAAGTAAAGATTAAACACATTTTCTTTAAGAAAACTAATAGCATTAATCTTAACCTTATTATATCTGACTGATGTACAAACAATTTCATTTTCTAATAAACAGTGAAGAGATTTCTAGTTAACTATTGATATTATATCTAGTATACAATTTTCTGTTTTAAAATTCTAGTAGTCTCCCTTATCACAATATTAGATGTTTATGTCCCCTCTCTATTTGCTTAACTAGGTGTTTTTTCTTTTAGATAGTAATTCCGCAGAATGCTTGAACATAAATATTAATACGTGTTGTGATCAATCAAGGTATTACTATCATGTTATTATAATATTTTAAATATGCTCTAAGCAAACGTAATTGCACCAGCATTTGGCAGAGAGAGAGAGAGAGAGAGAGAGAGAGAGAGAGAGAGAGAGAGAGAGAGAGAGAGAGAGAGAGAGAGAGAGAGAGAGAGAGAGAGAGAGAGAACTATTTGTTCACAATGAATGAAATTTACAAACATAAATGGCATTTCCTCTAAACATAATATTTATCTACATAAACCTCATAAACTTGCACGGCCTTTCGCCACGGCGAAAATAAGTGCATGCAGGCCTTGACTGTGCCAGACCAGGTTTTGTTCTGCTCACTTCGCCTATTAATCGTCATCTCTCTCATTCCTATCACCTAGGCCATAGCCACCAGTCACACCACTCACCTTCTCGTTGTTACTTTGGCGTTGAAATCCCCGAGGATGACAGTCATTTCAAATTTTTACACTGGTCCTCGGCCATGTCTAATTCGTTATATCATTCCAGAAGCGAAGAAATTCATTGGCATTGAGAATCTTTCGAATTTACTGAACCCTTGCCTTCTACAAATCAACATTGTTCTTCTCCTATTTATATATCCACTATAGTTGATACCCCTATATTATTTTTCTTTCCACCAGAATGGTTTATGCTATATTCCTCGGAAGTTATAATGCCCTCTGGTCTCACATATACCTAACATGTTAATATTCCGTCTTCTCATTTCTTTCTTAATGTTATCAAAGTTTGGTATGGGCGTGGTTAATTTTCTTTAAATTTTGTGTGGCGCAGGAGGCCAGTAACAAATTGTTGTTTCCCCACAGAGGGGAAACGTTTAAAACTACCAATAGACCAATGTCATTCAATCCGATCAGATCCGATTTGTAAAAACAAAAAAGAGAAACCTTCCACCTCGTTCGACCGGCCTCAGTGGCGTTGGTTATGGTTGTGGTGGTTCATAGTGCGGTATAGATTGTTGTGGTATTACAGCGGATGTTTAAGAACGCGCGTTCTTATCCATTCGGCCATGCGGACCTGCACTTAGTGATTTTTAAAGCCAGCAGAGGATGGTTTTAAAAATTCAAAAGGCGCACTGGCGTGCATAGTGTTACTAGGCACGCGATGGTGCGAGTAGGGACAAGTCTGGGGGACGAAAAATTGTATTAAACACTATATTTATTCTCTATAAAATGAGTTTTTTGTATGTATTTTGAAATTTCTAGAACGAATTAATTGGATTTATATGGAAATAACTGCCTCGGTTTTCGTCGGTTTCGGATCATCGCATAAATGTCTTTGAATATAAATGTTATAGACGAGTTCTAATAATATCTTGGGTAAAGAAAAGAACAAATGCATCCATACTTCAAGAGCCGAAATTTGAAGGGGGTTGGCTATAAATCAAAGAAGGCGATAAATCAAAGAAACTTGAAATATTTTGGTCACTTGAAACGTCACGAAAGTTTGGAGAGAAAAATAATGGATAGGTATATGCCTGGGAAGAGAGGAAGAGGAGTGCCAAAGAGAAGATGGGTGCAGAATGTGGCGGATGCTCTCCAGATGGGTGTATCGGACGTGGGGCATCTTGCTTATGATCGAGAAGTTTTCCGGTAGGTTGTTATGGGAGCGAGGTTCTGCAAAGGACATGCTACTGAATGAATGAATGAATGAATGAATGAATGAATGAATGAATGAATGAATGAATGAATGAATGATGTTCTGGGAAATTGTACGTTCAGTAATGTGCCATTGCTTTCTCATAATATTGTGAAAATGAAAGCAAAGCAGTCTGCTCCCAAATTGCCGGCGCTAACCTCGAACTCTGCATGTCGGGATTGTGAAACTGCGTTCATTACCCTCAGGCCACATATTTATATTTTATTATTATTTATATATTATCTTTCTGATTATTGTACAGAGTTAAAAAGTGAGCATGGCCGAATAGATAGGCACGCGCCTTCTTAATCATCCAGTGTGTTGATGCCGAGATAAGGGCTCAACCCTTACACCGGACAGTTGGACTAAAATGTTGACTTCTCGTCCTTGATTTGTGGAGGTAAATTACAATGTACTGAAATCAGAGTGGGTTCGCCTGATGATGAGGTACACTGAAAATAGGGAAAGCTAATCCAGACGTAAAATTCAGTCCAGTGGTACTAGAATGTTGTGTGTATGGATTACGTCTGAATTCAAATCGAGCGAGCACAACATGATACTTCCGATCATAAGAGATTCCCAACCCCTTTAATGTCGTATGTTTCGATCCTTTATTTTCCTGCCACTGTTAGGGGCCGGGCACGCCTGGGTCATGACTCCGAAGCGTTTTTCTCCTGTCATCAGTTCGCACATCCACCATCGAGACGTTTAGCATATCGCTATGTATGTTTGCGCACAAGCCATCCCGCCTGGGGGAGGGGAAGAGGTGAACTTTGTGCACCAGGCAACATTAATCACTGCACCGTAACTGACCGCGGGAAAGCCGGCATCTTTACCCGGCCTTTTCCTCTGTCCTCACTTCCACCTCGGTGGCTAGATATAACCCAATAGAACCATTTTGGTTTCTTCATAGCCTATTCAAAGCTTAAGGAACCGTCCTCCTGCAGGCGCCCAGCTATTCCTAAGGCTAATTCTACTACGGCGGGCGTGTTCGTTTTGTTGTCATGAGTGCGGTGGGACGAGGAGGATTCCACGTCTGCGTTCGTCGTCTCGCTAAGTGAGGGGAAGGCTGGCAACCTACTCCTCCGTGCATTCAGGTCTACACAAAGATCAGTGCGAGAAGAGGCAGACCGAGAGAGATGGTGCTGGATGGGCTGAGGCGGTGCTGGATGGGCTGAGGCGGTGCTGGATGGGCTGAGGCGGTGCTGGATGGGCTGAGGCGGTGCTGGATGGGCTGAGGCGGTGGTGTGGAGAAATATCAGTAAGAGTTGATCCGGAACACTAGGGTCAGAGATATGTGAAGGGACATGAACGCCTACGCCAGTTGGCAGGGTTCATGATGATGATGGGCGATGGATAGCTACGACCTCGACAAATTGAAGCAGGTCTCGATTATAAGTTTACCGAGGCTGCAGCTATCTGCTGATGGCATCCACTACTAAAGGTATGTACACTGTGTCTGTGTTCAGTATGTCTCACTTGTTCACAGGAGTTACACATACCTAACCTGTGTTATTTCTTATTGTTATATCCTGCTGCAGCCGTGAATTTTCACATTCATAAACCAATTGAGAGTGTATGTAAATGATGTAGTTATGCATATACGTGTTTATGCATGTGTGTATGTCTGTCTCATTACATGGTAGTTTATGTTCCACAACATTCATTTGACAATGTTGTTTCTATGTGAATGTACCATACACAATAGTTAATTGATGTACGATAGATGAGTGATTGGAAGGGCCAAATATAAGATGGGCCTGCCTGTCAGATTTAAGACCCTTTAAAAATAAAGTTTGTTCGTTCATTCACTCACAGCTGTCCTATCCTTAGCAATTCCCTACGGCTTCATTTATGTCCTCCCCATATTACATTTCAGTGTCTACTTCTCCCATATGTTTTTAGGCCTTCCTCTGTTTCTTTTGCCCAGTGGATTCCAACAGAGAATAAGAACAGAATAGGGTAAGCAAAAGCTGTATTTTAGAAAATGAAATGTTATCTTATGCAATAAGTCACTATCATTGAATGTAAGAAAGAGAATGCTGAAGTGATATTTAGAACCTGTTTTACTGTATGGCAGTGAATCTTATAATGTAAATGAACAAATTGGGAGGAACTTGGAAGCAACAGAGATGTGGTTCCTAAGCCGAGTGTTGTAAATTCCTTGGACTGCCAGAGTAACTAACGACAATAGCCTGAAAGAGGCTAATGAAACTAGAACATTATATACAACGATAAGAAAGAGACAAACAGCTTTGTTTGGTCATGTGATGAGAAGAGTGGCATTGGAGAACATTGTGATGGCTGGAAAGATCGAGGGGAAGAGAGGGAGAGGCCGATTAAGAGAAATGAAGCTGGATGGATTAAGACGGTGGCAAGGAAGAATATCATCAGCAGAGTTGATCCAGAACACCAAAGACTGAGATCTGTAGAGAGACATGAACGACTGCGCCAGCTGGCATGGTACTTGATAGATGATGATATAGGGATTCCCATACGTTGCCACAGGAGCATGCATGTACTCAAAATGTCAACTTGTATTTGTTTGCTGGTCATAGGCTCTTTCTTAAAGATAAGACTTAAAAAGCCGCTGATATTTTGTGAAAGATATTGTAATCCTTTAATAGATACATTGTCATAATCAGTATTGTTAAAAAAAAAACAGCTCCTATATCATGGGCATGTGTTAAGACCACCAAGATGTCCAACACTTTACTAACCTAAACAATTCCAGAAAAAAGTATAAGGGGAAGGATGACCTTATGTACAACTGGAAGGATCATAAGATATGGATAAGAAAAACCCTGGTAGAAACTGAACAAATTTGGGGGTGGTGATCCAACAATCTTGTAGGTCCAAGGCAAAGTAATACAATCAAGGTGTTATGAAAACCACATTTGGTCAGAAGATAAGCAGCATCTTGTAAGTATTAAACAGAATCATTCAATGTGCACAAGATGAACAATCTGCAACCAGCATGGTCAGATAGGAATAAAGTACTAAACAGAAAAAAGAACGTCCAAGATAACAGAACAAAGAACATCCAAAATACATCAGGTGAACAATGAGCTATCAATAAAATATTAAACAGAACAAAAAACATCCATAGACACAAGCTGAGAAATCTGCAACAAGGATGATTGGACAGAAATAAAGAAGCTCATCTTAGCTGAACCCCCATGACAATATAGTGTCACAGAGAATAATTAAACAACTCTTTTGTTTTCAAAACTGCACCAAGTAATGGTCCATCTGTCCTAATTATTCCATATTGTTCTTGTACATATTTCACACCCCACGGTGGCAGCTTCAATACATTTAAACACTCATTCATTGCTTGTGGAATAACAGTAAAAGCTTTTCACATGCTTGATTCAATGAACAGTAAACACGTGATTAAATTTGTTGAAGCAGCTGCTGTACGCTACCAAAGACTACCACTGTGTAAGTAGAAAAAAATTATAGTGAACCTATGACTATCTCGGTAACAGGTTTGTGTACACTGTAGTAGTATCAGTGACAATGTGTTGTGTATTTCAGTAAAAAAAAATTATCAATCCATTTACCTCATATTATATGTAATTCTGTAGTAAGCACTTGATGAGACACATTGAAATACAAGGGGCTTCTCATAAGTCTTTAGCCTCACCATGAAGGAGTAAGCGGAGAAAATTGAAATTGGCACATGTATAGCTCATTCACCGGTCTCTGTGGCCAAAGGCTTGCGAATGCGGTTCGTGAGCCAGGTACCAGGCTGATCGAAGCTCAGCTGCGACCGATTTGTGCAGCAGACCGTGTCGCTTTGCGTTATAACGTGCTGGTATGGGAGCCGGTCGTTCAGAAAGCAATGGCAAACTACTGAACATAAAACTTGCCTAGTACATCAACAGCAGCTGAAAAATGCTGGTGTTGACTGCAACATCCCGTAAGAGATACGCAACAACAAAAAAGGTATAGCTCATTCAATTTGTAATGGACATATGAATTATGAATTTCCCTCCTCAACTGGTTTTCCCGATATGGTGCATGCACAACACACCCTATTGAGATCTGCACATCCAACGGTTTGTCAGAACAATGGAGAAATCAGACGCCAGGGCTGTGATAAAATTCTTGATGTTACAGTGAAAAACACCTACAGAAATACACAGGGAGATGGAGCCAGTGTTTGAGGAAGTCTGTCCTTCGTATGCTTCTGTTAGAAATTGATGTTTGCAGTTTAAGTGTGGCCGTTCCCAAGTTGCTGATCTGCCAAGATCAGGACGACCGTCCTCAGAGTACAATGATGCAATAGTGAAGAAAATCATAGACCAGGAAAGGAAAATGACAATTGCAGAGATATCAGGTTCAGTAAAACTGAGTAAGAGTGCAGTTTTTAGAATTTTACACAACAGATTGAACATGAGAAAAGTGTGTGCCCGCTGGGTCCCGCGCCTGCTGACATGTGAACAGAAACAAACACGAGTTGATTGCTGTAGCCAGTTGCTCAATATGAGGCAGTCGAAAAACATGTTGACGACCATGGTGACGGTAGATGAGACTTGGACTCACCATTATGACCCAGAATCCAAAAGTGCCAGCATGCAGTGGAAAACCCTGGGCTCGCCAACACATGTCAAGCCAAGAGCACAAACATCTGCAAGAAAAGAGATGCTGACTGTTCTTTGGGACGTCAAAGATTACATGCTTCATGGCAACAGGGTTAGTGGGCAGTACTGTGCATTTGCTTCAAGACAACGCACCCTCCCATAAAGCACGGCTTGAGCTGCAAACTGCCAACGATTTGAATAATGAAATTCTTCAACACCCACCATATTCTTCAGATGTGGCTCCATCAGACTTTTTTTCTTTTCCCAGATCTTAAAAACAACAGCTGAAAGGACTCGTTTTGACAGTGACGAAGATGTCATCCTGGCTTGTGATAACTGGTTTAGTTCGAAAAATAGGTTATTTTATTCTGAAGGTCTTTTCAAGGTCACACAGAGATTGCAGAAATGCATAAATTCGTGTGGTGGCTACATTGAGAAGGAATAAGCACTAGTGCCAAATTTCAATTTTCTCCGCCTACTCCTTCACGGTCAGGCTAAAGACTTATGAGAAGCCCCTTGTATGCCAGGCAATAAATTATGGTCTGTTGTTAGTGTTTTCTTTGTGAAAATAATTTTATTAACCTGTTTACTAATGAAAGGTCAGAATCATACTTCACATATTTTTCCTGTTGCCAAATTTTTATATTAAAGAACACATCCTGTGGACATTCAAAGACTTTCTTGTCTACTTTCCATTTGTTTATGATACCCTCTGTTGTGTCTCCATCTTGAAGTGGTAGAGAGGTTTTGTGTGTTTCGATAACCCCCATGAGCTGTGGTAGAGGGCAGAGTGTTTTATTGAGCCCAAAGAACTGTGCTTATGGTAGCATTGCTACTGGGAGGGTCTTCCATGTCGTACAAGTTAAGGGTCAGGGACCAGATGAAGTGAGACACAAACCTGCGGTCTTCTAGATAGACTCAAAACAGTCAAATGCTAGAGAAAAGTTAGTTGCATATCCTTTACAGGACGTCACAGTCAATTCCAGCATTTTTGGCTGTTTGTGATCTCTTGGCAAGTTTATGTTCAGTAGTTTGCCATTGATTTCTGAACAACTGGCACCCATACGACTTTATAAAAACTCAACGAAAGGCAGTCTGCTGCCAAATCGGCCACAGCTGTGTTTCGAACGGGGTATGCTGGATTACGAACTGCATCTGTAATGCTTTCACCACAAACCCAAAATTATGCTTGCTAGCACCTTGCGGTCTTGACAGACAATAGTTTATTACATTGTGCTTCAAAAAAGGCTTAATAACTACAACCCAGGGCTGGAGTTATACCTCTCCAAAGCACAAAGCCTGGAATGAATTGTAGAGACCATGTGTTGCCATGCAGGAAGATCCCTCTCTCGTCCTATCTAGTTTACTCCAGAGGAAAGGTAATACCAATACGTCTGGAACAAGACAAGCTGCAGAAACTGCCCAATCAGCAACGCAATGTTCTCTAACTGTCCGCCTGTTGGAGCTTCGATCCTAGATCAGTTGCAGATCAAGGCTTAGAGCCTGGTCTGCCCTACCATGACATTTAGTCTTAAGGTTGCATTTCCTCACACTAGGATAAGACTTGTACCCTCCCAATCGCACTCCTTTATCTGAAGCCGTTGGTACAATGTGGGGTGTCAGGTTTGATGAGTGCAGTCGAACATTCACCACAATGAATTGTGCTACAGATGTGACAAAACAGTGCAATATAAACTCACTTTATAATGACAAACTGTTCACGATTGTCATCAGTGAGTTAAAATTAACTCTATACAACATTAAACAACTCTTTTTCTGACTTCCATTGATAAAACTTTATTGCATATGACATGTTTAAGTTTACTAAATACATTCTCTACTTGGCTTGTTCTCTTCTTTATTCCCAACTCACATCTTCATGCCTGTTATCAACATACCTAAATATTTTAATATATGTGCTTGCCTCACAATAGCACAACTGTGTTTGTTTGTACAATAGCAAGTCTTTTGATTCTTTTCAGTTTTTAATGCAAAAGAATTACACAAGTTATATTTGTTTTATTTTACATCCATAATCAATCACACACATACACACACCTCACTTTAATCATAAAATTAATTTAAAAACAAGATATTACCGAATGGCAATTTTACCAATTAAAAATAATCAAACCATAGAAAGCAAGTAAATGAGCTTAATGCGATTTAAAAGGAATGAAGAATGAGACCCCGAAAACAAAAATGACTGAAGTTAGTATTCAAAAGCTGTACATCTGAGCTGATCTTGTGTTGCTTATTAACCAGCCAATGTGGCGTTGAGGAAGTGAGGACATGCTGATGTGAATCTTGTGGTCCTGAAAGAAAATAACACATGAGCTAGGACCTTTCATAGTTAAGTTATTAAGTTTTATTCTGGATTAGGACAATTGTATCTGTATTGTCCACAGTGTTGTCAGTCAGTGTCCACAGTGTTGTGAGTGAATGTCCACAGTGTTGTGAGTGAATGTCCACAGTGTTGTGAGTGAATGTCCACAGTGTTGTGAGTCAATGTCTGCAGTGTTGTGAATGAATGTACAGGACATCTTGTATGAACTACCTGTACATTCGATTTAATCTTCGTGTACACAGGACATCTTGTATGAATTACCAGTACATTTGATTTAATCTTAGAGCATACATCTTCTATGAGCTACCTGTACATTTGATTTAATCTTGGAGTACACAGGACATCATCTATGAATTACTTATACATTTGAATTAATCTTCGAGTATACATCTTCTATGAACTACCTGTACATTGGGCCTGAAATGCGTACCACTTGAGCAGATTAAGAGCTAAACCCAACTCACCGCAGATATAAGTAGATGAGCCAAATAAAATGCTAAACATCTTGTGATTTTAGGTCCCCATTTTGAATCAGCTGTGGTTTTTTGGAGTCAATTTCAGCCTGCATCCGTGTCAGGCGTTCCTGCATTCTGCGTAGCTGCAGACAAGAAGAAAACACGGTTTATATTACGTTCATTCACCAAAAATCATGTTTATTAATAATTAGTTATATGGGACGCAGAGGTGTTTCCAAGGCACCAGGGCCGGGTTATATACTGGCCAAGACCTATTGACGCGTCCTCGTCGAGCGTCCTGGGCAACAGGTCCCTTCGGGGTCCTGGCTAAAGTCAGTAGGATCGCCAATTCCTCCGAAGTCAGAGAGCGTCTGCCTGATACGGCGAAGAACCACCAGTCTGCACACCAATAAGCCAGACATGGGACAATGGATACTACACGCAAACCTCAGGTCCTGTATGACAACACACTGATGTTGGACAACAGGATTCTTCATCTGACATACAGGACTTCGCGTTGGAGCTCCAGCCAACGAACATAAGCAAGCAAGCATTAGTTGTATGTCTTTTACAAGAAGCCACAATCAACTCCAGCATTTTGTAACTTACTAGGTTATTTTGATGTTCATAGTCTGCCATTGTTTTCTGAACGACAAACATCTAAAGTATCGAAATCAATGCAAGGCGGGCTGCTTCCAAATCTTCCAGTTATTTCAAACCCGTGACAAGGTATGTCAAGGAATTGTGTAATACCTGCAATGTCCCTAAGTCACAGTGCCATGGCTTTATTTATCAATAAAGGCACCAGGTCATTCCACACAGCTGGCTCTGTGGTAAAGGAGTTACGGACGCAGTTCGTAATCCTGTATACCGCGCTCGGAACAAGGCTGCAGGCGATTTGGCAGCAAACCACTTTGCATTGGTTTTTATAAAATGGTATGAGTGCTGGTCATTCAGAAAGCAATGGCAAACTATTGAATGAAAACTTGCCAAGAAATAAAGAACAGCCAAAAAATGATGGTGTTGACTGCGAAGTCCTGTAAAGGATATGCAACTAATTCCACAAAGCTAGTGTCATGGAAGTGTGAAGTGACAGCCAGTGATAGCAGGTAACTCCATAGCTGATACTGCCTTGGGGATGTGAAGTGACAGAACAGACGCGTACAACCCTTCAACGGCAAGCAACAAGAGAACACAAGATATAAACCATGGAGATCACACTACAGTGATTACATTCAGACATACGAGGGCCAGTCAATAAGTAAGTCACACAGTTCTGTGGGATGGCAGGTAAATGTAGTTGGTGTTTTCTACAGGTGCCACCAGGTGACAGCAACATCAAACTTTATATTCCTGTTCGTCAGGTGGCGCTAGGTGTCTCATGCGCATGCGCAGTGCATAAACAAAATGGCGACTGTACTTACAGAGTGTACAACTAAAGAGCAACGTGCTGTTGTGCGTTTTTTGTGGGCAAAAGGACTGCCTGCAAAGGACATTTATCAATTCCAATTCCAAATTTCAAAAACAAAAATTCCAAATTCGTCCTCGTCTAACCTGCTTCATCAGCTGTGGTTATTGTTGAGGATCGTGGTTTTTGTGGGTTTATTCACTCTAATTCTTGTCTTGTGAGTCCTATCTCGGACTGGTGATGTAGCGTTTGTGTCTGTGACGTCAGCAGTGGTCGGCGGCTATCCTTTGTGCTCGTCTGTTTTTGTGGTTTTCTTTGTTGGTGTAGGCTCCTGGCTCGTCTGGCTTGACTGGCTGCAGTCCTTATAAGGACTTTTCGTTATCCCACTCCAGCTGGGGGATCGGTCGGCGGCGTCCTTAGTGCTTGTTTCCTCTTGTTGTTTTCTTTGTTGGCGCAGGCTCCTGGCTTGAGTGATTGCAGTCCTTAAAAGGACTTTTTATTTAGTACTTTTGCCTCCTGTTCTGTGTAATGCCCCTAGAAGCTTTTTGATGTTATTTAAATCCTTGCGCTTTCTTTCACTTTCTTGTGTAAGTTTTTGCTGTTTTTCGATTGCTTCCTCTGTGGTCAGCCATGGGAAGATCTCTCCGTCTTCTATGTAGTACTCGAAGTCGGCATCGACGTCATAGTGTAATTCCGGGTATTCTGTCGGTTTCCCCCTGAGTTTCTTGGGCTTCTTTCCTTTTGCTTCCTGCCTCCTTATGTATTCCTCGTGTCTGAGTTCCTTTTGTTCTGCTCGTTTCTTTCCTTCTTCTATGTACACCTCCATTTCCTCCCGGGTAGGTTCCCCTCCAATCCACGGTAAGCCGTCGGAAGGTACCTTATCTTGTCTTTCTTCGGCTGTCTGGTGGGATGTTGGTTTCCCCTTGGATGGTTTGGGCGTCGAGGTTCGGCTGCTGGTTTTATCTTGCGTCTCCGGGTCGGTTTTTTGTTGTGTTTCTTGCTGTTTCTTTGTGGTCACTTGCCTGACTTCTGTTGATTTGTTTTGAGTTGATTTCATTTCAGCTTTTAGTCGCTCTCTCTCCACTTTTATAGTGCGTAGCATTTCTTCGTTTTCCTGCTTAAATGCGGTCATCTGTTCCACTTCTCGCTTGATGTTTTCATGGATCTCCTTTATTTCCGCCAGTAGATTCTCGTTGTCGCTGGTCGGATTAGGTGTCAGCAGTGCCTTGACTTGTTTCTTCAACTAGTCTATCTGCTTTTGAAGTTGATCTCTGTCAGCTTGTGCTATACCCGTGGCTGTCTCGCCCCTCTTCATTGCTTCCTTGAATGGTGTCTTTGTGATGATGGCGATCTTTAAGACGTCTCTGTGTCTCTGCAGGTACGGACAGCCCAGGTATCTTGCTCCGTGTTTGCCCAGACAGTTGGCGCACTTTCTTCTGTTGTTAGGAGCTCGGAAGTCCGTGTCCAGCTTGGCCAGCGGACACTCCTTGAAGGCGTGGTGATCGGCACAGTATCGACAGATTTCCGTCTTACTGCGACACGTTGCTCTGCTGTGGCCGGCCCTCTGGCATTTTGAACATTGCATGATTCTTGGTATGAATCTCTCTGGTTGCTGCAGTCTCTTGTTGAGTGATGCTGTGGTCGGCATTTCGCTGCCCTCCGATGTCACCACTGCCAGGGTTGTAGGTATCTTGGAGTAAGTGAGAAGCCGCTCCGCCTTCAAGACTTGGATGTGAAGATTCTCTTCACGTAGCTGCTTCAGGATTTCTTCATCTGTCAGCTCCACAGGAATCCGCTTGACAACCCATCGGACTGTTTTTGAGTCGGTGTATCCGATTCTAGTGTCTTTCTCCTCCTTCTTCTCTGCGGTCTTGATTCTTGACTGTGTTGGGCTGTCAATCTTCTCCCTCGTAGTAGCTTCAGTAATGGCTGTAGTATCAGGCTCTTTGATGCAGCTAGCAGGTGGGCTCTCGACGTTCTTCTTCTTGTTGTCGGCTACCACGCTGCACATCTTGGCAACAGCGTGTTTCTTGTTGTTGGATTTTCCACGTGACATTTTCCCGCTGATCAGGCTTCTTGACAGAATAATGCGACTTGACTTGTTAGCGCTCGCCACGACGAACGTCGACGATGAGGACATTTATAAGGAAATGCTTCCTGTTTATGCTGACAAATGTTTGTCCTGTAAAGCGGTGCATAGCTGGGTAGAAAAATTTTCTCAAGGACACGAATGACGCCGAAATTGAATGTGAAGTGAACACATGGTTTAGACAACAGAGCACGCTGTTCTATTCAACCAGTTTAGGAGGACTAATAAAACGACGGGATAAGTGCATCAATGTTGGTGGAAATCATGTTGAGAAATGAAGGGACAATGTATGTATAAAAATAAACTGGTTTCAAGTTGTTATCATATTTAGTTATTTTTCTACAGCCATTTGTGACTTACTTATTGACGTCCCCTCGTAATAAACAGAATAGGAAGACAATATGAAACAAACACAGAAAATAACATTCTTTTCCAGGCCCGATACTGCAGTACCATTTTAGCAGTGACTGTAGTATAGAGTTCGACCTTCCCCTCTCCAGGCACAGAAACCAGTGTTGTATGCAAGGCAGATTCGTCTGTGGGGAGGCATAAAGGATACAGCTAGCCCCTGATACTGCACAGCACATACAGACTGGCTGGGATTAGCCCGAGGTTGGTCATGTTTCCTTCGCATGTTTGAGGTATATTTGTCCAAAAGATTCCACCCCTACGTTCAAAGGGATCTCGTATTATACAAAAGTGACAAAGATCTATTGTTTGTTGTAACTATTTGGCCTCTCATAAGAAGAGAGGCATTGGAGAACATTGTGATAACTGGAAAGGGCCGACACATCCGACTTCTTCAGGCATTTGTTAACTGGGTTAACCTTCCCGGTGTGCTTAGATACTACAGCCAAGCCATAAACATTTCTGCCACAAACAGATTATACCAAGAAAACAACAGCACATTATGTACTCAAGCTATACAATGACATTCACAGACATTCTATGTTGAGACTATACAGTGAAATCATACACAACCACTCAACCATCGGAATGTAGATTAAGTCATATACATATGTTGTATACAATGAAGACAAACACTTGTTTTATGTGTCAAATAGTAAAAAAAAAAAAAGTGTTGAAGAGATCTTTGTGTATATCGTTAATGGCTTTCAGCTAATATTGATAAAAATGAAATAACAGTTACCTCCTCTTCTTTCTGTCTGAGTTCTCTCTCTTTATCTGTGTATTCTCCACCACCATTCTCCAACCTGTCATACATTGCAGACGATTTCCTGTTTAAAATATACAATTAAACTGTTTTAAAGAAAAGAAATTCAAACTGCAATGCAAAAATAGTGTTAACACCAGCAGATTTTATTATGTTTTATTTCAAAATGTGGATGATTGGGTAAAAGTATTTGCTCTTAAACTTCGGGTGTGATGATGGCAAAGTAGGGGGTTCATTCCCAACATCAGCCTTAAATTGGACTGAAACGCTGACTTCTCGTTCATAGTGCAAAGGCAAACTACTGAGCATAAAATTGCCTTAAAAATTGACTTGGGGTTGATAGCAACATCGCAGTAAGGACATGCAACATTTTATTTCAAAACAGAATTTACTGCACTCAGGTCAAACTCCTTAGATCCTGCTGTCCCAGGCAGTTGTTACTTTAACAAGTAGTTGTTAATTTAACATATTGAGAATATGTGAGTCTGAGATGTGACAGTAACAATATGGGACCCAATGAGCTACAGTATGTACATATATATACATGCTATGCTAAACAAAGAAAAGGAAATACAACAGAAAAACTTGGCATAACAAGATGACAATCATAATTATTTAAAACAAAATACAAGCACATAATGTTAGCTGTTGCAAAGTTGCCAAATGGCAAAAAATAAAAATAGAACAACTAGTTTACAATCTTTCTACATCATTATTTACTATGCATATGACAAAGTTGATAGTTTACAAATAATCTTTCTAAGTCACTGTTTACTATACATATGACAAAGCTGATAGTTTACAAATAATCTTTCTAAGTCACTGTTTACTATACACATGACAAAGCTGATATTTTACAATCTTTCTAAGTCACTGTTTACTATACATATGACAAAGTTGATAGTTTACAAATAATCTTTTTAAGTCACTGTTTACTATACATATGACAAAGTTGATAGTTAACAAATAATCTTTCTAAGTCACTGTTTACTATACATATGACAAAGCTGATATTTTACAATCTTTCTAAGTCACTGTTTACTATACATATGACAAAGCTGATGTTTACAATCTTTCTAAGTCACTGTTTACTATACATATGACAAAGCTGATAGTTTACAATCTTTCTAAGTCACTGTTTACTATACATATGACAAAGTTGATAGTTAACAAATAATCTTTATAAGTCACTGTTTACTATACATATGACAAAGCTGATAGTTTACAATCTTTCTAAGTCACTGTTTACTATACATATGACAAAGCTGATGTTTACAATCTTTCTAAGTCACTGTTTACTATACATATGACAAAGCTGATAGTTTACAATCTTTCTAAGTCACTGTTTACTATACATATGACAAAGCTGATGTTTACAATCTTTCTAAGTCACTGTTTACTATACATATGACAAAGCTGATAGTTTACAATCTTTCTAAGTCACTGTTTACTATACATATGACAAAGCTGATGTTTACAATCTTTCTACATCATTATTTACTATGCATATGACAAAGCTGATGTTTAAAATCTTTCTAAGTCATTGTTTACTATACATATGACAAAGCTGATGTTTAAAATCTTTCTAAGTCACTGTTTACTATACATATGACAAAGCTGATGTTTACAATCTTTCTAAGTCACTGTTTACTATACTCATGACAAAGCTGATGTTTACAATCTTTCTAAGTCACTGTTAACTATACATATGACAAAGCTGATGTTTACAATCTTTCTAAGTCACTGTTTACTATACATATGACAAAGCTGATGTTTACAATCTTTCTAAGTCACTGTTTACTATACATATGACAAAGTTGATAGTTAACAAATAATCTTTTTAAGTCACTGTTTACTATACATATGACAAAGCTGATAGTTTACAATCTTTCTAAGTCACTGTTTACTATACATATGACAAAGTTGATAGTTTACAAATAATCTTTCTAAGTCACTGTTTACTGTACATATGACAAAGCTGATGTTTACAATCTTTCTAAGTCACTGTTTACTGTACATATGACAAAGCTGATGTTTACAATCTTTCTAAGCCACTGCTTACTGTATATATGACAAAGCTGATGTTTACAATCTTTCTAAGTCACTGTTTACTGTACATATGACAAAGCTGATGTTTACAATCTTTCTAAGTCACTGTTTACTGTACATATGACAAAGCTGATGTTTACAATCTTTCTAAGTCACTGTTTACTGTACATATGACAAAGCTGATGTTTACAATCTTTCTAAGTCACTGCTTACTGTATATATGACAAAGCTGATGTTTACAATCTTTCTAAGTCACTTTTTACTGTATATATGACAAAGCTGATGTTTACAATCTTTCTAAGTCACTTTTTACTGTATATATGACAAAGCTGATATTTTACAATCTTCCTAAGTCACTGTTTACTATACATATGACAAAGTTGATAGTTAACAAATAATCTTTTTAAGTCACTGTTTACTATACATATGACAAAGCTGATGTTTACAATCTTTCTAAGTCACTGTTTACTATACATATGACAAAGCTGATGTTTACAATCTAAGTCTCTGTTTACTATACATATGACAAAGCTGATGTTTACAATCTAAGTCACTGTTTACTATACATATGACAAAGCTGATAGTATTCTGCAGTACCAATTTCAGGTCATGAAATCCACAAAGGCTAGCATACAATCAATCAATCAATCAATCAATCAATCAATCAAGTGTCATCTCTAAAGGATGGGGCCACGTTATGTACAATTCTTATTCAGGTGCCAAACGTGTGGAGCAGACATTGGTGATCAAGATTCTCCAATCTTCTCCATCAGCTGACACTTTGATGAAGTTGGTACTGCTTATATTGCTGTACGCTATCCTGCTGTTGATTGACGATGAGCAGACAAGCTGAAAAACATCTAATGGCAGTGGAAATGTGGTTTCTGAGGAAAATGCAAAGAGTAACATGGGCAGACAGAAAAACTAATGAGCAAGTCCTACAAGAGGCAAATGAAAGCCACAAACCAATTAGAGAAATTGGATGCAACTGTCACGTTTTAGGCACTTTATGAGAAGAAACAAACTAGAGAACTTGGCGACTACTGGCAAGATTGAGAGGAAAAGAACAAGGGGAAGGCAGAGAAGTAAATATTTGGATGGCTTGACTACATGGCATGGTCAAGACAAGAACACAAGCTGATCTGCGACTCTGGTGTAAGATAGTGAAACATGACTGCCCATGCTGATCGGCATGGCACATGTTGAATGAATGAATCCTGCTGTTTAAGCTTCCAACATAATCTTTCTGTACCCCTGTTCCTCTCTGTCTTTGTATTTTTCCACATGAAGCTTATTACAGTATTCTACCTCTCCTGTTGATTTCCCATACACTGTATGTCTTATCCATATGGTTCTGATGAGTGGTCAATAGCTAAGATTTGTTTTCTTCTCTGTCCACAATATTCTCAACATTCTTCTAAATAGAATTATGTGAACAATGGAGATTTTAATAAGGGTTAAATTTAGGTTAGTTATGGCGATTTCTATAAGGGTCAACATTATGCACACACAGGACATATTTAAATTTGACAAAATGATGTACATAAAGAAATAACTTGGAATCAAAATAGAATTAGAATTATGCTAAACAAAAGGACATTTTTGGTGAAAGTTAAATAAAAGAACCATTGGTTTATTGGGTATATGGTGCTATCCACTGATTTTTATAAACCAAACGACACTCAAAGGGTCATCATCATCATCATCATCTTCCACTTTTGCTA
This sequence comes from Cepaea nemoralis, assembly GCA_014155875.1. Taxonomy (NCBI): domain Eukaryota; kingdom Metazoa; phylum Mollusca; class Gastropoda; order Stylommatophora; family Helicidae; genus Cepaea; species Cepaea nemoralis. Next base: position 315,679 of record JACEFZ010027987.1, on the reverse strand, counting down.
TCAAGCATCATGGGGAGGAATAATTGGCGCTTCAGCGCCCGATGGGAAGGCATTGCATAGTGTCATTCTGTGTAATTGTATAATGTCTTTGCTGTCGTCAATCCATTTTATTCTCGGGCGTCCTCTTGCTTTCGTCGCAGATAATCTTTGATGTAGGGCCATACTGGTAATTGATGGTGTTGCATTCTAACGAGATGGCCAAACCATTTGATCTTCTGTTTTTCGATAAATATGGCACAAGGTGTAGATCCTACTGTTTGTCTGATAACAACATTTCTTACTCGCAACGCCGATCACATTCTGGTATGAACCTAAGGCCTATCCACGTCAATATGGAAGCACTATACTCGAGTTTCGCCCTCATTTGAGCTCGTCAGTAGTGCATATCCATGACCGGATCCGGAAACAGTCCCAGATCACACGTATGAAGCGGGTGTGTAACCACGCGGCACACACTGGACACACCAAATTATCACAACAGAACATCACAACGCTACCCATCGTAGGCTATGCTCAAGATTGCCCAATCGCCGCGACCGACGTCCGTCAATCGATGGATATGCACTACTGACGAGCTCAAATGAGGGCGAAACTTGAGTATAGTGCTTCCATATTGACGTGGATAGGCCTTAGGTTCATACCAGAATGTGATCGGCGTTGCCAGTAGTGGGTTGTGCTCAATATTTAAATTTCAAATCCCGAAACAACCACATAATCAATTTCTTACTCGGTCTCGGTTTGTTAAGTTGGCAGCTCTCCTCAGGCATCTCATCTCGCAGGTGTTGATTTTGCGTAAGTGTGATTAGGATGATGTCCAAGTTCAAGATCGGTAGCATAGGGTTGGTGTCAATATGCTGTTTATTATCTGTCGTTTTGCGGACATGGGTACATTTGGATGTTTCAGTAAGGGTGATAGTTGATATGTAAGCACACTTTTTGACATCTGATTTCGATTTCTCTATCCAATCTGCCATCTTCTGTGATCCTACTTCCAAGATATTTGAATTCTTTAACTTGTTTCAGATGTCCATTTATCTGTAAACTTAGTGGACCAGGAGATCTGCCAACTTGCATTACTTCGGTTTTGGCTGTGTTTATACTCATATTGTGTCAAAAGGTGATGTGGTCAGTATCACCATGACAGCCTCTTTTTTCCCCCAGGACATTTCCTGGCACCCATTTTAGGCTGGGAGTTCAGGCCAATTACACAAAATTCACTGTGAGGACAATTCAAACACATGACAAACAGGCCATCAGGCAAGCTTGATAGCTACTGCACTACTGCGGTTTTCCACACTTTTTTGGCAAGGCCGACAATGAATACTGAAGGGGCTTTTGACAAATAATAATTGACCATAAATGTTGCGCGTCATTGTATGTTCTTGGTTCCGCTATTAGTTCAACAGGATATAAAGCTATCAATAAAACGCAAAATAAAATAAGAAGAATGGGTGGCCGAGAGGTTAAAAAATGCCTGCCTCAAACATCGTAGGAAAATGTATTTAATCACTGGTAAGGTTTGGAGATTTAAAAACAATTCTAGCCTGCTTACTACTTTGTGACCGACTGGGAAAGTGACATTTGTTCCTAAGAAGGGAAACAATTTTCCTGGCAAACACTAACAATGGTTATATCCCATGATGAAAACAAACCAAAAAAACGTGAAGAAATTCATTCGTTATTTTCACATATACTGATTGCAAACACAACAAATGCAAATGTATCTCATATCCTTCATCTCAAGATACTTTACAGACAACAAACAAGCATTCAAAATCCTTTGATATGCCAGTGTTAAATGCAGCAAAATAAATAAATGCAATACAATATTTAAAAATCTGGCAAGATAACCATAGTGCTGAAGAAATAATTTCTAGGAGCAAAAGTATAAAGCAATTGATAAAACTAAAAGTTAATTTCATATCCTTCATCATCATCATCATCCAATGCCTTGCTGGCTGGTGTGGGTGATCATGTCTCTCCACAAATTATGATCTCCGACATTGTGGATCAATTTGTGTGTTGACTCTCTTCTGTGTCATGACACAAGACTGTCAAGAATCTTCTCACGCTGTCTTTCTCTATCTCTCTTTCCACAAATCGTTTCGGTTGTGACGACATGTTCCAGTCTTTGTCTTCTCATAACGTGGCCAAAATCATCCTGTACAGGATGTTGCAATCAAGCCCAGCATTTATTGCCTGTCTGTGATTTATTAGGCAATTGTTAGGTCAGCAATTTGCATTGATTGCTGAATGGTTGACTGCCTCATACAGTGGAAATCATCACACAGCAGTCTGCTTCTAAATTGCCCACAGTTGATTTTGAACCCATGGCTTGGTATGTTAGAGAATTATGAAACTGCATCAAACTATGAAACTAGAACATGATATACAACAGTAAGAAAGAGACAAACAGCCTTGGTCATGTGATGAGAGGAGGCATTGGAGTACATCGTGATAACTGGAAAAATCAAGGGGAAAGAGGCAGATGCAGACCAAGAGTAATGATGTTGGATGGACTGAGACAGTGGCATGGAGGAATATCATCAGCAGAGTTGATCCAGAACACCAAAGACCAGAGATCTGTGGAGAGACATGAATGCCTAAACTGGCTGGCAGGGCACTTGATGATGATGATTTCACTATCCCACAAGCCATGGACAGTGAAATTATGTGACATGGGGTGGTATGTTTCATCATCTCATACGATCACCAGTCGTGAATCAGCTTTGTGTTCTTGTCTCGACCATGCCATGTGGTCAAGCCATTCAGGTATTTACTTCTCCATCTTCCCTTTGTTCTTTCCCCCTCAATCTTGCTAGTTGTCACCAAGTTCTCTAGTTTATTTCTTCACATAACATGTAAAAATAAATTGACTGTCTACATCTAATGTCAAACACTCACATCCAAATAGATATAAATTGTGTTGTTATATACAAGTGAGAACCAATCATCATAAACTAATATACACAAATGAAAAGAAAAGAAACCTCAGAAAAGCAATAGTTATAAAGCAACTTGACAAAACTAGATGTCATGGATCATTATTTATAGCTGACTAGGCATAAACTACTGTCATTAGTGAGAATCATGCATGATAAACAAATATAAATTTGTAAATAATATAATAGAATGGCTACAAACATACAACACAGTATATAATAATGGCTGTCGTGCTTATATATATATATATATATATATATATATATATATATATATATATATATATATATATATATATATGAAAATATTGTGCTTCAATATTTGTAACAAACTTAGAAGTTTACCAAAATGAAGTTTACATAAATGAATACTGTGCTTCAATATTTATAACAAACTTAGAAGTTTACATAAATGAATATCGTGCTTCAATATTTATAACAAACTTAGAAGTTTACATAAATGAATATTGTGCTTCAATATTTATAACAAACTTAGAAGTTTACAGAAATGGATATCGTGCTTCAATATTTATAACAAACTTAGAAGTTTACCTATCGTGCTTCAATATTTATAACAAACTTATAAGATTACATAAATGAATATCATGCTTCAACATTTATAACAAATTTGACATCAAGTGTATTATTATTAGCATTATTCATTCACAGTCAAATAATATGAATGAATAGAAGAACAATAACAGGTTTTAAAAAAAGGCAACAGAAATGTCAAGCAGGTTACAAGAATAATATGGTGCTTCCATATATTGTGCTTACCAGATGTAAATTGTGTAGTTTGTGGTGACAACCGTCCATTGTAAACCAAAACCCAAGCATTAGAAGAACATAGAAAACAGCAGTTAGAAAGAAGTATACTAAAGAAGGTGGAAACATACTGATGGTAGATGCATGTAAGGGAAGACAGATGGTAAGAGCAGATATGTATGGGAGTGAAGAATAAAAACAAAAACAGAAAAATGACAGATGGTAAGAACAAATATAACAGGAAGGAAGAATACAAACAAAAAACTGATGACATATGGTAAAAGGAGATATGTGAGGGTGGGAACAATACACATGACACATGGTAAGAGGAGATATGTGAGGGAGGGAACAATACACATGGTAAAAGGATATATGTGAGGGTGGGAACAATACACATGACACATGGTAAAAGGAGATATGTGAGGGTGGGAACAATACACATGACACATGGTAAGAGGAGATATGTGAGGGAGGGAACAATACACATGACACATGGTAAGAGGAGATATGTGAGGGAATGAACAATACACATGACACATGGTAAGAGGGGATATGTGAGGGAGGGAACAATACACATGACACATGGTAAGAGGAGATATGTGAGGGAGGGAACAATACACATGGTAATAGGGGATATGTGAGGGAGGGAACAATACACATGACACATGGTAATAGGAGATATGTGAGGGAGGGAACAATACACATGATACATGGTAAGAGGGGATATGTGAGGGAGGGAACAATACACATGACACATGGTAAGAGGGGATATGTGAGGGAGGGAACAATACACATGACACATGGTAAGAGGGGATATGTGAGGGAGGGAACAGTACACATGACACATGGTAAGAGGGGATATGTGAGGGAGGGAACAATATACATGACAAGAGGGGATATGTGAGGGAGGGAAAAACACTAATGACAGATGGTAAGAGCAGGTACGTGAGAGAGGGAATAATACACACAACAACTGATGGGAGATGGTAAAAGCAGATGTGTAAGGAACAAAAGAATATGACAAAAACTGAAGGCAGATGGCAACAGCAGTTATGAATTGGAATAATAAATAAAAACAACAACAGATAACTGAAATATATACAGTTCATGATCTGTGATTTTTCTGTGAGCCACTGATTGTTTCCTCTTTCTGTCAAACATTGGCTGCAGTACAGTCGATGGTCTGTGATCACTCTATGTAGCTACTGATTGTTTTATCTTTCTGTCCACAATGTTGGCTGCAGTATGGTTATAGTCTGTGATCACTCTATGTAGCTACTGATTGTTTTATTTTCTGTCCACATTGTTGGCTGCAGTATGGTTATAGTCTGTGTCACTCTATGTAGTCACTGATTGTTTTATCTTTCTGTCCACAATGTTGGCTGCAGTATGGTTATAGTCTGTGATCACTCTATGTAGCTACTGATTGTTTTATCTTTCTGTCCACAATGTTGGCTGCAGTATGGTTATAGTCTGTGATCACTCTATGTAGCTACTGATTGTTTTATTTTCTGTCCACAATGTTGGCTGCAGTATGGTTATAGTCTGTGATCACTCTATGTAGCTACTGATTGTTTTATTTTCTGTCCACATTGTTGGCTGCAGTATGGTTATAGTCTGTGATCACTCTATGTAGCTACTGATTGTTTTATTTTCTGTCCACATTGTTGGCTGCAGTATGGTTATAGTCTGTGTCACTCTATGTAGTCACTGATTGTTTTATCTTTCTGTCCACAATGTTGGCTGCAGTATGGTTATAGTCTGTGATCACTCTATGTAGTCACTGATTGTTTTATTTTCTGTCCACATTGTTGGCTGCAGTATGGTTATAGTCTGTGTCACTCTATGTAGTCACTGATTGTTTTATCTTTCTGTCCACAATGTTGGCTGCAGTATGGTTATAGTCTGTGATCACTCTATGTAGCTACTGATTGTTTTATTTTCTGTCCACATTGTTGGCTGCAGTATGGTTATAGTCTGTGTCACTCTATGTAGTCACTGATTGTTTTATCTTTCTGTCCACAATGTTGGCTGCAGTATGGTTATAGTCTGTGATCACTCTATGTAGCTACTGATTGTTTTATTTTCTGTCCACATTGTTGGCTGCAGTATGGTTATAGTCTGTGTCACTCTATGTAGTCACTGATTGTTTTATCTTTCTGTCCACAATGTTGGCTGCAGTATGGTTATAGTCTGTGATCACTCTATGTAGCTACTGATTGTTTTATTTTCTGTCCACATTGTTGGCTGCAGTATGGTTATAGTCTGTGATCACTCTATGTAGCTACTGATTGTTTTATTTTCTGTCCACATTGTTGGCTGCAGTATGGTTATAGTCTGTGTCACTCTATGTAGTCACTGATTGTTTTATCTTTCTGTCCACAATGTTGGCTGCAGTATGGTTATAGTCTGTGATCACTCTATGTAGTCACTGATTGTTTTATTTTCTGTCCACATTGTTGGCTGCAGTATGGTTATAGTCTGTGTCACTCTATGTAGTCACTGATTGTTTTATCTTTCTGTCCACAATGTTGGCTGCAGTATGGTTATAGTCTGTGATCACTCTATGTAGCTACTGATTGTTTTATTTTCTGTCCACATTGTTGGCTGCAGTATGGTTTATAGTCTGTGTCACTCTATGTAGTCACTGATTGTTTTATCTTTCTGTCCACAATGTTGGCTGCAGTATGGTTATAGTCTGTGATCACTCTATGTAGCTACTGATTGTTTTATTTTCTGTCCACATGTTGGCTGCAGTATGGTTATAGTCTGTGTCACTCTATGTAGTCATGATTGTTTATCTTTCTGTCCACAATGTTGTGGGTGCTTTAGTCAGTATTAGTTTTATATTTCTGTCCCACATTGTTTGGCTGCAGTATGGGTTAATAGTCTGTGTCACTCTATGTAGTCACTGATTGTTTATCTTTCTGTCCATAGGCAATGTTGGCTGCAGTATGGTTATAGTCCTGTGATCACTCTATGTAGCTACTGATTGTTTTATCTTTCTGTCCACATTGTTGGCATGCAGTATGGTTTATAGTCTGGTGTCGACTCATGTAGTCACTGATTGTTTTATCTTTCTGTCCATTATATGTTGGATGCAGTATCTGGTTTATAGTCTGTGGATCCACTCTTAGTAGCTACTGATTGTTTTATTTTCTGTCCACATTGTTGGCTGCAGTATGGTTATAGTCTGTGTCACTCTATGTAGTCACTGATTGTTTTATCTTTCTGTCCACAATGTTGGCTGCAGTATGGTTATAGTCGTGATCACTCTATGTAGTCACTGATTGTTTTATTTTCTGTCCACATTGTTGGCTGCAGTATGGTTATAGTCTGTGTCACTCTATGTAGTCACTGATTGTTTTATCTTTCTGTCCACAATGTTGGCTGCAGTATGGTTATAGTCTGTGATCACTCTATGTAGCTACTGATTGTTTTATCTTTCTGTCCACATTGTTGGCTGCAGTATGGTTATAGTCTGTGTCACTCTATGTAGTCACTGATTGTTTTATCTTTCTGTCCATTATATTGGCTGCAGTATGGTTATAGTCTGTGATCACTCTATGTAGTCACTGATTGTTTTATTTTCTGTCCACATTGTTGGCTGCAGTATGGTTATAGTCTGTGTCACTCTATGTAGTCACTGATTGTTTTATCTTTCTGTCCACAATGTTGGCTGCAGTATGGTTATAGTCTGTGATCACTCTATGTAGCTACTGATTGTTTTATCTTTCTGTCCACAATGTTGGCTGCAGTATGGTTATAGTCTGTGTCACTCTATGTAGTCACTGATTGTTTTATCTTTCTGTCCACAATGTTGGCTGCAGTATGGTTATAGTCTGTGATCACTCTATGTAGCTACTGATTGTTTTATTTTCTGTCCACATTGTTGGCTGCAGTATGGTTATAGTCTGTGTCACTCTATGTAGCTACTGATTGTTTTATCTTTCTGTCCACAATGTTGGCTGCAGTATGGTTATAGTCTGTGTCACTCTATGTAGTCACTGATTGTTTTATCTTTCTGTCCACAATGTTGGCTGCAGTATGGTTATAGTCTGTGATCACTCTATGTAGCTACTGATTGTTTTATTTTCTGTCCACATTGTTGGCTGCAGTATGGTTATAGTCTGTGATCACTCTATGTAGCTACTGATTGTTTTATTTTCTGTCCACATTGTTGGCTGCAGTATGGTTATAGTCTGTGTCACTCTATGTAGTCACTGATTGTTTTATCTTTCTGTCCACAATGTTGGCTGCAGTATGGTTATAGTCTGTGATCACTCTATGTAGTCACTGATTGTTTTATTTTCTGTCCACATTGTTGGCTGCAGTATGGTTATAGTCTGTGTCACTCTATGTAGTCACTGATTGTTTTATCTTTCTGTCCACAATGTTGGCTGCAGTATGGTTATAGTCTGTGATCACTCTATGTAGCTACTGATTGTTTTATTTTCTGTCCACATTGTTGGCTGCAGTATGGTTATAGTCTGTGTCACTCTATGTAGTCACTGATTGTTTTATCTTTCTGTCCACAATGTTGGCTGCAGTATGGTTATAGTCTGTGATCACTCTATGTAGCTACTGATTGTTTTATCTTTCTGTCCACAATGTTGGCTGCAGTATGGTTATAGTCTGTGATCACTCTATGTAGTCACTGATTGTTTTATTTTCTGTCCACATTGTTGGCTGCAGTATGGTTATAGTCTGTGTCACTCTATGTAGTCACTGATTGTTTTATCTTTCTGTCCACAATGTTGGCTGCAGTATGGTTATAGTCTGTGATCACTCTATGTAGCTACTGATTGTTTTATCTTTCTGTCCACATTGTTGGCTGCAGTATGGTTATAGTCTGTGTCACTCTATGTAGTCACTGATTGTTTCCTCTTTCTGTCCATTATATTGGCTGCAGTACAGTCCATAGTCTGTGATCACTCTATGTAGTCAATGATTGTATCATGCAAACCTTGATTCATACTCTAAAGATTGTGCCCCACTACTTGCAGTGTAGGTTGTTGATGCCACATCTAGGATGTCAAACTTATCAAGAGCCCTTTTCAGATTGGGCCTATCAACAAGCAGTGATGTGTCCGGCAACTCTCGTCACAAGATAGAGTAATGTTAAGACTGTTATGCTGTGTACAAAGGGATACCCTTTACCTCACTTCAGGCGCCAGCAGGCTCTAGGCTGGTTTAATTGAACCTCATGCAAGACTTCTGTCATATGTCCTCATTGCAAGACTTCTGCATTACGCCCTCATTGCAAGACTTCTGTCATACGCCCTCATAGTACACCGCATACATATGGCCAATAGAGGCCTGAATCACACTAACAGATTCATCCTTGACTTGGGGATGTTAAATACAATTACCTCTGAAATAGGAGTGGGTTCGCTTGAGGGCGAGAGGCACTGGTAATAGGGAAAGCTTATCCACATGCAAAATTCAGCCCAGAGCTACTAGAAATAGTGTGTGTGGACTACGTTTGAGTTCAAAGACAGTAAGCGCCCAAAAAAAAAGACAGACAATCTCAGAGGTAGGGGATCCCCAGAGCTGATACCCAGAGCTGAACTGATCAAAAACCATGAAGCAGAAAAGCCTCCAGCACTTACCAACCCACCCTACAATCATAGGTCGATGATGTCCACAGAAAGCAAGTCATTATCATCAACATTTGATCGAAGCTTTGTCCCAAAGTAGTTGCCTGTTATAGGTCTGTGATACGATAGCGCTATTACATTTTGAAGGCCTGAATGAACAGAGGAATAGTTGGCCAATCTTTCTCTCACTTTAGCAGGCGATGAGCCTGGGCGTCGAACCCGCCCATTCGTACTCATATTATCAACGCCATCAACTTCACTAACAAATGCACGTCCTACTAAATGGCAAACTGGCTCAAATGCTTATAGATTGTGACTTGTATAAAATACCAAATCAGTTAAAATGTTTCTCAAGTGCAATTCCTGCCCACAAACGATTAATTCTGGAATGTGCAAAATGCAATGAACATCCTGACTGGTTTAACTGGCAACCAACCCAGCGAAGAAAAAAGATTCAACTATTTCTTTGGTTTTGCTATGCTAGACCCAGTCACGTCATCTCATGGTACTAAGTGCCTTTGTGAAAACAGAGATCAGCGGAAACAGAGACAAGAGTGGAAAGAATCATGTATTTTATCATGCTAGCTGTATGATGAATTATGCTTTGTGTATTGTATTTAATTTTACAATTACATACGTCATTCAAATTTCACAGAGATAAAATGTAGGAAGAAAAGGTATACTTAATCATAGTAAGGATCCTGTGATATTAACTAAAGATAATTGTTATTAATTCAATAGAAACCTCTGTAATTTCGAATAGAAGGCATCAAGGGAAACTTCAATAAAGTAATTTCTCATCATAGAAGCAAAGAAACGGGGAAATTTAGAAAACCGTGTTGACCACAAGGTGCTCAAAAATGGGAAAATGAAAACAAAAAAGCTAAACCACACTTAACTTTAGTCAATTCATACTAGTAATTAATTCATACTAGCTAATGTTGAGAATAGTATATCTATAAATCTGAATCACATTCCTGGGTTGATGTAAAAAACAAGACATGTGACAGTAACACAATTGTTGTGAGGGAAGAAACTTATAAAATTGATCATGTCAGGCTCGGAAATCTAACAGACACAGAAAACAAGCCCAGACAGGTACCAATGCTGTGCTAGCAGACCATACCTATCAACAAGCATTGATGTGCAGAAGTTACGAGACTACGAGAACGAGTTAACACAGATGCCGTGTTTGTCAAACAACACAAGTCTCAGGAAAATGGTACTGATCTGTTTCAAGCTACAATTGCAAATGCTACTTTTCACTGCCACATCTTTTGATGTTCTCGATGATAGGTGGAAGCTATATTTCACTTGGGGGGGGGGGTGTTCTCTCTCTCTCTCTCTCTCCATGGACAAGTGGTTAAGCCACCTGTCATGCACTCCGATTGTCGTAGGTTCGTTTCCTGTATCTGTCATTCGGTTCATGAGTGCAATTTTTTCAGAGACTCCTGGTATCGCCAATGGAGCTACAGAGTTAATGCTCTGTGCACTTTCGGCAGGCCACTTTGTGTAAGGAGGCTAAACCAGGTTGGGATAAAATTCTGGTGCTATGAAGTAGATCCTCTCATCTTTAAAACTCTTTAGTATGTTTAATTGTAGCTGAAAAGATCCTGTTAATATCAATACATTTAATTGTTTTCTTCACTCATATCTAATTTTTCACACATTATTCTTTTAGAGCATGAAGTGAGTGAGAATCAACATTACATTCCTTTTTGAGGGCTTTCTTAGAAATCACAACTGGCAGGAGTGTACGTACTGGTTATCTAGCCTATCTTGACAAATGTGTAACCCGTTCTGGGGTTAGACATATCTTCCTGTCTTACATTAACACAATTAGGTCTCATGCTTTGAACCTATTCAGAACAATCTTTATTTTTTTTATAATGAGTCAACTTCAGCAGACTCTTAACTTCTCATGGCAAGGAAAATTGTGTCTTTATCAAATACTGTCCTAAAGTACCCACAGTTTAAAATGCACAGAGAGACAGATCATATAATTATTTGATCGTACAACAAAACTGAACCCACATCTAGCTTGTATGAGGAAGAAGGGAAGAGGAAGACAGAAAAAGAAGATGGAGAAGAATAATGGCATACTGACCCAGATTTGGACTTGCTGATACCCCCGTGGGCAAGTTTCTCTGCTCGGAAGTTCTCGTAATGTGTTTCCTGGGTGACCTCCTGCAAGTCTTGCATGTGGGTACTGAAACAACATATGCTATTGAGTGTTTTAATAGTATTATGCCAGTACTCACTCACCAGGTACTCAAATTACTGTGATACTATAACTGAAGTAAAAATGCTTAATCAAGTCAATGAATTAAAATATCAAGGGACAACATCAGATGAAAGATGTGTGATAGAGATTAAGAGCAGAATAGGCCAAGTAAAAGCTGTATTTCAGAACATGAACAGTATCTTTTGTAATAAATCACTAGCATTAAACGTCAGACAGAGAGTACTGAAATGCTATATAGAACCTGTTTTGCTGTATGGCAGTGAATCCTGGAATGTGAATGGACACATTTTGAAGAGTATGGAAGCAATGGAGATGTGGTTTCTGAGACGAATGTTGCGAACACTTGGAAGGCCAGAATAAATGAGTTCAAAATAATGTTTTCCCATAGTGAATTTGAATAACGAAGAAACAAACAATAGATTGCACGATTTATTGCCTGGCATATTTAGCTGTATCTCGTCAGGTACATACTGCAGAAATTACACAACATAAACTAATCAGATAAATCCTTCAAGATGAAATATACAGCACACATATTCACATTGTAATTTGAATTGTCTACCATGGTAATTTTAAACTGACTATTATGTCTTTTTGTTTGCACAAATAACCCATGAGTGCCTGGAAAAGGCTAATGAAAGTAGAACAAAAATATTAGAAAGAGACAAACAATGCTCAAGGGTAAAATAATGAGAAGAGAAGCACTGGAAAATATAACAACTGCATGGACCAGCACTAGAAGAGGCAGAAGCAGACCGAGAGACATATGAGGGGGATTCAATGAAAACCTTAACTGTTTTTCTGTTTTCTTTGAATATATACTAAAAAAAAGTAAAGAACACATGTATCATTTTTTTATGTAGTTATCACTGTGTTCAATGCAAGTCCTCCAGCGCCACTAAAGTGCTTGGATTGCTGTAGAAGAAAATTTTGGTCATTACCCGGTTTGCCTGAACCGATCGTGAACAGTTTGTCACAGAAATCATGCCATTTTGAAGTTTCCTACTCCACACACTCAAGACACACTCACTCTACAGATCCACCAGCTAATAGAGCTATGCTGGCGAGAAGGACAAGTCCCACAGGATTTCAAAGATTCAAGCATCATAACACTGTACAAGAACAAGGGCGATCGGAGCGACTGCAACAACTATAGGGTATCTCACTTATGTGTATTGTTGGAAAAGTATTTGCCAGAATTGTTCTGCGCAGACTTCAAGTCCTAGGAGATCAAGTCTACCCCGAATCACAGTGTGGCTTTCGACAGAACCGGTCTACCATTAATATGATATTCTCATTGCGACAAATGCAAGAAAAATGCCGTAAACAGAATCAACCACTGTTTATTGCCTTCATCAACCTCACAAAGGCATTTGATTTGGTCAGTCGTGAGGGTCTGTTCAAGGCACTAAAGAAGGCACCAACTCTTCTGTCCATTGTGGAATCGTTCCACACAGGCATGAAGGGTATAATCAAGTTTGATGGTGCAACTTCTGAAGAATTTGAAATCAAGAGTGGAGTTAAGCAAGGTTGTGTACTAGCTCCCACCCTCTTTGGAATATACTTTTCACTTCTACTGAAATATGCCTTTCGTGATCAGGATGATGGTATATACATTCACTCACGCTCAGATGGCGGCCTTTACAATGCTCAGAGATTGAAGGCCAAGACCAAAATTAGGAGGGTACTGATCAGAGAGTTGCTTTTTGCAGATGATGCTGCAGTTACGACCCACTCTGAGGAAGAATTGCAATGTCTACTATCTGCATTCTCCAATGCTTGTTCTGAATTTGGTTTAACAATTAGCAAAAAGAAGACACAGATTATGTCACAAGGTACACATGGGGTACCATCAATCTTTATTGACGACGCCGAACTAGAGATGGTAGACCATTTTACATATCTAGGATCAGTGGTAAATAGCAAATTATCTCTAGATCAGGAAATCAACATCAGGATTGGTAAGGCAGCAACAACAATGAACAGGTTAAGAAAAAGAGTCTGGGAGAACAGGAAGCTTACTGCCTAAAACAAAAGTCCTTGTCTATCAAGCCTGTGTCCTTAGTACTCTTCTTTATGGCAGTGAAACCTGGACAACTTACTCACACCAAGAGAAACATTTAAACAGCTTTCATATGCGGTGTCTGCGAAGAATTCTTGGTATTAAGTGGCAAGACAAAATCACAAATACTGAAGTATTGGAAAGATCAGGTTGTGTGACAGTTTATTCCATGCTCAGTCTTCGTAGACTTAGATGGATAGGACATCTTAGGAGGATGGATGATGGTAGAATACCAAAGGACATCTTTTTTGGTGAATTACAGATGGGTAAGAGATCTCAGGGTCAGCCTCTACTACGATACAAAGATGTGTGTAAGCGGAACATGATTGATACAGGCATTGATAATGCACATTGGGAGCAAGTCGCCGCTGAACGTGTTGCATGGAGGGCAAACATCAGAAATGGAATAAAGACAAAGGGGAAAATTATTGCAGATAAGTCACACACCGAGCGTTTGAGATGTAAGATGGTGCATGATGGTGGAAATGACCTCGTGTTCACATGCACCCACTGTGAACGGACATTTACAGTGCAAATTGGCCTTATCAGTCACATTCGCTACCACCATAGGTAAAGGTTATTATGCCTTTTTAAAGCACAAACTATCGTCTGTCAAGACGGCAAGGTGCCAATGACTCCACTCATACACTTGTTGAACTGACAGGCGTGCCTCACCATACAGGACCTTCATTTGCCAATGAATTTCTATAGGTTTCACCCTTTCACTGATTAAAAAACGGATAAAAGGAAGGCTACTCCTCATTGGTGCATGTCAAATCAAATCAAATCAAATCAAATCAACTTTATTAGGGTCACAAATTGGGCGCGCAGGCCCGTCTTACATTCGGCCCTTCAACGTTGTCAAAAGTGGAGCGGCCATTTTTAAACTGTCCCTATGTCACTGTGTTCATCTGTACTGTAATGATACATGCTTATCACTTTTGACATTCTTAACAACAACACTGACAGGTTACAAGACAATAGCATGGTTATTGTAATTTCTATCACACTTTTAAGGTTTTCATTTGAAGTCTTCTCATAATACAGGATAGCCTAAGATGGTGACATGGAGAAATAACATCAAAGAATTGATACAGAACACCAGGCACTGTGATCTGTGGATATATGAAGGCATATGACATTTTGCAAAACATATGATGATGATAATGACTCACTCACATACACATGAATGCATGAAAACACACATAGTACATACAGAAAATACTGAAACAATATATATAGAGTAATGAACTAACACAGAGTATTGAACTAACATATATATATATATATATATATATATATATATATATATATATATATATATATATATATATATATACTAGCCACAAACAACAGTTCCTACATGTGAGGTACTGAAAGAGAATATTCCAACAATGCTGAAACAACATACACTTAGAGCACTAAAGCAACAAAGGAGCAAGAAAGAATAGAACAAATCTAGAAACTTCCAGTCAATGCTAGAACTAGCAACCATATAATATCACTAGCTATAATACACAAACAAATGCAAAAATATCATGAACAGAAAGAAGGATGAATGTGACAGTCCTTCAAGAATAAAACAAAAACATCAGTTGATTACAGAAATTAAATGTAGACAGTCAAGAAATTGTGGGGTAAATTATAAGAAGAAACACACTTGAAACCTTAATGACAACTGGTAAACTTGATGGGAAAAGAGCAAAGGGAAAACAAAGAAATAAACACTTGAATGGACACATGACAGATTTGGGACAAGAACATAGACCTGATACAAGATTGATTGTGTGAGATGGTGAAACATGACTGGACACACATAGACCTGATACAAGATTGTGTGAGATGGCGAAACATGACCGGCCACACATAGACATGATACAAGATTGTGTGAGATGGTGAAACATGACTGGACACACATAGACATGATACAAGATTGTGTGAGATGGCGAAACATGACTGGACACACATAGACATGATACAAGATTGTGTGAGATGGTGAAACATGACCGGCCACACATAGACATGATACAAGACTGATTGTGTGAGATGGTGAAACATGACTGGACACACATAGACCTGATACAAGATTGATTGTGTGAGATGGTGAAACATGACTGGACACACATAGACATGATACAAGATTGATTGTGTGAGATGGTGAAACATGACTGGACACACATAGACATGATACAAGATTGTGTGAGATGGCGAAACATGACCGGCCACACATAGACATGATACAAGACTGATTGTGTGAGATGGTGAAACATGACTGGACACACATAGACCTGATACAAGATTGATTGTGTGAGATGGTGAAACATGACTGGACACACATAGACCTGATACAAGATTGTGTGAGATGGCGAAACATGACTGGACACACATAGACATGATACAAGATTGATTGTGTGAGATGGCGAAACATGACTGGACACACATAGACCTGATACAAGATTGATTGTGTGAGATGGTGAAACATGACCGGCCACACATAGACATGATACAAGATTGATTGTGTGAGATGGCGAAACATGACCGGCCACACATAGACATGATACAAGATTGATTGTGTGAGATGGCGAAACATGACCGGCCACACATAGACATGATACAAGATTGATTGTGTGAGATGGCAAAACATGACCGGCCACACATAGACATGATACAAGACTGATTGTGTGAGATGGTGAAACATGACTGGACACACATAGACCTGATACAAGATTGATTGTGTGAGATGGTGAAACATGACCTGTCACACATAGACCTGAGACCTGATACAACACCGATTGTGTGAGATGGCGAAACATGACCTGTCACACATAGACCTGATACAAGACTGATTGTGTGAGATGGTGAAACATGACTGGACACACATAGACCTGATACAAGATTGATTGTGTGAGATGGTGAAACATGACTGGACACACATAGACCTGATACAAGATTGATTGTGTGAGATGGTGAAACATACATAGACCTGATACAAGATTGATTGTGTGAGATGGTGAAACATGACTGGACACACATAGACCTGATACAAGATTGATTGTGTGAGATGGTGAAACATACATAGACCTGATACAAGATTGATTGTGTGAGATGGTGAAACATGACCGGCCACACATAGACATGATACAAGACTGACTGTGTGAGATGGTGACACATGACTGGACACACATAGACCTGATACAAGATTGATTGTGTGAGATGGTGAAACATGACCTGTCACACATAGACCTGAGACCTGATACAACACCGATTGTGTGAGATGGCGAAACATGACCGTTCATGCTTAATCAGCATGGCACATGATGATGATGATGTTCACAACACTCACATAAGCATGGTTCTCAGCTTAATGAAGTCACAATGTTCTGGATTCTCCACCTCCACCACGCCCCATGGGTACATGCGGCCTCTGACCTTTCGACCCTTGACCTCAATGATTGTATTTGCACCCACCACAGCAAATGGAACTGCATTCTGTGGAAATATGTAGAAACATAACGACATAGATAGGAGACCCATACATATTACACAAATATAGTTTCATGACTGCCCATAAAGTAATTCTTGGGAAATGAATGTGGTGACTCCCCTCATACTCCAAAACCTTATAAGAGATATAGGATAAACAAATTAACAGTAAAAAATAATAAACCCCTTGACACATCTTGAGTCATACTGTATATGTGGTGCTCCCCCCTTCTTATTACAGAGTAATCAGCACTTGATGGGTGATGCGGTTACCACCACACACACTGTCTTTCAACTTGGTAAGGCTTTCTGGTACCCATTTAAGCCTGGCTTGAAATGGAAGTGCAGGTGTATTTTACAAATCTGCATCGAAGGGATCGAACACATGACCACCGAGCCAGCAGGTAACTGTGCTAGCCACTGTGCTACTGCATCTTCTGATATGTAAGGGATAATATGCCATAAATACAGGGTGTATTTTTAATGACTGTGCAGTGTTTGAAAATATTGCCGGTCCAAGTTTTGTATTTACCTATAATGTTGCATGAACTTTACAGAGGGTGAATACAAAACTTGTACCAGTAATATTTTCAAACATTGCACAGTCATTAAAAATACATCCTAAACTATATTATGAGTAGCTTTGGTAATTAAAAACAATTTTTCAGGTTGTGGTCAATTCCAGCCTATACTTGTGATGCTGCAGCTTGTCCGATTTTTAATATTACATCTTCACTCCTGGGTGTCCATGGCAAAGTGGTGAAGCTGCCTGACTTGCATTCTGATGTTGTGGGTTCAATTCCAGACTCCGTCATTCGTTTTCATGAGTGCAATTTTCTTGGAGACTCCTGGGGGTCATCACTGGAGCTATGGAGTTTGTGCTCTGTGTGGTGCTTTAACCAGACTATCGAGCAGACAGAAACTGAGCCATGTGGGGTCACACACGGTGCAATGAAATATATCCTCTTGCTTTCTTCTCTCTGATTACAACAGGCATGTGTTACTTACAAGTGATAAATGCCTAGGCAACAAAGGATAACAGCTGACAGGGACAGGAAGTTCAAGAATAACTATGTGGGTAACTGGCATAGAGGGAGTTAATAAAACAACTGTCAGGGACAGCAGAGTTAGTCATGAAGTTGAGTTAGTCATGAATGAGTTAACTGTGGTGAAACTAATTCTCAGAACCAACCTTCAACTGTTAATTAAACAGAAAACAATTCTCAGAACCAACCTTCAACTGTTAATTAAACAGAAAATAATTCACATAACCAACATTTGACCATTAACTGAGGAGAAAACAATTCTCAGAATTAACATTTAACCACTAATTAAACAGAAAACAATTCTCAGAACAAACATTTCACCATTAATTAAACAGAAAACAATTCTCAGAGCCAACATTTAACCATTAATTAAACAGAAAACAATTCTCAGAACAAAACATTTAACAATTACTTAAACAGAAAACAATTCTCAGAACCAACATTTCACCATTAATTGAAGAGACAATGATTTTCAGAAGCAACATTTAATCATTAATTGAGGAGAAAACAACTCAGCACCAACCTTCAACTGCCTGCATTGTTCCTTGTAATCTTCATCCTCATCCGAGTCACAGTCTGGAAGTGGGTAGATTCGGATCCCCTGCTCATCAATCTGGTCCATTATCTTCAAGGACAATATCACAGTGGAGAATATTAGAGTGGAGAACATTACAGTGAAGAACATTACAGTGGAGAACATTACAGTGAAGAACATTACAGTGGAGAACATTACAGTGGAGAACATTAGAGTAGAGATCATTACAGTTGAGAACATTACAATAGAGAATATTAGAGTAGAGATCATTACAGTAGAGAACATTACAAAGATGACTACGACTAAATGTAGTACAACATAAACAAGCCCCGTAGCAAGAACCTCCTGTGGCTATGTGAAGCATACCATCACATTTTGAGGGTCTGAGTGCATGGAGGAATAGGTGGTCAGTCTTTCCCCACCAAAGTTTAGTCAAGAGGTGACAGTGAAGTCTTGTCCGAGTGTAAACAGTGCATATTATCTCACAGCACTGTTTTACAGGGGGAGGATGGAGGAAGAGAAGGAGGGACAGAGAGAGAGAGGAGGGAAAGATAAGAGAAAAGAGAGGGAGAGAAAGATAAGAGAAAAGAGAGGGAGAGAAAGGGAAAGTGAGAAAGAGAGAAGAGTGAGAGACATTGTCCGACTGCATCCATGCCGTATTACTTGTTTGTAAACAGTGTATATTATCTCACTACTACGACCTCCAGCAAGAGAATGGAGGTGGGAGCAGCCACAGCGGCATTCTGCTGGTTAGAGGAAACCACTGCAACACACACTGTCTTCATCACGGACTCAAGAAGTATGCTTCGTAAGGTGGAGAAAGAAATGTTTTGTGTCGAATGGCTCACCTCACTTCAGAGGTCACAGATTGTGAGAATTGTATGGATTTTTTGCCCTGGCCATGCGGGAGTGCAGGGGAATGAACAGGCTGAAGGTTAGCAGGGAATGCACCTCTTGGTGGTAGATTACCTATGGACAAGGGAGAGGTGGTCGTGCGCCTGTGGGACCCGGTGGAGATGGGGAAGCAGATTAAGAACCCGTATGTGTACAGGATGAGATTGCAGGGGAATTGGCAGGGGTTCTGGAAAATTGAGCAGGAGAACTTTCAATTAGCTGTGGGAACGATTAGTAGTGTGACTCTTCGCTGGCTGTTGACTGAGGGACAGAGCATGTATGGGAATGTTCTGAGTGCACTGATGTCAGTTTTTAGCTCAACTCAACTCACAGAAATGTTTTGAAGGAGGAGGAGGAGGGAGGGAGAGGAGAGAAAGAAGGAGGGAGAGAAAGAGAAAGGAGGGAGAGGGAGAATGATAGAAAGTGGGAGAGAAAGAGAGAGATTTGGAAGAGAGCAGGAAAGAGACAAAGCGAAATGGAGGGGGATGTTTTGGGCCTTCCCTGAGTATACAATGAAGCCTGACTCTTCATCATAAAGTACTATAATCACTAAACCATGGTAGAGTCTAATATGTTAACTGTGAAGATATATTTACCTTTTTCTTGAGAGTGACCACCTCGAGCAACGTCAGAGTGTCAGCTTTGGCTAGTACAGGCACAATGTTGACTTTATTATGTACTGCTTTCATGAAGGCAATGTCAAGTGGTTTCAGCCTGAATGATGTTCAAAGTAATGTGAAAACAGATCATTCATATTAACAAGAGGTTAAGAGGATACAAAGATTATAACATCTGGTTTACAATGGTTTAGATCAGATCTAACCTCGCTAACAAATGCTGGGAAGAAGATGGATGTATCGGCTGAAAGGTGCACATCTCTCAACTTTGTTGTAAGTAGGCTTGAGAACAGTTGCAGTGACTTGCTTGCTTGCCTGCCAGCTAGCCCGATGGTTATGGTTTGAATTACATGGAGACAGATTTTACCAACTGACCCGGGTTCCCAGGTTGACCCAGTATAAAATAGGTACCAGGAAATGTCTTGGGTGGTAAAGGCGGCAGGGGTTATATTAACATCATCATTCCTTGAGTGCTGATTGGTGTATAAAGATATAGGGCTATTCTACACACCGAATACATCGCAGGGCATGTAATAAAACAAAAAGCCCATTACGACAGAAGAAAAAACAGGCATAACACCATTATGTTCAAAAGTGGATAAATATCGGATAAACACAGCAGAAAAAGATCCGATCAATCAACTTGTATTCCTAGTCGTGGGTTGTAGGGACGCTGTGATGGAAGTACAGACACTCAATGTTTTTATTTCTGTCTATCCTCAGCGATGCACATAAGTTGAGGAATACAGTAGCCCATTCATTCTTTAAAACTGCCAGTCCAGCATTTCTGCTGGTGTTATGTATTGCAAGACTTATATCTCAGAAGGGGACGCTGAGGTGTTTCCAAGGCACCAGGCCTGGGTTCTATACTGTTTTAGACCTACTGACACATCCTCGCCGAGCGTCCTGGGCAACAGGTCCCTTCGGGGTCCTGGCTAAAGTCAGTAGGATCGTTGATTCCTCTGAAGTCAGAGAGTGTCTGCCTGCACGGTGAGGAACCACCAGTCTGCACACCAATAAGCCAGACATGGGACAATGGATACTCACGCAAACCTCAGGTCCTGTATGACATCACACTGATGTTGGACAACAGGATGTCTTCATCCGACAAACCAGATTTCGCGCTGGAGATCACAGCCAATGAACACAAGCAAGCAAGCAATCTCAGAAGCCATGATAGTGTAATGGTTAAATCGCTTGTTTACCCAAGTCAGAGAACTAAGTTCAACCCCCATCAGTGGCAGGATTAATTTGTTCTGACCAATATGGCTCTGAGGTCAACTCCACATAATCATGGCACTGCCATCTGGCACAGGTGCTCATGTATCCTTACAAATGTTCATAAAATTGTTGCATTAAAGACACCCCTGCAATCTGTTCTTGACCTTCTGTATCAATGACGAGCTGGCAACATTGGTAATTTTTTTTTTCTTTCCATATCCTATTTACAGGACATTGCAATCAACAGCAGCATTTTTCAGCTGCTGTTGATGTCTTGACAATTTTAATGTTCAGTAGTTTGCCATTGCTTTCTAAACGACCGTCTCACATACCTCCGTAAGAAACCAACACAACGCAATCCGCTGCAAAATCTCGAGCAGCTGTTTCGTACGTGAGTATACGGGATTACGAACAGCATCCTTAACTCCTTCGCCAGGGAGACCAGCTTGGCATAATTAGTGCCTGTGAATCATTTCAGTTCTTCTTCTTCTCCATTTTACTCCTCTTCTTTTATCTTTCATCTCCCAAGGAGTATGGCCCTCAACCAACTCACGCCCAGCAATTTGAACACTTGCCCATGATTGGCTAGATTTTGCAGAAACATTTTCTATGGGATAAGGTCCCAGTCCCATGCCAACCCTCCTTAGTGGCCTCTTAGGACATGCAAGGCATTGACTGTGTGACTATTCTCTGCTTCCCTTATGGACCCTAGTACTACATGGGTAATCTCTGTGGCCAAAGGCTTGCGAACGCGGTTCGTGAGCCGGGTACCAGGCGTTCGAGGCTCAGCTGCGACCGATTTGTGCAGCAGACCGTGTCACGTTGTGTTATAACGTGCTGGTATGGGAGCCGATCGTTCAGAAAGCAATGGTAAACTACTGAACGTAACACTTGCCTAGTACATTAACAGCAGCTGAAAAATGCTGGTGTTGACTGCAACGTCCCGTAAGGGATACGCAACAATTTAAAAAAAAAAACTACATGGGTGAGCACAGCAGTTACTGCATCCAATTCAATCGGTAAGCACTGCAGAAGCTACACTGCTACAGCTCTGTCAACGATTCCTTCTGCGGGTGAAGAATGTGTATGGATATAAGGAAACAACACAGAAGGAGACAAGGGAAAACTATCATACCCATGCAGACAACCCTTGCCCACAAGATTTCATGAAACTTAAATTTGAAGACAATCAGAATGTTATACACTAATCATATGACCCACACCAGGTACTGACCCATGTCCAGACGGGCTGATGAAGTAGAAGCAACAGTGTACCCTGTTGTCCACAATGTGTCGTCTGTTAAGTCCGCTCTCGTCATTCAGGTAGCGCTCAAACTGGTCGTCTATGTACTGGATAATAGGCCGGAAGCTGAAATAATATTACAATGTGATTTTCATACATATATCATAATTATCATTTGCCATACTAATAAGCTTGAGGCAAACATGGTTCACCATTTCACATTATCACCACAGCCAAGATTTGCATTGACTAGCTTTGAACTCAAGTGTAGTCTATACATGTGCTACAACATCCCGTAGGTGGCCACTACTGGGGAATGCACGGATCTCATGTTCGCTTGTGGATTAGCTTTCTCTATTACCAGTGTCACTCACCTTCAGGCGAACCCACTCTGACTTCTGAGGTACTTGTACTTTATGTCCCCAAGTGAAAGATGAAAATTTAACATTTTTAGTCCAGCTGACAGGAGTAGAGATTGAACCCACTACCTCAGCATCAGCACACTGGAATTTTAAGAGGGAGTGCTCTTATCCATTCTGCCATGCTGACCTACAGCACAACCTTGAACCAGGCCGCATTCTTGTCCAGAACAAGCCTTCCTGCCAAGATATCCAGGTATTTACCACTTGTCCAGAACAAGCCTTCCTGCCAAGATATCCAGGTATTTACCACTTGTCCAGAACAAGTCTTCCTGCCAAGATATCCAGGTATTTACCACTTGTCCAGAACAAGCCTTCCTGCCAAGATATCCAGGTATTTACCACTTGTCCAGAACAAGCCTTCCTGCCAAGATATCCAGGTATTTACCACTTGTCCAGAACAAGTCTTCCTGCCAAGATATCCAGGTATTTACCACTTGTCCAGAACAAGCCTTCCTGCCAAGATATCCAGGTATTTACCACTTGTCCAGAACAAGCCTTCCTGCCAAGATATCCAGGTATTTACCACTTGTCCAGAACAAGCCTTCCTGCCAAGATATCCAGGTATTTACCACTTGTCCAGAACAAGCCTTCCTGCCAAGATATCCAGGTATTTACCACTTGTCCAGAACAAGCCTTCCTGCCAAGATATCCAGGTATTTACCCATCTGTCTTCTTCTTGCTCCCCCCCCCCCCCCCAATAAAACTTGCCAGTTGTCACTAAGTTTTCAAACTCCTGCTCGGACTTAAACTTTCTCTGGTGACAGCAGTAGGGTTTTGGTTCTGCACAATTGGACTCAAATGTTGCCTTCATGTCCTTGACTTGGGGACATAAATTACAAGGAGAGCAATTAGGAGGGTACAAGCCGTACCCTAGTGCAAGGAAATGCAACCTAAAGACTAAATGTCATGACAGGGCAGACCAGGCCCTAAACCTTGGTCGGCAACTGGTCTAGGATAGAAGCTCAGACAGGCGGACAGCTAGATCATTGCACTGCTGATCAGGCAGCTTCTGCAGCAGTGTTCCAGACGTATTGGTGTTGCCTTTCCTATGGAGTAAACAAGGCAGGCCGAGAGAGGGATCATGCTGCATGGGCAAGACATGGTCTCTAACTTCAGCCCAGGCTTTGTGCTATAGAGAGGTATAACTCCATTTTACAAACTATCGCCTATCAAGACAGCACCGTGCCAGCCAAACAGCTGAGATAATGTAATTAATTATTCAACAATGAGGCCGAGCAGAACTGAACGGGCGATCACCAATAGCTTTACTGGATCGCGAAAAATTGATGGGAGGGGAGAAAAGGAGAATTGTGATGACAAATCAGGGTAGCACAAGAGAGAAATGGCAGCAGAGGAGAAGAAAAAAGAAAAATAAGAGTGGGAAGATGTGTACATTAAGATGAAGGGAACGAATAAAACAACAGACATGCGTGCATAGTCAGTTATTGCCTCCAGTTTATGTTAGAATTACAAATACACCCGCGCTTAATTAATTACCTCCCCTTTCACAGTGTGATAACACAGTCCAGGATTTGTATTTCACAATGTCATCGTTATCTCCCACGGGTCTCAGTATTTGCATTTCCCTACTTTATCTTCCAGACACGAATACACTCACGTGGGCAGACAGGCACACACTCACACTTCACAGACGCACACCCTCAACTGTCTGCCTTAAAGCCACGCACACAAAACCAATATTTACACCCGCCCTCTCTCTCTCTCTCTCTCTGCTCGTTGATAACACAGCACTGTTGTATGTGTCCTGCGTTTTAACGATAGGCGGCCTTCTGCAGTCGGTCTCTGTGGTCACTATTCTTTGTAACTATTTCGGTTGACTGTCTTTTTTTTTTTTTCGTAAGGTATATGCTTTCCATACAGTACTCATTCTTTATTTACTCATCTGTGACATTCACATTTGAACTGCGTGCAAGACCCTTCCTCGCGCGCGCGCGCGCACACACACACACACACACACTTAGTTTCATTCTGCCCAATGGAATGGAGCATAGACGCGCGCGAGCTTTTGTTACAATCTACCTAATATCACGCACAACTCTATTTTTTTTTTACTGCCAAATGTCACACACACAAAACTTAATGGTAAACAAAAAGACACATGTAACTATATACTTTTATGGCTAATCCCCCCACCCATCCACCTACCTTTATTCCATTCTGCCTAATGCTACACGCACACACCCTCCCACCTTTACCCTATTCCGCCTAATGTAAACTATTCACAAATGTTTCGCAATACTGCTTCCTATTTTCTCTCTATTCCACCATTTCCTCCTCTATCCCACTCAATGCGGTCATCACCTCTGCAAACAGCAAACCTCCATTCCCGGTTCCTTACACAAACACCCACAAAAGCAATGGAACACTCACGCCCCTGCAAGCCAATTGTAATCAATTTCTCGAAGTTGTCTCGCCGTCCTCAGCCCACTAGGGAAAAATCCAACAGGCATCACCGACAAAGCAATTACACGCACGCATTATGCGGCAATCCTTTCAGCCGTAGCCACATTGAGGAAAGAACCAACCATGATGGCATTGTGGTTAGTGCTCCTGCTTGCAAGACACCGATCACGGTTCAATCCCCCAGCTGTGCCAGGCAGCTTCGCTCCCGTACGGCTTGGAGGTCGGTACCAGCCTCGTAATGTTGGGTCGCTATTTTCATGTCGATATTTGTACTATAACTCTCTCTCTCCCTCCCTCTCTCTCTCTCTGTATATATATATATATATATATATATATATATATATATATATATATATATATATATATATATATATATATATATATATATATATATATATATATATATAGTGTAGTGTGTTATTGATTGGGTGAGTTTGGGTAAATGATTAAGTATGTATGCAGGTTTGTGTATATGTGTTTATGGATGTGCGTGTGTACGTGTGCGTGCCTGCCTGCATGTCTCATAAGCATGTTAATGTGCATTGCTTATGTTTACACCATTCACTTGACAATATGTCTCGCCGTGTATTTTTATATACAACAGGTTGTGACTTACGGATTTCAACAACTCTCTCAGACCATGTAGTGTGTGATAGCACTGAATCCCAGCCATGTGTTAATGTGCTCCTGAACTTGTTACTCTTGGTCAGAGAATACTAAAGAAGCTGACATCCTCACTCTATATAGCTATACTTACAGCAACCGGCTCAGTGGTGGGTCTGGTGCTTTTGCTTTGACCACAAATGGAAGTCATGGCAGTAAGTAAAGCAATAACATGGCTCGAGACACAGACAGTCACTCCAGCGTGTTTCCTTTGTGACTCAATGAGTATGCTCAAATGAGATAGAGATGGGGTGGGTCCGAAGAGAGTGGTTGCTGTCTCTGGAGAGGTCTCGGCTGGCAAAGATTCGTTTTATTTTCGTGCCAGGGCAGGCGCGTGTACAAGGAAAGTAGCAAGCTGACATGCTTGCAGGTAAGTCTACTGTGGAAGGCGGACAAGACATGGACCAGGCAGACATTCTGAATGCTCTACGAGAAAATCGTTTATGAGAACCAAGTGATGACTGTGAATCTACAACCATGGTCAGACTGCGAGAACAGCAAGTTAAAAGAAGCGTGGCCAAACAAGAACACTACGCAGGAAGCCAAAGAAGATTAATAAACCAACGAGAAACCGGTGTCATGAGGATTTGCCGAGGAGCGAATCCGAGCAATTATGGACTGAATGGTTCGATGTGCAATGAGGATGATCTGTCAATTAACTAACTATCCAACCAACTAACTAACAAACTAACTAAGTAACTAATTAACTCAACAGATTATCCTCTTTCCACATCGAACTATTAGTCATTAGTCCATAAGCGCTCAGATCTTCTCCTGAGTATCTCCCTCTGCGTGTAGCGACTAACGACACCAGTTCTGTGTTGGTGAACTATTCTTCTGGGTATTACACATAAATATCAACCTGGGGATACCGTTGAGGCTAGTGAGACAGTTAATAAATAAACACACATGTATTGTTTGACACTCACAGAAGTAGAAGAAGAAGAAGGAATTAGCGGACGCACTGGACAACATACAAATCGTTAACTACAGCTTTCAATTTGTATGTTGACTAGTGCATCCTCGAATGCTTTCTTCTACTTCTGAGAGCAGTAAAAAATACATGCGTGTTTATTTATTATTCTTTGGCTCCTGTGTGGCAATTGTGTCTAGCCTCACCCCTTTTGACCTGATGTTCTTGCAGTTTGGTTAAAGTTGTAGAATCACACCCATTCCTTGAGTCATTTATGAGTCCTGAGAGCTTTCAAGATATCAGCCTGGTCCAGTGCTCGTCTGGACAACACCCCTTTAGCCTCACCCCTTTTGACCTGATGTTCTTGCAGTTTGGTTAAAGTTGCAGAATCACACCCATCCCTTGAGTCATTTATTAGTCCTGAGAGCTTTCAAGATATCAGCCTGGTCCAGTGCTCGTCTGGTCCCCACTGCAGCCTAGCCTACCCACAGATACATTTATATATGAAGTAGTATATAGTGTTACTCACCAGTCTGTGGAGTTGAGAGAATCCCCAAAGCCGGGGGTGTCAACCACCGTCAGCCGTAGCTTGACACCTCGCTCTTCAATCTCCACGGTCGAGGCATCGATTTTGACCGTTTGTTGGATTTTTTCTGTGGGAAAAAGAATAACTGCGACAACTCAGCTGGACTGTCCTGGGCGGAATTAATCAAAACAATAGCAGAAGCAACGAGCAAAGGTCATTTTCAAAGTTAGGATTCAAGTTACAGGTAACCCCAAAGCAGATAATACCGCTGAGGTATTAGGCCTTCACACATTCTAGACCACAACATATGAGACTGGGTGGACATTTTTCTTGCTGGGCGTTTTTTCTTTATACACAATTCTGAAAACTGTCTAATACCCATTTTTATGATGCTGGGTTGACTCTAGACCCATATTGGTCGGATAAAGGTAATCCTGCCTCTGCTGAGCATTGAATCCGGATCAAACTTACCAGTATCTCAACTCTTGGTATACTGTACGCCATTTCAAGTGGATCAAACTTCGCCCCTAATTTACCAAACTCCACTTTGAGTGGCTCTACTAGTTGAGACTCTACAAGCCTAGGTTAAGTAACATATGTGGCCTGTATTCCATTCCAGTATTTCTACAAGTCACTGCTAGTATATCAACAACCAACACTGGCGCTACATCAAAGAAGATCTAATACGACAGCAAGAGGACGCCAGAGAAAACAAGTGAACTAACGACGACGTCAAAGACATTGTACAATGACATGGAATGATACTATCCCATGCCACTCATCGGGCGCTGGAGCGTCAACTTTTCCTTCCCACGGCTCTTGTCCGCTAAAGTTGTTGAATGATGATGATGATGATGGTTAGTAGTAAAAGTGTTAAGAACCTATGGTAAATCACCTACAAAGAAGTTTTTTTGTTTTAGAACATGCAGTTTTTTTTCTGTGGTAATATATGGACAGCAGTCATAGACCACATCGCAATTCATTCATTCATTCAGTAGCATGTCCTTTGCAGAACCTCGCTCCCATAACAACCTTCCAGAAAACCTCTCGATCATAAGCAAGATGTCCCGCGTCCGATACACCCACCTGGAGATCATTCGCCACATCCTGAACCCATCTTATCTTTGACCTTCCTCTTCCTCTCTTCCCAGGCATATACTCCTCCATTATTGTTCTCTCCAAACTTTCGTGACGTTTCAAGTGATCAAAATATTTCAATTTTCTCTGTTTATCGTCTTTAATAGACAACCTTCTTCAATATTCAGCTCTTGAAGTATGGATGTATTTGTTATTTTCTTTATCCAATATATTCTTAGAACTCGTCTATAACATTTATATTCAAAGGCATTTATGCGCTGTTCAGCTTGTTTAGTAAGTGTCCAGGTCTCGCAGGCGTATGTTGCAATGGGAAAGACGCATGATCTAAAAATATAATTTTTGTAGGTCTATCTGTCCCACGCCACAATTTATTCAGTTGTTTTAGTCTTTGAAGAGCAACAGATAGTCGTCTTTTAATTTCTTTCATTGTGTCACCGTTGTTGGTAATCAATGACCCAAGATATTCGAAATGTTCCAACACCTTCCAATTTTTCCTCATTAACATATATTTCTTTCTCCATAGTAGTTTTATCTGTATACATTATCTTTGATTTTGCTACGCTAAGATATAAGTTGTGATCTCCACTATTCAAATGGGTTGAGGTTATTAGGTTTTCTATACCATTCTGTGTTGTGGATAGCAATTCTGTATTATCAGCATATCGAATCTCTGGTATTTCATAACCATCGATACTTAGGACATCTTATTGCTCCCTGGTTATATCATCTCTTACATTTCTCATTATATTTTCGGCGTACAGGTTATACAAATAGGGTGACGGCACGCAGCCCTGGCGGACTCCTTGCTTGATGTCAAACCAACCTGGTGACTCGCCATCTATTCTAACCGCTGCTTGTTGGTCTGGATAGAGTATTTTTATGAGTTTATTACATGTGATGGAAAGCCCATATTCCTCACGATTTCCCAAAGTTTCTGATGTTGTACACAGTCAAATGCCTTTGAATAATCCATAAAACATGGGAATATGTTTACATTAAATTCTTTACACTTCTGTTATTAAATGCATGTTGAGTATGTGATCTCTTGTTCCTCTTCCTTGTATAAATCCAGCTTGAACCGCGTTAATTTCTTCTTTTGTTTTCTTACGAAGTCTTCCCATTATGATGTTTAGTATAATTTTACTTGCATGACTGATCAGGGCAACAGTTCTATAGTTGGTGCATATTTTTAGGTTGCCCTTTTTTGGTTTTGGAATGAAGATAGTTCTCTTCCAAACGTTTGGCCATATACCATATATTTTTATATAATGCGTGATAGATGTGTATGCTTTCTTTTCCTCCCGCTTTAATTAGTTCAGCTGGTATCTCATCACATCCAGGTGATTTACCATTCTTCAGATTCTTTATTGCCCATGCAATTTCATCTAATGAGTGTTCAGGTTCTGTCTCTGCTGTCACTGGTTCACGAACCTCATTCACATCCTCACTGCTATTCATGTCATACATTAAACTTGCCATCTGTCTAGAATTTGTTTAGATTCTGTTAGGGTATTTCCCAACTTGTCACAGGTAGCATTTAACTTTGGTTGAACATTTCTTGTCAATAACTTCATTTCATTGAACATTTCATAATCGCTTCCAGTCTTATGATATTGCTCTATTTTGGCACAGCAACCTTATATATACTGGTATTTGTCCTTTCTTGTGTTCTGTCTTATTTCTCGAGTTAAAGATTTATACTTCATTCTGCTGTTATCAGATTCACCTCCTTTCTGTTTCAGTTCCCTTCGTTGTTTTATTAATTCTAACGTGTCTGGTGTAATCCATGGCTTATGTTGCAATAAAGTTGCATATCGTAATAAAGCAGACAATTGGAGCTTTCGAGCTTAAATTTAACTGAACAGGTCTTAAGTATATCGTTGACAAAGCAAAGGAAACATGCTACCACAAGACCTGAACATCGAATAAAACAGGCTGATAAACAGTCTCATGTCACAGTCGTTTGGAAAGAACAATGATGGAAGTATCATGTCAACAGTCTCGTGTCACAGTCGTTTGGACAGAACAATGATGGAAGTATCATGTCAACAGTATCATGTCCCAGCTGTTTGGAAAGAATAATGATGGAAGTATCGTGTTAACAGTGTCATGTCACAGTCGGTTGGAAAGAACAATGATGGAAGTATCATGTCAACAGCATCATGTCCCAGTTGTCTGGAAATAGCAATGATGGAAGTATTATGTCAACAGTATCATGGAACAGTCGCTTAGAAAGAACAACGATGGAAGTATCATGCCAACAGTATCATGTCACAGTTCTTTGGAAAAAACAATGATAGATGGCATGGTTTTTGGAAGAAGAGGCACGGGTCGAACACAACACGAAGGAAGATGGGCACAGGACATTGCAGACACTTTGGGCATGCGGCGGGAGAAATGGCCAGCAATCGAGGAACTTAGAAAGAAGTCGCTTAGAACTCGACAAGGTCGACTTCATTGCACCGGGTTTTTATCCTGTATGGCTCAGTATCTTTCCGCAGCGCGGAAAGCGTCGCACAAAACTCCATAGCTCCAGTGACGACCCCCAGGAGTCTCTGAAAAATGCACTCTTGAACCGAAGGATGCAACCCGGAATCGAACCCACAACCTTTGGAGCCCGAGTCAGACAGCTTGACCACTTCGCCACAGAGCCTTCCAATCAAGGAACTATTCGGCTAGACGTGGTAAAAGCGACATTCTGCAACAACCTGCTACATAATGATGATGACTCTTATTTTTTGGTTGCGTTAGCTCGCTTTGAACTCAAGTGTAGTCCATAAACGTGTAACTAGTTCTAGTGCACTAGACTGATTTCTGCGTGTGGATTAGTTTTCCCTGTTTACCAATGTCCCTTGCCATCAGGCGAACCCACTCCGAAGTCAGAGGTAATTGTAATTTACGTCCCTAGGTCAAGGACGAGAAGTCAACATTTTAGTCCAGCTGACCAGTGTTGAGGTGGAACCCGCTACTTCGGCATCAGCGCACAGGAGAAGACTTCTAGTAATCTGTGTGTTGACACGCGGTGGAATTTCAGTGACAAGTCGACTAGAAGCACAGCATGTCAAATGACTACTATCAGTTATGGCCAGAAGTGATTCCTAAAACTAAGCTTGTAACAAGGCGATGTTGGAGCGTGTACACGAAGTGTTAAAGTAACAAATGTCGGAATGTGATGGGATTAGAATTACTAAATGATACAAAGAGAAGGAGTAACGATGTTGGGAACAGGGATTTAAAATAGCAACTGAGTGGGATAGAAAGGGTTAATAAAAGTATGTCATGTAAGGAAAAAAACAATAAACAATAGTTGTAGTAGCAATATGGTGTCACGTCTTAGTCAGATATGACTGAGCTACCTTATGACAGTAGACGGTACTACCTGCTTTCTGTTAGCGCCGAATGTTGGGTGGCGCTTATAAGACCCGAAAAGCCACACTGTGCCAACGGCTTTTGGCGGAGAAGTGCAATTGGGAGGTTACAAGACTTACCCTAGTGCAAGGAAATGCAACCTAAAGACTAAATGTCATGGCAGGGCAGACCAGGCCCTAAACCTTGGCCGGCAGCGGGTCTAGGATGGAAGCTCTGACAGGCGGACAGTTAGAGTATTGGTTTGCTTGCCCGGCAGCTTCTGAAGCTTGTCTTCTTCTAGACGTATTGGTGTTACTTTTCCTCTGGAGTAAATTAGGCAGGCCGAGAGAGGGATCGTGCTGCATGGGTAACACATGATCTCTAAATTCAGCTCAGACTTTGTGCTATGGAGAGGTATAACTCCACTTTACAAACTATCGACTGTCAAGACGGCAAGGTGCCAGTCAGTCAGTAGGAATAATAGTAGCAGCAGGAGTAGTAGCAGTAGCAGGAGTAGAGTAGTAGTTGCAGTTGCAGTAACAGCAACATCGATGGCAGATGTAGCTGTAATAGCAGAAGCAGTAGCAGCAGAAGCAGCAGAAGCAGCAGCAGCACAAGCAGCAGCAGCAGTAGTAGTAGTAGTACCAGTAGTAGTAGTAGTAGTAGTAGTAGTAGTAGTAGTAGTAGTAGTAGTAGTAGTAGTAGTAGTAGTAGTAGTAGTAGTAGTAGTAGTAGTAGCAGTAGTAGTAGTAGTAGCAGTAGTAGTAGTAGTAGTAGTAGTAGTAGCAGCAGCAGCAGCAGCAGCTGTTGGGGCAGTAGTTGTCGTTTTAGGAGTATCCTTAATCTAAGAGAACGGCTTCAAGGAAACGCTATTCTTAACAATCTTGTAAATGCATATAGCAGACAGTCAGTCTACAGCCACGATAACCAACCCTCTGTGGGTTCTGATATTTAGTGTGTGTATGTGGAGGGGATGGGCGAGAGGGTGGGGTGAGGACGGTAACTACCGGTGACCTAGTGGTGAACTCTTGCATGCCGGGGGGGGGGGGGGGGAGTGTGCAGCACGTGTAGAGCGCCCTTGGTGTGCCTGCTGAGTGAGCAGTTGAGTGGGACGGCCTAACGTTTCACCCGGGTTGAGAGAGTAGTACAGGCATGCTGGGGGATTAGAAGGTTGTTGTACATAACTTAAATGTCTGGAGGGTGGCGAGGGGCAGGGGGAGGGAGGGAGGGGGAGAGAGAGAGAGAGAGAGAGAGAGAGAGAGAGAGAGAGAGAGAGAGAGAGAGAGAGAGAGAGAGAGAGAGAGAGAGAGAGAGAGAGAGAGAGAGAGAGATTATTTATATGATCATCAAGTGCCGGTTAAGAAAGTCGTAAGGGCATGTTGGGGAATTAAAAGATTTGTGTAAATGACACGAGTGTCTGGAGAATGGCGAGGTGAGAGAGGGAGGAGAGGGAAGAGAAGGGGAAAGAGAGTGGGGAGCGGACAGAGAGGGAGGAGAGGAAGGGGGAAGGAGAGAATGGGAGAGTGGCGAGAGCACACTGAGGGAAAGTGGCGAGATGAATGTGAAGGAGAGAGAGGGAGAGGATGAGATAGGGAGAGTGGCGAAGGGAGAGAGAGGGGGAGATGAGAAAGAGATGAGAGAGAGGAAGAGTAACGATGGGACAGAGGGGGAAGGGAGAAAGAGAGAGAGAGAGAGAGAGAGAGAGAGAGAGAGAGAGAGAGAGAGAGAGAGAGAGAGAGAGAGAGAGAGAGAGAGAGAGAGAGAGAGAGAGAGAGAGAGAGAGAGAGAGAGAGAGAGAGAGAATTTCTATGATCACAAAATGCCATCTCTGTAGTGGACTGACAATGACGGATCGTCAGCAAATTCCGCTCCGAACCTTCGCTGCACATTCTGCCAGAATGTAATATTAGATCCTGTTTTGTGTCTGTCCATGTGCCCGTAACTTTCCATTGCATGAAGTTTTTCAACAGACCGTTACGTGGTTTGATGTAACCAACTTTCCAATCCATTATGGTTTTTAGTATATTGTGATATCGTTTAATGCAACCAACTTTCCCCGCCATTATGGTTTTTAGCATGCTATGATGTCGTTTGATGTAACCAACTTTCCAATCCATTATGGTTTTTAGCATGCGGTGGGTGATGTCGTTTGATGTAACCAACTTTCCAATCCATTATGGTTTTTAGCATGCTATGATGTCGTTTGATGTAACCAACTTTCCAATCCATTATGGTTTTTAGCATGCTATGATGTCGTTTGATGTAACCAACTTTCCAATCCATTATGGTTTTTAGTATATTGTGATATCGTTTAATGCAACCAACTTTCCCCGCCATTATGGTTTTTAGCATGCTATGATGTCGTTTGATGTAACCAACTTTCCAATCCATTATGGTTTTTAGTATATTGTGATATCGTTTAATGCAACCAACTTTCCCCGCCATTATGGTTTTTAGCATGCTATGATGTCGTTTGATGTAACCAACTTTCCAATCCATTATGGTTTTTAGCATGCTATGATGTCGTTTGATGTAACCAACTTTCCAATCCATTTTGGTTTTTAGCATGCGGTGATGTCGTTTGATGTAACCAACTTTCCAATCCATTATGGTTTTTAGCATGCGGTGATGTGTTTTCCAATCCATTATAGTGTTTAGTATATTGTGATGTCGTATGATGTAACCAACTTCCCCCGCCATTATGGTGTTTAGCATGCTGTGATATCGTTTGATGTAACCAACTTTCCCTCCATTATGGTTTTTAGCATACTGTGATGTCGTAAACTGTAACACATTTCCACCTCCATTATGGTCTTAGTGTACCTGCTTTGTGCGATGCTCTGAAGTGGCGGCGTACCGTTTTGCGGAGAGAGAGACCACGTCAGATAGAGTAAAACTGGGAGCAATCCAGTCAAGCATCCCGATTTTACTTTTTTCTTTACTTTTTACAGTGTCCACTATCGGAGTCACTCTAAACGAAGCTTTGTAAATTCTGGGCAATGTTTGAACCACTCAAAATGGTGCACGAGATACGAGGAGTTAATTCTACCAGGTGATCCATTACCACCAACCTACACTGCGGAGATGGCACTGGGTGACGATGGCGATGAAACGAACTGACTTCTACAGAGAGGTCCGGAAGTTACTCACCTGCAGCAGATGGGACATGTCTCTCCGGGTACAGATCCGTGAGGAACAGACTGTTGACTAAGGTAGACTTGCCAAGACCCGACTCACCTGTACACGAGAGACGATAAAAAAAAAAAAACACACTCTGTAAACACAATGTGTTCTAACAACGAAAACGACGAGGTTTGCAACATTAATATACGTCTACATGGTCGGAATGATCAGAGCGCTCGCTCTTAAACTTCCGGTGTACTGATGACGAGGTGGGCAGTTCAACCCCTACACTAGCATTAAGCTGGATTTTAAAGTTGACTTCTCGTTTAGAAAGCAATGGAAAACTAATGACAGTACAATTGCTTAACAAATTAACATAAGGTTGAGCACAACGTCCAGCAATGGACATGTATTTTTTTAAAAGTTCCAGGAAGCAGCACTGCTACTGGAGTGTAACGTGTCCTAGGCACGGCATAATAAGTATGAGTGGTCAGTTCCCTTACTCGCCGACTCTTGTTTCCCAGACAATTTTGAAAATTACCCGGTACCAATATTAGGCAGCTGGGTCGAATCTAGAGCGTGCAGGTGGGCAATCATTATCCTGCCACTGTGGGGATCGAATCTGGACCACCTTTTCGGCAAGCAAGTACACTAACCCCTATGTCACATCGGCTTATGGTACACCAGGGGGGGTCAAACCTTCAACAGCTTTGTTTCCAAACGCATTAAATATAAGGACAGACGGGCAGATGTGTGTCACTTGCGTATGGCCCGAGGGTACAGACACTACACTCACTGGTCGGGGCGGGCTATAAAATACTTCCACGTTTACTTCTACTCCGTTACCCACTCTCACTGTTGCAGCTCTTTTTCTTTCTGCTTCTCCCGTTCTTGCTCCTCTTCTGTCTGCTTTTCCTGTTGCTACTCTTTCTCTATCTCTCACCCCCGGTTGCTACGCTTTCTCTTTGAGCTTCTGTTGCTGTCTTTCTCTTCGTGTTTCTATTGCTGCTCTTTCTCTTTGTGTTTCTATCGCCGCTTTTTCTCTTTGTGTTTCTATTGCTGCTTTTCCCCTCGCTGCTTCTCCCAGTGCTGTTCTTTCCATCTCTACTTCTCTTGTCGCTGATATTTATTTCTGCTCTTCCTGTTGCTTCTCTTGTCGCTGATCTTATTTTTCCAGCTAATCCTGTGGCAACTCTTTCTCTTTCAGATAATCCTATTGACACGCTTTCTCTTGCTACTTTTTCCACTCATCCTGTTGCTACTCTTTCTTCTCATCCTATTGCTACTATTTCTCTTTCTGCTCATCCCGTTACTACAATTTCTCTTTCTGCTCATCCTGTTGCTACTATTTCTCTTTCTGCTCATCCCGTTACTACAATTTCTCTTTCTGCTCATCCAGTTGCTAATCTTTCTGCTCATCCTGTTGCTACTATTTCTCTTTCTGCTCATCCAGTTGCTAATCTTTCTTCTCATCCTGTTGCTACTATTTCTCTTTCTGCTCATCCTGTTGCTACTATTTCTCTTTCTGCTCATCTAGTTGTTACTCTTTCTGCTAACCCTGTCGCGAGTATTTCACTTTCTGCTCATCACTTTGGTACTATTTCTCTTTGTGCTCATCCAGTTGCTACTCTTTCTCTTTCCGCCGCCCCCCCCCCCCCTGTTGCTACTCTTTCTGTTTCTGCTTCCCCTTTTGCTACTCTTTCGTTTTCTACTCCTCCTGTTGCTACTCTTTCTCTTACCACTCATCCTGTTGCTACTCTTTTTCTAACAACTCATCCTGTTGCTCTTTCGCTTTCTACTCATCCTGTTGCTACTATTTCTCTTTCTGCCGAACCTGTTGCTACTCTTTCTCTTACCGCTCATCCTGTTGCTACTTTTTCTCTCACCACCCATCCTGTTGCTACTCTTTATCTTTCTCCTCCTACGGTTACAAGTCTTTCTATTTCTATTATTAAGAACAAGAATACATTTGGAGACTTCCGGCCCCCAACATGGCGGATAGGCATTTAAACCGGCGGAGGACTTTTGTGTTGGCATTCTGGCGGCGGCATTGTGCACAGTGTACCTGTTAGGGCTGTTGGCTTGCCAAGGCTCCTGTCTGTTCAACTTTTTACATTGGGTAGTGAGAAGTATTTTGTGTTATATTCACTGGCACAGGAACGGAGCATAATGGGGACGACCCGTTGCCGTAAAGTTAGAACCGCGACTAACTAACTAACATACAACTGGAGCTGGTCTCCTTGGCTAAAGGCTTACGGGCGTGAATCGTAAGCGCACTTACCCGCGTTCGAAACACAGCTGCGACCGATTTGGCACCAGACCGCGTTAAGCTAGGTCTTAACGTGTTGGTATATATACCAGTCGTTCAGGATGCAATGGCAAACTACTGAACGTGGGCTTGCCAAGACATCAACAACGACAGTAGAATGCTGGTGTTGACAGCGATGTCGTGAAACAGGATATGAAAAAAAACACACACACACATTTGGATGCCATTTGTTGTCGGTCGTATAACACCAATGAATTAATTTCTCATGCTATTTAAATGGCTTCAATAGTTCTCTAACACGTATTTCTGATCTGTAGCGTTCCCCATGACATGCACTTCATTCTCAAAGCCTTCCACAGGTGACAATCATTACCAAAGACTATAAACCAACTTACCGACGACCATGAGTGTAAACTCGAAGCCTTTCTTGACAGACTTTCTGTGGACCTGGTTGGGCAGGTTGGCAAACCCGACATAGCCGGCTTGTTCTGGGTTGACAAACTGTGGAAGAGGAATAAAGCAGGGCTGTGTTAACTGGCGGGTAGAAACACATTACCGCTGAAGGTCTAAACATCTCAGACAGTCCGTATGTTACAAGTTAGTTGCGTGTCTTTTACAAGACCTCACAACCAACTCCAGCCTTTATAAGCTGTTTGTGATTTTCTGCCGATTCCACGGAGAAGGTATTTATGGCGCAATTCGTCATACCGCGTTTGAAACACAACGGTGGGTGATTTGGCAGCAGACCATCTTGCGTTTTCATAAAATGGTATGAGTGCCGGTCGTTCAGAAAGCAGTGGCAAACTAGTGAACGTAAACTTGCCAAAACAAATCACAAATAGCCAACAAACGCTGGTGTTGATTGCGACGTCCCGTAAAGGATATGCAACCAATTTTTTTAAACCTGGGATTTTCTAGACAATTTTGCGTTCAGTCCAGACCTAGGGGTTAACGTCTTTCTCCGTAATACCGTATATTCTCGTGAGTAACGTAACCTGCGCGAGAATCTGTAGCGGTTCTCGCCGCGTTGGTAACCTACGGAGGAAAGCAATGGCAAACTACTGAGCGTAATCTTGCCTAGTACATTAACAGCAGCTGAAAAATGCTGATGTTGACTGCAACGTCCTGTAAGGGATATGAAAAAAAAGTTTGCTATTGCTTTCTAACGCCCGACAAGTATATGCCATGGGCAAAATCAACGCAAAGCGATCTTCTCTCAAATCGCCTGCGGCGGACTTCGAACCTTGCGTTTCGGGATTGCGAAACAAATTTGACTACATGCAAGAACCTGGCATCACAGGCGCCGACACAGTCCCGTGTGCCGTGCTCAATTATGACCTGGTGCTAATATACCTTTTCGAAGATGTGTTAACTGATTCAGTGCCAAGCAAAAAAGTAGGTTTAGACCAAACAAACATGGCGGAAAATGGGAAGTAGGTGTGCGTCACAATTATGACTTAAACGCTGTTCATATGGTAGCAGACTTGTTGTATTACATATTAAATTAAAAGGTGTTGTATAGGGAAAACAACTGTATATAAGCCATGTCAGATACGGGAAGTCACTTAAGACGATTAATTATCCCATGGCACTTAATCAGTTAAGTTCCAGTGGCGGTCTTGTACATCGTGCTGGTTCCGGAGTTTTATGGAGTGGTAAAAGAATTCAGCAAGACAGTTCCACGCTAAATCTTTCGGTGTGCTGACGTCGCGGTTAGGGGTTCAATCCCCTACACCGCTCAGTTGGACTTCAACGTTGACTTCCCTTTCAGAAAGCAATGGCAAACTACTGGACGTAAAATTTCCCAGAAAATCAATCTGGGGTTGATCGCGTCCTGCAAAGGAAATATAACATTTGTAACCTCAGGTAGTTCCAGAAACCTCTACCTCTCTCTCTCTCTCTCTCTCTCTCTCTCTCTCTCTCTCTCTCTCTCTCTCTCTCTCTCTCTCTCTCTGTCTCTGTCTCAATCATGGTTTCGTTACATGTGTTTGAACAAAGGTTAGACAAAGAACCCTCACCCTTGCCTGGAGTTCAAGAGGCATACTGAAACCACTACATATACAAGAAACATGTACGAGCCACATTCTCTGCCATGTGTTTCGTATTTTCACAAAGCCCTGTGCTCAATACGACTAATCCAGTGATGCCCAAGCGAAACTGGGGCAACGCACTGATCGCAATAACGCACTGATCGTGACAACGCACTGATCGTGACAACGCACTGATCGTGACAACGCACTGATCGTGACAACGCACTGATCGTGACAACGCACTGATCGTGACAACGCACTGATCGTGACAACGCACTGATCGTGACAACGCACTGATCGTGACAACGCACTGATCGTGACAACGCACTGATCGTGACAACGCACTGATCGTGACAACGCACTGATCGTGACAACGCACTGATCGTGACAACGCACTGATCGCGACAACGCACTGGTGTGGAGCAGACAACGATAAGCACAGTGGTAAGATCCAAAGGCAAGCAATGCTTGTCGGTGTTTTTGGAAAAATTAAAATGGCAAAATTAAACACGAATGGCCTTTTCTTATTTGATCCCGAGCAGCGGTGTGGTTTGGCGGGTGTACTAACGAAGTTGATGGCGAACTGCGCTGGAAATGTTTGAGGCACAGACGGACGCGGGTTCGACACCTGGGTTCATCGCTTGCCAACATGAGGGGAAGATTGGTCACTTCTTTCTCCTTGCTCTAGGCCTACAAATGTGACAGCCCTATCACATCATATCCCCATAGCAATAAACTGCTTCGGGACAATTAGATTATTAGAGAGTAGTTGAATTCCTCGGGCTCAAGATCCCCTTGCCATACACCGCAAGGCAGTAACTGACAGTGGTTTACTTGAGCCAAATTCCTCTACAGGCTGGATTTTTTTTCGAGATTACGTGGGTACTAGAAAATGTATTGGGAAGTATAGGCGGCCGCGGTAGCACAGTGGCTAGACACTCGTCTGTCGGCCCAGTGGTCATAGGTTTGAATCCGTATCGGGGAGAACTGTTAAAACTGATCTTGCCTGCTAGGTCGACCCTGTGTCTTTTCCCTCCTTGAGGTGCATTTTGGGCAGACACTCATCATCATCTCATCTTTTTCCTCCTGTACCTTGCGGTGTCGCGGTGAAACATAAACAGCGGGAGAGTGCCCGTTTATAGGTTTCATATATCGAGATTCCCATGGATTGTGCTATTCCCTCTATCCATCGTTTGCATGGTCGGGCTCTTCTGGCTCCATTTGGTCTGTACACCATATCTTGTTGTGCTATACTGTCAGTTGGTAGACTAGTTAATGGCCAGACCATTTAACTTGCTGTTTTTAAACGAAATCTAGCGCTGCTATAACTCCCACTTTAGTCATGATTTCATCATTTCTGATTTCTTGACACACTGCGTATTCTTCTCAGGAATCTCATTTCCGTTGTTGTAATCTTTCTTTTCTCTTTTTCTGTCACTGTCCAGGTTTGACACTGGCAGCTTAGAGGTGGTAGGAATATTATGTTGTTGAGTGCCTTATTGCATCTATTTTCGATGTCGTCCTCTGATTTGCCATTTGACGATATTATACTTCCTAAATACTTGAAGTTCTTCACGTGTTTCAGTTGTTTTTTTTCCCCGTATTAACCTTTTTTTTTTTCCTCTTTGGTCACAGTCATTACCTCTGTTTCACTGATGCTAATTTTCATATTGAAGGTCTCCCTGGTCTAGGGGTTACACGATTTTCTCCGTAATCCCGTATATACTCTCGTAAGTAACGTGATGTGCGCGAGAATCGGTACGGGTTCTCTCCGAATCGGTAATTTATGGGGTATGTGAGCCGGTCCTTAAAAAAAGAATGCAATGGCAAACTACTGAGAGTAATCTTGCCAAGAAATCAACAATCAGCTGAAAGATGCTGATGTTGACAGCGATGTCCTTCTTCCTCTTTTGCGTTTATCCGGAGTTTTTTCCGGACGTGTTTGCGTTCTGCCTGTTTACAGCAGAGCTACGTTCTTGCGCCGTTAGGCCGACACATCCGACTTCTGCGAACAGCGATGTCCTGTAAAGGATCTGCGAAAAAACAAACTTTTATAATGTTCCTTACAAGCTTCGTTTGGTCTATTTATGTGGACTTGTAAATCTGCTTCTGTTTTTGCTTGGTCGTCCGCAGACACTAGGCTGGTCAAATAAAGGACGACCGACCAAGGTCACAGCAGGGACGAAGCATGCGTAGGACGACAAACTGCACGCTGTGAGACGGCAAGAGGGGCACAGCAATTTCCCACCAAGACAGCAGACAATCAGCACCCACGTCTTGCACTCCCCGACAAGAGATCACGAGCAATCTGAGTAGTTCAGCCTGACCGAATGGATAAGAACGCGTGTTCTTGAGCATCGGGTGTGCTGATGCCGAGGTAAGGGGTTCAACCCCTACACCAGACTGTAATGTTGACCTATTGTCCTTGACTTGGGGATGTTAATTACAAGTATCTCTGAAGTCGGAGTGAGTTCGCCTGATGGCGAGGGACACTGTTTATAGGTAAAAGCTAATCCACACGCAAAATTCAGTCCAGCACCACTGGAAGTAGTGTGTATGGACTGCGCTTAAGTTCAAAGCGAGCGAGCGCAAAAATTAAAAACAAATTTAAAAAACGAGCAATCTGGGAATGTGTGAGGTGTTTGCCTACCAAGTGTGAATCATGTCATTACTATTCCCCGATTCTTCATATCGTAAAGAGTGGGGAAAAAAAGAGAATAAAACCTTAATTAGACGAGGTTCTACAACAACAACAACATTAAGAAAAAAGTAAATATAACGCAAATATATTTTTCAATCAAAAAATGTTTTCTACTTATGCCGTTTTGCGTCGTGGAGAGGAGTACTTGGAGTTCCAGTGCCAGTGAACACAGCCCCTTTCTCCTGAAGTGTTCACGAGTGGTGTTGTCTAGAATCAAGTAAATTCCCTAGCGGTTTTCTAGACCTGTCATAGGTGCCTTACCTAGGTAACCCTGTTATATTGGCTATCATCACCATGTCACACTGACGAACAGACAGACGTACGACAAGCTTACTGTGTTCTGCTAAAATTGCATGTCCTTTGCAGAACGTTGCTACCAACCCCAACATCCAGTTGGTTTTCTAGGCAATTTTACGTTCAGCAGTTTGCCATTCTCTATGAATTGACGAAACATGACCGCCCACTCTTATCAACACGGCACATGATGAATGGATAAAGTTTGCCATTGCTTTCTGCATTTCATATAGCCGGCTGCGCTCTTCACGAGGAAAACATTTTTGGAACCACTGCAATAAACACTGCTAGACCTCGACGCAGAGCTCGTGATATCTGACATTAGAATAATTAACCGAGCATGGTGGCAGTTGCCGGCTCCCTGATATACTCGTTCTATTTCTAGAGAGCTAACTAAATAACTGCGGCTCACGAGCGGATTTATAACATGAACACAACTCAATGGCTTCGCTAATTATCCACCAGAGACTGAATCACCAGTCTTGAACTGAAACGATACTTCGGATAGGGTTAGTTTGTGACGTTGTTTTCATACAAGCATACAATTTACAGACGGACAGAGACACACAGAGAGAGAGAGAGGGGGGGAGAGGGGGGAGAGGGAGAGAGAGAGAGAGAGAGAGAGAGAGAGAGAGAGAGAGAGAGAGAGAGAGAGAGAGAGAGAGAGATATGGACCCATATGATGTCCATTAATCCCTAGTTTGTCGATGCTACATCCCCAAGTACAACAAATTCTTTTCATGCTATTTCCCTTATGACAACTTCCAGTATCTCATTTTTCTTTCATTATTTTTTTTAAAAACTTCTTCTGGTTCTTGTTGCTCACAGTTACAATAAACTTCACTGCGATGAACATCCAGGAATTTGGTAAGCAAACATAATCATCCAACATAATAAGGGAAGAAATACAAGCTAGAATCAACTCTGTAAATAAGATTTACTATGCACTACATCTTCTAAAATCAAATGCGCTATCTCGTAAAACCAAGATCACAATATACAAAACACTGATGAGGCCAGTTGTGCTGCATGGCTCTAAAACCTGGAGTACAACGAAAGGAGACGAAGCCTTGTTACAAACCTTTGAGAACAAAGTCTTAAGACGCATCTTTGGGCCCATTAGGGATACACAAAGTGGAGAGTGGAAAAGAAAAAAGCAACAAAGACATTTATGATCTGTTTAAGTCCCCGGTAATCACTGGTATCATAAAGGCTAATAGACTGCAATGGCTGGGGCATATAGAAAGAATGGAAGATAATAGGGAAACAAAACTCGCTTACACTCAGGACATAAATGACCGTAGACCCCGAGGTCGACCAAGAGGACGGTGGAGAGATAATATACATACAGACCTACAAGCACTTGGAATCAGCGACTGGCAAGAGAAGGTCAACCAGAGAGACGAATTGAGAAAGCTTTTATCTGCAGCAAAGAACCTCAATGGCTCGGAATGCTGAAGAAGAAGAAGAAGAAGAAGAAGAAGAAGAAGAAGAAGAAGAAGAAGAAGAAGAAGAAGAAGAAGAAGAAGAAGAAGAAGAAGAAGAAGAAGAAGAAGAACTCAATCATCTATGAACATTTCCCAAAGAAACTAGACACCATTTTGGTTATTATCACCCACCGAGTGTTTTGATTGGTCTATAAAAGTATGAGTCTAGCACCACATGACAAATTCGCCTTACGGCGTGTGCAGGTATCCTTTACTTACCAATCACAATCCCCCTCCACTGAGGCACACTATCAGCCAACATCAGCTTA
The DNA here is from genome assembly GCA_014155875.1 of Cepaea nemoralis. Taxonomy (NCBI): domain Eukaryota; kingdom Metazoa; phylum Mollusca; class Gastropoda; order Stylommatophora; family Helicidae; genus Cepaea; species Cepaea nemoralis. The sequence goes on along the minus strand of JACEFZ010027987.1, from coordinate 271,459 downwards.
CGAACAAGAAACACTACAATATTAATGAGTGTTGGTACACAGACGGGTAGACCTAAGTCGTAGATACCAGGTGATGAAAACTTCAAGCAACAAACTTAAACTCTCACGATGCTAAAGGAATAAGTAGTCAATCGACCAGTTATGAACTCGACAACTCTAAACGATAGTGAAGGAACAATTGGTCAATCGACCAGTTAAACACGCTAAAGGTGTATTTTAACTCAAGCAACGCATTATGAGTTCACTGATGATTTATTCCATACATGGAATATCTGTCTCAACTCCAAATGTTTGGGCTAGACAGGGTTACAGTGACTGTAACATGAGGTCTAGACAGAACTGCATGTGAAAGTTCTTCTTCTGCGTTCGTCCGGAATGTAGTTTTAAACGTAATTGCGTTGTGCCTGTTTACAGCAGAGCTGCGATATTTGCACCTTTCGGCCGATACATCCGACTTCTTCAGGTATTTGCTGACAGGGTTACCTTCCCGGGGAAAGGAGCTCAACGAATAGGAAGCACATCATACATGAAGAGTCAAGAATGCCGTTACACACCATGTAGTGTATTGGGTATACGGTGCTAATCCCATACTTTAGAACAAAGGGAGATTTGGTCAGTCTCAAATACACCGCACTGACTTCCCAAAAACACGTCCTGGTACCAATTTTAGACTGGGTGGACCTGAGATCCCAAGTCAATTACAACAATACACACAAATCTCCACGAGAATTTCAACACATGCCCACCGACACGGCAGGTAAGCGTGCTAGTCACAGCACCACTAAGGATCTCTGAGACTGGTGTCGGGTTAGTATTGTCTTTATCAATCAGTACATGATAATATCAGGCCCGCCGCCTTGCTTTCTTGAATATTTTAAACATTCGTTTGAAAACGCTGGGCCCACTTTGAAGGAACGTGGTGACACACGTCATCCCTCCTCAAGGGGAATTTGGATCCAGGACCTACAGGACGGCAAGCAAGGCACTGACCATTGGTTCCTAAGACGCATGTGGCGTGGTGGCGACACGTCACCCGCTTCACCAGAGGCCTGAACTCAGACTAGCGGATTGGTTCGCTAGTGCAGTTATCAGTAATGTTGCCACAGCTGAAGTTAACAATGCAGTTATCAGTAATGGTACTACAGCTGACGTTAACAATATATCCATAATGGTACCACAACTGAAGTTAACAATGCAGTTATCATTAATGATACCACAACTGAAGTTAGTGCAGTTATCAGTAATAGTATCACAACTGAAGTCAACAATGCAGTTACCAGTAATGGTACCACAACTGAACTTAACAATGCAGTTACCAGTAATGGTACCACCACTGAAGTTAACAATGTAGTTATCAGTAATGGTACCACAATTGAACTTAACAATGCAGTTATCAGTAATGGTACCACAACTGAAGTTAACAATGTAGTTATCAGTAATGGTACCACAACTGAACTTAACAATGCAGTTATCAGTAATGGTACCACAGCTAAAGCTAACATTGCACCTGTCAATGCACTTGTGAAGTGCCAGTCTTACAAGTACTCATACATCAGGGTATGGACTTATCAAGTGAGAATAATACAATCTCGTTCAGCTGTGTTTCGTACTGGGTATACGGGATTACGAACAGCGTCCTTAACACCTTCGCCAGGGAGATCGGCAAACTGAATTACAGTCTAAAAATAACACTGATAATAATAATAACGTAAAAAATAAGAAATATAAGTAACACCACAACACCATGAATCGACGTTTCGATCTTGATGAGAAACAACACAAACATATCTACAGAAAAGACATAGAATTAGAACATTTAATTAACAATTAAAGCGTAAACAGAAAAAGTAATGGTGTTAAAAGTTGTTAAGGCCATTGCAATGCTCCGTTTCTAGGTAAGCTGCGCAGATGTTCAGCTGTGAAAGGCGCATACTAAAAACACCATGAAATAAAGTGTGTTTATTATCTCTCACTTTTTAGCAGAAGTTACACACCCCTGTTTTCATTTTACATTATCAAGTAAGTGACAGTTAATGAGAATAAAACATGAGCCATTAGACCTATAAAGTAAACATAGCGGCTGGTAAATTATAGAAGCTATCAGACAATGGATTGATCAAGTGCGAAAGACGGTTACTGAAAGTACACGAACATCGGCCAAGCCACACTTCCATCTCCAGATATGTGTCGCAGCGCCAAGGCAAGATATTACAGAAAAAACCGCAGCAGTTCGACAACCCTAGTAATCAACAAATATATGACATTGACAAGTTGATGCATTGAATTCACGCGCTCATGAACCGAGCTCACAAGTTCATGCATTTAACTCACATGCTCATGCATCGAACCCACATACGCTCACGCATCGAACCCACATACGCTCATGCATCAAACCCATACACGCGCATGCATGGAACTCATAAGCTCCTGCATCGAACTCACATCTGATGCATCGAACTTACACGCTCATGCCACTGAATTCACACACCAAACTCACAAACGCATGCACCAAACTCACACACTCACGCACCGAACTCACACACCGAACTCACACACCAAACTCACACACTCCCGCACCAACCTCACACACTCCCGCTACGAACTCACAAACTCATGCACCGAACTCACACGCTCACGCACAGAACTCACACGCTGACGCACCAAACTCACACGCTCACGCACCGAACTCACACGCTCACGCACCGAACTCACACGCTGACGCACCGAACTCACACGCTGACGCACCGAACTCACACGCTGACGCACCGAACTCACACGCTGACGCACCGAACTCAGACACTGACGCACCGAACTCACACACTGACGCACCGAACTCACACGCTGACGCACCGAACTCACACGCCCACGCACCGAACTCACACTCCCACGCACCGAACTCACACGCTCACGCACCGAACTCACACGCTCACGCACCGAACTCACACGCTCACGCACCGAACTCACACACTCACGCACCGAACTCACACACTCACGCACCAAACTCACATGCTCATGCACCACTCACAAACGCATGCATCAAACTCACCGCTTCATCTGTCCCTGACAGCATCGTGGAGATCGATGAGTTGGTCCAGACTGTGGTTAAGTTACAGATTATCCCCAACACGAAGACACACTACAAATATTGGCTGACCTTGCTTGTGGCAATGATATCGCGTGGACTAAATAATACCGCACAGTTCACTGGTTCTTCGGCAACACTAATTTCTACAACAGCGAAATGGGAAAGCGCACATTACCCGACCGCACAATTTAAACTCTTTCTATTCTAGTTTCCACTTAAAATATAATGTATTCTTGGTATTTCTTTCGAGGAGAGCGCATCATGCACCTAACTCAGAGGGCAGTGTGTCAGACCTAAGCACACACTTGCGTCAGGCTGACTTCCTCTGCCTAGATTCATCCCACAGACACGGGGTCTACGTACCCGAGTGTAGGTCCCCCCCCCCCCCCCCCCACCCATTTCTGAAGAATTTTGCCAGGGTTTTGGCGTAAAGACCTGCCCTGCAATTTCCAATTGCCTTGGCATTTTTCACACGACTAACCTGCACACGGACTGCGGTTTTCGCTCATTATCCATTTCCATGTGCAATTTTTATCAACAAAAACCAATGTCTTAAATAATAATAATTAAATAGAACACAATAGGCCTGACAGTCAATCTAACGCTTATCTAGTGCGCACATACGCACTCACGCGCACGCATACTCGCGGACATGATGCCCATCAACAAGACCCTAACATCGAAGAAAACTGGCCCACAAACAGGACCATTTACTAGGAATCTGAAATATTTTGGTTATATTAAAAGTCGAAGTGGCTTGGACAGAACGGCAAGGCAAGGCGCGGTTCCTCCAAGAACAGTCAGGGGTTGTACAACACGAAACCGGGCACTGAACATTACAGAGACCCTGGGTATGGAAAAGCCAGTATTGCTTATGGCAGTGAATTTTGGAATGTAAATGACACATTAGGAAGAACTTGGAAGAAACAGAGATGTGGTTCCTGAGACGAATGTTGGGAATTCCTTGGACTGCCAGAGTAACTAACGACAATTGCCTGAAAGAGGCTAATGTAGAACATTATATACAACAATAAGAAAGAGACAAACAGCTTTCTTTGGTCATGTGATGAGAAGAGAGGCACTGGAGAACATCGTGACAAACGGAAAGATCGAGGGGAAGAGAGGCAGGGGCAGACTAAGAGAGATGGTGCTGTATGGACTGAGACGATTTCTTGGAGGAGTATCAACAGCAGAGTTGATCCAGAGCACCAGAGACTGATCTGTGGAGAGCCATGAACGCCTATGCCAGTTGACAGGGCACTTGATGATGGGTACGAAAATGCATGAGGCAAAGCAAATGGCGAAAGATCGAGAGTCAAGAGCGCCTTCTGCAAAGAGCATGCTACAGCTGGGCGTACTGTCAGTCCCCCGCTTTCTATAAGTGCCATTTAATGTCATTCAATATATACATAGATATTTAACTTGCTACACCATCTTTGTTGCCGTAACATCATGGTACGGGAGGGTGTCAGCACACGCTGATACATGTTGTCTGAGATGGCAAGATGTGCAGAAACATGTTCGACCACGCCAGTCGACAAGGCACTTGATGATGACATCATCTTACTCACATAAGCAACAGTTCTTCTAGCGCCAGGAACGGTACACAGACAGACACCACAATCACAGCTACGGGCCCCCGTGGGTTTATCCATAAAAAGAACAGATCAATGGAACCACTAAAGTTCACAGACATTGTTAGGAAACAAGTATAAATGTCAAAGGAATAGATACATACCTTACTTTATTACAGACATACCTTACTTTATTACGCGTCGCTACATTGGGGCTTGCAAACGTTACAGTTTAAGCTGTGTTTATTATGTTCGTGGTTTGTTATGACTAAATAAAGAATGGTATATTCCCAACTTTTCAGATCCTGTGGTTGTGGAATAGGCGTCGATTTTTCTGGGGGGGGGGGGGGGGGGGGGGAAGAGGAAGAGAGAGAGAGAGAGAGAGAGAGGGGGGGGGGGGAAAGGGGTGGGGGAGGAGAAGCGAAATGAGCCGTAAAGCTTTTTCTTCTTGATCAGCTTTTTCTCGTCGATGATCTTAATTTTGTTCTTAATCTTCTTCTTCTTCTTTTTGACATCTTCTTCTTCTTCTTCTTCTTGATCATTATCTTCTTCTTGTGCTTCTGGGTCATCTTATAGTACTTGATCTTATCCTTCCCTCCTTCCTCCTTTTGTTCCATGTGCATTGCTCCTCATGTATGTCCACAAGGATTCGGCGTTCATATATTCTATGGCACAGAGCAGTTCCCTTTCTGATTGTCTTTCCTTCTCAGGCAACTCTGCCCGAGGTTGGAATCGTCAAAGATGGTGATCTCAAGATGAATAAGACGATTTCCTAAACGCCCAAATGTCGTGGTTAACTTTATAAAGCAATAGGTAAGTCGAAGTGTATATTTAGACCTAATGCTACTGCCCACTTTAAGACTAGTGTAAACATTTACATTCGGAAGCCAGTGCATGCTGATACTACTCACTTTGTTGCAATTTTAACGTTGTTGAGTGAATTGGTAGGGAATATCTCCGAGCCATGCCTCTAATAATTTCCCTTGAGGCAATTCGTCTGTAGATAATTAGAGATTTCATGCCGTTATCTGGTGAACTGGAGGACTTGTGAAAGAGGTCACCAGCCACGTTACTCACGATTCTAATCTGGGAAGCGAGGAGGGGGAGGGAGGAGGAGAGAAGCAAAGTCAGGAAATTATTTGCATGACCTTCACATGACGTCGCAATCAACTCCGGCTTTTATTGTCTGGCTGTGATTTTCGGGTAGAATTTATGTTCAGCAGATGCCACAGTTTTAGGCTCGTACCATTAATCAACGTCAATCGTTATGCTCCTAAATTGCCTGTCGCTGACTCCGAACCCGGTATGTCGAGATTGGGAAACTGCGTTGACTACAGCTAAGCCAGCCACAGACGCCGACCGTGTTACATGCATCACATGTCACTTATTTTGTGTCGTCTTCTTCTTCTATCCTCCTCCTCTTCCAGTTTTCTAGTCTTAAGCAGACATGGGAGATGGCATTAAAAAGACATGTACAACAAAAAAAGGCAAAAAAAAAAGGATGCTAACAGGAAGAAATCGGCTACAACCTCAAACACTAAGGCTCGGGTGGGTGCCAACACAAAGAATGTCCACTCAAGATCAACAACTCTTCCTGCTTAAAAGGTGGCAGCTTAATTAATTATCCCCGACGGTATCCCGTACACAGTGAACAAACCATGCCCGAAAGTCCCCAACAGACTCCATAGAATACGGAGATCCGCTTGGAAGCATAAGCGCATAAGTCCAGGGTGGAAGAAAGCCAACCGAATCTACATTCCCAAAGAACAGAATTCGCCAAACTGACCGAGGCCAGCGTGGCAAATGGATAAAACCTCTTTATTTAAATATCTCGCGTGCTGATGCCGACATAGTGGATTAAACCCCTACACCACAGTTGGGACTAACATGCTGACTTCTCGTTCTTAACATAGGGGCGTAAATTACAAGTACCTCAGAAGTCGGAGTGTGTTCGCCTGAAGGCGAGGGACACTGGTAATGGGGAAACCTCACCCACACACACAAATCAGTCGAGTGTACTAGAAGTAGTAGCACCTGTATGGACTACGGTTGAGTTTAAAGCCAGCAAACGTACACACACCATTTTTGTTTTACAGTAGCACTAAAGGTGTCCCGTACACAGCGCACACACGATGTCCGAAGGTTCTTAAAAGAGCCCATCGAATTAATCAATCGATTAGGTGCCGTCTTCACAATGAAGGTTGGTTGCGATGGATCTCCAACACTGTCTATCTCTCGCCTTGACTGTACATTCTGATTGATGTTCGTCTATCTCTTGATGTTATCTTCCCACTTGTATCGTTGTCTACCTTTTGCTCGCTTGCCTTCACCCTTGTCCTCCAGTCTGATTTTTATAAGAGTGCTATGTCTTTTAACGTGGCCGAAATATTTAACTTGCCTCTTTTTTTCATTTTTTTCCTCAACTCTCTTTTCATTCCCAATTTTTCTAGTACCTATGTATTTGATTGTTTTTGTTTCCATGAAATATGACATATTCTTCTGTGTATCCACATCCCCACGGCTTCTATTCAACTTTCTAACTGCTTGTTCAATGATCAGATACTGAGAGACAACGGAATCTTACTTCAATATAACAGAATTCATCAAACTGTGCCCCGTTCAGGCCAATCTCTCTCTTGAACCCAGACCTTTTAAAAATGTACAACATAAAGGACTGATAGCAGGGAAACAAAGGACCTAAACCCAAACAAGAAGGCAAGGACCGGTGCCAACATGAAGGCAACCCCCGATCAGGACCAACAACTCTTCCTGCTTAAAAGGTGGCAGCTTCATTAGTTATCCCCCCAGACGCAACAGATGTGCTAGTATAGCTAGTGGCGGGGCGCACCTGTATTCTGTTTTACCTGGTCGGTGGACAGAGTTCAGACAGAATGGCGGCGGTTTAGTGTAAACTTCTCCCAGAACGATGTTACTTACACAAAGTGAGTTGGGGGAGGGGTGGGGACGGCGGGAGGTGCAGGCTCAGGCACAGAGGCGGGGCAGTTAAGTGGAATTAATGGCGGTGGCTAGACAACAATAACACGGCGATCTGTTCAGTCCCGGATGTTTAATGTTGTGTTGGGAATGCACATTGACATACACACAGAATATTATATATATGCACACATTACATTAAGTACATAGGCAGGCCGACATATACATACAGGCACGTACATACATACAGACACACACACACACACAGCATAAAATCCATCCATCTATACACACACATGCATACACACATTCATACATGACATGACGTACATAAATACACATAAGCCTACCTACCTACCAACATACACTATCTACCTACCTACATACATACATATCTACTTACCAACCTAACTACATAATACAAACACATCTACCTACCTACCTACATACATACACATCTACCTGCATACATAAACATCTGCCAACCTACCTACAAACATACACAACTACCGACCCACCCACATACATACATATACACACACGCACACATACATACATCTTCTTCTGCCTACTATTCCCCTAAGCAAACCAGGCCAAACCGTCCTATCTTTTGCTGTTTCCTGCAGCTGCCTCCATGTCCTCCCTATACCATTCATTTCTGTCTGCAATCCTCTTCTCCATGTGTTTTAGATATCCCACTCTGTCGTTTGCCTTGTAGGTGGAACAAGAGAGTGTCTAGTTATAGTGTCCCCAGGCTCTCTCTCTCTCTCTCTCTCTCTCTCTCTCTCTCTCTCTCTCTCTCTCTCTCTCTCTCAAATGTTTCTAACTACGTGGCTGTGATGAAAACACGCAGTTTATTAAATGTAAGCCGGAAGGAAGTGAGCACTAAGGAAGTAATCAACTGATGAAACTAGATAGTACTCATCTGTGGGAAACACAATGCCTTGCTGCCATGGCCATCGGCAGAATACGGCTTTGACAGAAACATGAAAGCAATATGGTGAATGTAATGGCATACATATGTCTATGGCTGTCTCATAAAGATAATAACATGAAAGCAATATGGTGAATGTAATGGCATACATATGTCTATGGCTGTCTCATAAAGATAATAACATGAAAGCAATATGGTGAATGTATGGCATACATATGTCTATGGCTGTCTCATAAAGATAATAACATGAAAGCAATATGGTGAATGTAAGGCATACATATGTCTATGGCTGTCTCATAAAGATAATAACATGAAAGCAATATGGTGAATGTAATGGCATACATATGTCTATGGCTGTCTCATAAAGATAATAACATGAAAGCAATATGGTGAATGTAATGGCATACATATGTCTATGGCTGTCTCATAAAGATAATAATAATACATTTTGTTTTGGAGTTCGCTCGCTTTGATCTCCAGCGTGGTCCATACACGTGTTAATTTACTGGACTGATATTTGCATGCGGATTAGCTTTCCCTATTACCAGGATCCCTGGCCATCAGGCGAAACCATTCCGACGTCAGGGGTACTTGTAATTTTACGTCCCCAAATCAACGATGATAATAATAAAACATTAGTATAGCTGTCTCATAATATGGTAATGTCATATATTTTTGAAGGGAGTGGGAGATCACTGTAGTGCATGCCCCATCTCTAACAAAAGATGTAGAGCCCCATCCTCTTCTATCTTCAATAACCCCAGAATATGAACCTTGAGTTATCTGCAGGCCTCGTTTTGTTAAGTATTGTCTAGGAGATATAGATTATGGTCCCTGTAAGAATGGTAATTTACTAATTGGGAATCTGCCCTTCTCCAATGATCTTTCAGCTCTGGAGCCCCCTTTTAGTTATCAAATCTGAGGCAAGTCAGGAGGAATTTCTCAGCCTGATTAGATGAAGAAAACATGGATGTGAGCAGTTGAAGGTATAGAGTCTTTATTCCCCCTTTATAAGTCATTAGAGTTAATTTATCTTTTAACAATCAAACACATAACAATCACATTAGATTTTGACAACATGATGCACAAAGAAGTTGTTGACAGATAGGTTTTGAACTGACAATTAACAGAAGGTCAATCATGTTACTCAATTTAGACTGGCCTGAGCCTTTCGGTCAGTACACATCTCTATTGTGATTTCAACAAGTAATAGAACAATTGCACATTGGACATTGTCCAGACAATCACTAAACAAGCATCAATATATGAGATGTCAACAAGTGTAAAAACTAATAGTAAACATTTTGATGTTTACATATTAAGTATGATAATGTTGCATCAACATTTAACCATTAGTTTCCGAGATTGGGTTTGGTGATTATACCAAGTAAAAATGTAACCTGGTGACTGGAGATTATGAAGCCAGGGTCCATGGACTGATGGTCCTACGTCAGGTCTGCACCGTATAGCTCAACTGAGGCCTCCATGTCTCTGCTCATAGCGAAGTCATCCTCCCTATCATGTGATGTCTTCCCTTCGGCTCCCTCTCTCAGGTCGATTTAGTTGGTTAGTTTGCTGATGTGTGTGTGTTTGTTGGTAGTAGCACCAAGATTCACTGATGAGTATCACATAAATAATACAATCCTAACAATACAATCTTTTAAAAGTATGTAAAAGAACCTTAAACCTGAAGTAGAACTAGTTCCCCTCCCCTCCTTTTTCTCTCTAAGCTAGTGTTGGGTTAATTTGGGGTGGTCAGAGTTTTATCACACTGTGTACGCCTTGTATCAACTTGTTCCTGCTGTATGTAAGTCTTCATTTGACCTGGGGTCAGTGAACGTGTACAGTGAGACAATGACAAGAGTGAGAAGTGTCAAGAAGCATGTAAATAATGACTACATTTATAACATCTCTCCATCAATGGTGTTCACAAGTGTAAAATAATTCTCTGTGTTTTTCAATTAACTACTTCTTCTTTGGTCTTAATAACTCTCTTCCATTACCTGGTGTTGTTGTGATGTTGAGTGTTGGTGTGTGGGATGAGTGGTGTGAGTGGTTGTGTGTTTAAGTTATGTTGAGTAATGAGTTAAGTTCACTTCGCGTGATGGTTTTTCGCGAAGCACAACTTTCTCATTTATTGCAGTTCCTAAGTGCCTCTTATCTAATTAAATTTGACATAAATATAAATATTTATTTCGCCAAACCCTATTAATTCTATAGACAAAGGAGAAAGGAAAGATTGATTTCACTTTCAGCTTTCTAGATTGTAAATAGGCATAGATAAGTCTGTTTTAGAACAAGGCACGAACTGTCATTTCAGCTGTAGACAGTGATAGCATCTTTTACAATGTTTCTGGTGAAATGCACAAGATTGCTTTCGAATCATCACTTCTCACAGTTGTTAGAATAGAATGTAATAGTGTAATGCACTTCTTAAGTTAATAATTATCTTTAAGAATATCAGAGATGGCAGTTTCATCGAAGAGAATATTTTGCCCGGGAATGGCTTTGCGTCTTAGAATCTACAGTCGAGCATTTTTACATTTCTGAGGTTTTAATTAATAATCATACATTTCAATTGACATCACAAACATGGGTTTACGTTACTTGATACTTGATACATCGGGTTCTTAGTCTAATCAAGGGCTAACAAACGTACCTCGGATCCAGACTTTTGCCTTGGTCCATTGAATTTTTGGTCACACAATATTCCTCACATCCGTCCATGGAGCGAGTTCAGACAAAAGTGCGGGCTGATTAACATTTCTGATGAAATGGTACATATGCTAATATGCACTGGCCGCGAAGGCGGGTCAGGTGGTTTTCTCATCCAATGGTTTTCCGAGCTTGGTCTGATGAAATCCTTCCAAGAATCCACGTCATTTGTCACTTGTTCAGTTCCAGTTTCGATGTTAAGTTTCAAGTCCCAATCTCCAATTGCGTTTGTGAAGTCAATTTCTTTTAATGTTGTTTCCTCTTTTTACGGCATTTGTTGATAAGATGAATAATGTTGGCTGCGTTATGCCACAGGTAATATGTATTGTTTACGTTCACATCATTCATCTGACAATGTTTTCTCTATGTGACAATAACATGCACAATATATATTGATGCACGCGAAAGATGAGTGGTTAAAAGTGCCGAATTTAAGGCGGGCCTGCGTGCTCACTTCTGTGACCCTTTTAATTAAAGTTCGCTCATTCATCAGTCTCCTATTGGTAGTACTGTATGTCTCCCTTAGCTAATAACAATTGCCACAGCAATAATTAACATTATTGAGTCACGTAGTAATGATCTGCGCACATTTCCCATGCCCTTATAATACATATATTGATATTGTTGTTGTTGTTGTCCGTTAGCCTCATAAGTGATATTTGGACAAAATAATGTACGAAAGAGAGAAAAGAGAAAGGCAGAATATTAGACGGGCCTAAGTGCCAAATTCTAAGACCTTTGAAAATAAAGCTTGTTTGTTCATTCGTTCGTACATCTAGCCACCCACCAGACAGATATTCAAGACCTTATTCCAGAGACATGGTATAGGTTGAACCGCACTAAACACTCGACACTTTGGAAGCATCTCTTTTTACGCTCAACAGTCATTCTGGTTGCATTCTTGTTACAATGGTATGGGCCTTTTCCAGCTTCAATATCTGTCTTTTAAATACGTTCATCTTACTGTAGACAAACTACTGATGTGGCTCACATTTGGGAAGAAACAAAATTAACAAAACGTTAGGTGCTTTTTCTTCTGAAAGGATTAATGATTTAAGTGCGTCACACGATTTTAGATTTTATCCTCCCTCTGCTGTAGCCAACAATGGTAACCACCTTGATTTTATATGTAGCAATAACGCACGATACTCACCGATTCACAGTTCTTTTAAGAGCTCACTTCGTGCAGTGCAAATAATTTAACAGTTAAACAGTTCTAGCACATGAAAATCGAGAAAGAGTTCAATTAAATCTTGCATCTGACGGGAGAAAACCCCAGACAAGCTGACGTCCTGGAAGCATTTTATGGGACAGTGAATTATTTCGTTGAAAACCGGGACTGGAAAAACCGAAACGTCTGGCAACCATAAGAAAGAAGAATACACTATAATAAAAGATCTAAGTTAGGTCATATTTCTTTGCGTAGAATGTGCTACGGCGCCCGGAGTTGGTGTTGTTGTTGTCCTTTCCAACCCCGAAACAAAGTTCCAACCCCACAGGGAACTGTGTAGAACTTTCCTTGCCCTCTTCACGCTAAAGACCCAGCGGGATGCGAAAGACCGGTACTGGAACCTTACATCTGCGGAGAAACATACTAGGATGTAACCGGGTAATGACTCAGCCCAGCACATGCCAGCAGGCTGAGAATGCCCGGGGGGTGGTATGTTTCCTCCACAGTTTCAGGTATTTCACCGTAAACATTCCAACAAAATTTGCCGAGAGAAGGAGTTTTGGGGTATACAGAAAATGGCCATAACAACAGGAAGGTTAAATGGGAAGTGTGACAGGGGGAAACGTACAGAGAAGGTGTTAACAACTTGGCATCGTGGTGTAAAGAAACACCCGCAACGTAGACAGTTGGCAACACGTGCGACACAAGGCCGAGGACAAACATGAGAACTAATGCTACGCATTGTGAACTATAAGAGGAGGGAATGAGAGACTACAGAGATTAAAATTTATATAAACAACAAAAGAAAGGGCCAGGACAGACCCTATACTCACGATATCAAATTATTAATCTCAAGCGTAATGCTTATGTGCACTCAGTTTGAAGACAGTGGCGCATCCCACTATTAATGGACACCATTCTTGGTAATGAGAAAAGAGCATCCATAAATATACACACCAAAGACACAGAAGCTTACGAGAAACAGAGAAACTCAGAGAAACACTACCCGAGCAACATCTGAAGCTAGTCGCATGCAAATGGATCAACAAAACCAGCAGAACATTGGGGTAGAGGATGTTTTCTATGTTAACGGGTGATATACGTCAGCCCCAGGGACAGATTCTACAAGGGACGTCTTGAAAGAAATCAAATTATATAGAGAAGATACTTCAAGGGACGTCTTGAAATAAACCAAATTATAAAGAGCAGATACTGCAACGTACGTAGTGAAAGAAATCAACCCATAAAGAGAAGATACTTCAAGGGACGTCTTGAAATACATCAAATCATAAACAGAAGATATTGCACGGGACGTAGTGAAAAAAAAAATCAAACCATAAAGACAAGACACTACAAGCGACAACTTGGAAGAAATAAATTAACAAAGGGAAGATACTACTGCCGGCTTCCTGGCCTAGAGGTTATAATCTCGTATACTCACGTAAGTAACGTGACGACGGTGAGAATCAGCAGTGGTTCGAATCGCGTTGGTAACTTACGGGGTATGTGAGCCGGCCGCTCAGAAAGCAATGGCAATCTACTGAGCGTAATCTTGCCAAGAAATCAACAATCAGCTGAAAGATGCTGATGTTGACAGCGATGTCCTGTAAAGGAAATGCAAACATTTAATTTTAAAGATACTACAAGGTACCTGTTGAAAGAAATCAAATTACAAAGGGAAGATACTACAATGGACGTCTTGAAAAAAAAAATTACAAAGAAAAGATCCTGCACTATCGTGATGAAAGAAATCAAATAACAAAGGGAAGATACTACAAGGTACCTGTTGAAAGCAATCACATCACAAAGGGAAGATACTACAGCGATGTCTTGGAAGAAATCAAAGAACAAAGGGAAGATACTACAAGGTACCTGTTGAAAGAAATCAAATCACAAAGGGAAGATACTACAGTGCGCGTCTTGAAAGAAAAGTTACAAAGAAAACATCCTGCAGTATCGTGATAAAGAAATCAAATAGCAAAGGGAAGATACTGCAAGGTACCTGTTGAAAGAAATCAAATCACAATGGGGAGATACTACAAGAGATGTCTTGGAAGAAATCAAAGAACAAAAGGAAGATACTACAAGGTACCTGTTGAAAGAAATCAAATCACAAAGGGAAGATACTACAAGCGATGTCTTGGAAGAAATCAAAGAACAAAGGGAAGATACTACAGTGCGCGTCTTGAAAGAAAACAGTTACAAAGAAAACATCCTGCAGTATCGTGATGAAAGAAATCAAATAGCAAAGGGAAGATACTGCAAGGTACCTGTTGAAAGAAATCAAATCACAAAGGGAAGATACTACAAGCAATGTCTTGGAAGAAATCAAAGATAAAGGGAAGATACTACAAGGTACCTGTTGAAAGAAATCAAATCACAAAGGGAAGATACTACAAGCAATGTCTTGGAAGAAATCAAAGATAAAGGGAAGATACTACAAGGTACCTGTTGAAAGAAATCAAATCACAAAGGGAAGATACTACAAGCAATGTCTTGGAAGAAATCAAAGATAAAGGGAAGATACTACAAGCGATGTCTTGGAAGAAATCAAAGAAAAAAGGGAAGATACTACAAGGTACCTGTGATCACAAAGGGAAGATACTACAAGGTACCTGTTGGAAGAAATCAAATCACAAAGGGAAGATACTACTAGGTACGTGTCGAAAGAAATAAAATCACAAAGGGAAGATACTACAATGGACGTCTTGAAATGAAAAAAAAATTACAAAGAAAAGATCCTGCAGTATCGTGGTGAAAGAAATCAAATAACAAAGGGAAGATACTACAAGCAATATCTTGGAAGAAATCAAAGAACAAAGGGAAGATACTACTGTTGAAAGAAATCAAATCACAATGAGACGTTGCTACAAGTAACGCCTTCGAAAAAAAATCCAATGGCAAAAAGAAGATATTACAAGGTGTGTCTTGAAAGAAAAGTGACAAAGAAAAGTGATTACTTGCATCAGAAGATATAATCAACATTGTTAGACGTTATGAGAAGAAGACGTGACCACATGACAGTGGGAGGGTAAAAGAGACAGCGGAAAACGTACAAGATGCTTGACAGTTTGACATTGTGACATGGAGAAACATCGGTATGAAGAGGCCTGGCTGTACGCGAGACAGGAGGCAGGCGACATCTCTGACGACCAACAACACCCACACAGCGAAGTCAATAAGAAAGTACAATTGAACCGGAGCAGCGGAGAGGTACGACGGTCGCCTCTAACTCAAGAAGACCGGATAGAATTCACGGTGTAGAGTTTTACACGATAAGACACCCCAGGATAGTATATTCCCATTCAACCCAAGTGCAGTGAATCCAATATCTAGCATTCTTGGATAAGGGCGAATACTGAGGAGCACCTATCCCTACTTAAGTAAAATTATAACTTTTGCGTGCGTAAGGCGCACTGAGTATTTGGTGCTAGATGCATCTTTTTTTTTTGGGGGGGGGGGGGAACCCTCGTTCGCTTTGAACTCATGCGTAGTCCATTCACACAACCTGTAGTAGCAGTGGACTGGATTTTGGGTGTGGTTTAGCTTTCCCTATTACTAGTGTCCCTCGCCATCAGGCGAACCCACTCCGACTTCAAAGATACTTGTAGTTTACGTCCCAAAGTCAAGGACGAGAAGTCAACATATTAGTCCACTGACTAAGTTTCAGCACACCGGATGTTTAATTCCCATATTTTAGACCATCGGTACTCAGTGATTGACAGTGGTCCAAGACAGTTCCTGTTACCTATTTTAGGCTGGGTCCCAAGTCAAATTTAAAAACCTGCCCTGATGCGGATTTGAACAAGTTCACAGTTCTTTAGCAGTAGAAAATATATTGAAAAAATATTAAAACATATTCCACCAACTCACCCGACCCCGAGAACACTAGCATACAGCATGTGGAACTCTTGTATATACACACATCTGGATCATCGCCGATGCAACGGAGTTCGTGCACTCTGCGGAGATTCTCATTGTTTGGATCTTGGGAGGAGACGGCTGCAGTTTTGGAGATATACACGTGGAAGAAAAGTGATCCTATGCAAACACTAAAGCCAACACAATCCATAACTGAACCGAACTGAGCAGCAACTGAAAGCAGCTTACAACTGAGCCGATCTGAGCCCTACAAAGAAGCTGATAATTGGACCGATAAGATCTCACTTACAGTAACAGATACTTGAGCCAGCTAAGTGGTTTTGTAAGAAATATGCTCTCTTCCCGACAGTCCGTGTCAGCAGCATCATTTCTGAACACTGTCAATAGTGTATTTAAGAACACAGACAACGAGGATTTTAAATCTGAGCCAGGGATGAACCCTATATAACTTCTCTTCTGAGGTTGAACGGGGTTTTGGTAATGGTATAATGCAATGCAACGGGAAACGACTGTCGCACTTCTGGGCTATTTTACCTCTCTCTTTCCCTCAATCGAAGGACTTTCTCTCATCTGTAACTAACCTCGAACCTTTGATATACAACTCTCTCTCCCTCTCTCTCTCCCTCTCTCTCTCTCTCCCCCTTAATTGAAGGATGTTCTCTTTCTCATAGCATGTTAACTCCACTTCTCGCCTCTTACACACAACTGTCTCTCTTTCTCTTTCCCTCTCTCTCTCTCTTTCTCTTTCCCTCTCTCTCTCTCTCTCTTTTCCTTAATTGTAAGATGAACTCTTTCTGTCATCATGTAACTCCACGTCTCTTCGTTTATATACAACTATCTCTTATCTCTCTTTACTCAAAACCTCATCCGCTCTCTTCTCAAACTCATCCTTGGTTTTCCGCCACCCAAAATCATTACTGATGTCGCCTTCACTAAAAACCTAACTCTCTTTCTACCTCTCTGTCATTTTATTATGCATTATTTATGTGCAAGGCAATCATAGTCCATGGTTTGTCTCTTTGAATGTTGCAAGCATAAAAGATAAAATACAATTGATGTCCGAAAGACGGTGGTTAGGAGGGTTGAAAATAAGACGGGGCCAGGCGTGCGTTGACAATTTCTGATCCTTTGAGAATAAAGTTTATTCGTTCTCTCTCTCTCTCTCTCTCTCTCTCTACCCCAAATTCTCCATGTGTCTCCATACAACTCTGCCTTCACCTACACTTTCTAGTGTGTCTATAGTCAACGCTGCCTTCAGTCAAACTCTCTAGCTAGCATATATCCAACTTTGTCTTCATATAAAATCTCGATGTTGCCTATATCCAATTCCACCTTCATCAATATTATATCCAACTCTGCCTTCATCCATACTCTATCCAACTCTGTCTTCATCCATACTCTATCCAACTCTGCCTTCATCCATACACTATCCAACTATGCCTTGACACAAACTCTGTCTTCAAACATACTCACTCTATTCAAAAACTTTTCACCAAACCTCTCAATTTTCCTCACACCCAATTTGTCTTCATCCAAATGTCTATTATGCCTACGTCACACTCTGCTTCCACGCCCCACCCTTCTGTTTCGCCTCTTTCACCAAAGTCTTCACTTTACCCATATCCAAATCTGTCCTCACCAAAAACTGACTAGCAATGCCTTCTCTCTCTCTCCTCTCTCTCTCTCTCTCTCTCTCTCTCTCTCTCTCTCTCTCTCCACACACACACACACACACATCTCTCTCTCCTCCCTGTGCCTCCTCCCAACACCACCAGCCAGGCACTCTTTCCCTTGCAAATCTAGAACTACAGCATATGTGTGTGTGTGTGTGTGTGTGTGTGTGTGTGGGTGTGTGTGTGTGTGGGTGTGGCGTGTTACCAGCTCTGGCATTCCACACATTTTACAGAACGGCAAGCCTTATGTCCAGCTAGTCTACTTGCATCCAGACAAAGGCGATGTGGAGGCGGAGCCGTGTGCTAATTTGAAAAATTGACACCCTCATTATTTTCCCAAACAAATGTGGCTGGAAACGATAACGAAGCAGAGCAAAAAATTTAGTGGGTTTTCTGTTGGGAGGAAAAAAGATTCTTGTTTTGGTTTCCGGGCAGGATGTTGACCCAGTGACCCCATGTTCTCTTGAGACTAATTAAATAGGAGAGAGAGAGAGAGAGAGAAAAGAGGGGAGGGGAGAAAGAGAAGAGAGAGAGAGAGAAGGGGAGAGAGAGAGAAAAGAGAGAGAGAGAGAGAGAGAGGGGAAAAGAGAGACTTTAGTGTTGTTCGTTTCGTCTTAAATATACCGGGTTTTATTTAATGGCGTAGACATAATGAATGAAAAGTGAAATTTTTGAAAGGGGGGAAAAAAGAGAGTGGAGAAACGAAAGAGAGTGGGAAAAAACAAAAACAGAATACGGAAAAAAGACAGAGGGAAAATTTAAAGTAGACAGGGGAAAATAACGAAAAACAAAACAGAAGGAAAAGATAAGGGGGGAAAGGAACGAAGACAGAAGAAGGAACAAAAACAAAACACCACAAAAAACAAAAAGAGAGAGAGAGGAGAGGGGAGAGAGAGAGAGAGAGAAGAGAGATGAGAGAGAGAGGAGAGAGAGAGAGAGAGAAAAAAGGGGGAGAGAGAGAGACGCACACGCACAAAAACAAAGACAAAAGGGCCCAAAAGAAAAAAAAGAGAGCGTGCGAAAATTATAATTACTGCATTGCGTAACATCTTGAAAACACGTCTCTCAAAAACATTACTAATCTATCTTCTTGAAACGCATGTTCTTAATTGCCGTAAGGGTGTATCTGTCAGCTGATCTAGTACCATTGTGGATCTGTCTACATTCTCCAGAAGTTTCACTCTGTAAAGACTTCTCTTCTGAATTGTCTCGTGCACTCTAAAACACAAGCCCCAACCAGGTCCCGGTTATGAATCAGTTAATTTTTGTATTGGCACCTTTCTGTCTTGACAGGACGATAGTTTGGATACATTGTGCTTCAAAAAGGCTTAATAACTACGACCCGATGGCGGTAGGAGAGTGTGGCTGATACGGCCAATTCGTGCTGTAAATGTTTGTCCACAGTGGATGCATGTGAAATCATGGTCATTTCCACCATCATGCATCATCTTAAGTCTCTCACGCGCTGTGTGTGCTTTGTCTGCAATCATTTTCTCCTTTGTCTTTATTCCATTTCTGATAGTTGCTCTCCATGCATAACGTTCAGCGGCGACTTGCTCCCGATGTTCATTATCAATGCCTGTATAAATCATGTCCCGCTTCCACTCATCTTTGTATCGTAGTAGATGTCGACCCTGAGATCTCCTACCCGTCTGTAATTCACCAAAAAAGATGTCCTTTGGTATTCTATCATCATCCATCCTCCTAACGTGTCCTATCCATCTAAGTCTACGAAGACTGAGCATGGAACATACCGTCACACAACCTGATCTTTCCAATACTTCAGTATTTGTGATTTTGTCTTGCCACTTAATACCAAGTATTCTTCGCAGACACCGCATATGAAAGCTGTTTAAACGTTTCTCTTGGTATAATATAATCTTTCATATAATCAATACATCACCTTCAATACTGTTACTGTAACAGCAACTATAGAATAACACCAAAAGTAAAATATTGAATCCTAATGTTAAATCAGCACTATTGCGTGGATCAGAAAAACAGCGAACATCCGAAAACAATTACAAATAAACTACACATTCATTATTTGGTGCCTGCGCAAAATAGGACGAAAATGGTATGGCATAATCACCAGTGAATCAAGAGATAAAGAAACGACGTTGAAGCTGGATAGGACACACACTGAGACAACATAAAGAGTAGATTAATTAGAAAGGTCTTTGTCAAGAATCTACAGGGCAAAAAGAAACAGAGGAAGACATAAAACATACGCAGAAGAGAAGTAGAGACATAAATGAATAATAGGGGGCGGGAAAAGACGGATCTGCAATGGATAGCTAAGGATGGACAGCTTGCAATGAGTTGGTTAAGTTAAGGACTTATGTTCCAATGGTGGGGCGCGCTAAAGGGTCAAAGGACAACTGTCACTATTGCCTACAGGACCTTGAGTGTAGAAAAGGCGCAGTTGAACCTGTGGAATTAAGACCACCTGGCTAGTAGATTCGCGGAGAACTGTGCAGGTTAGGGTGTTCTTTTTGCTCCAGATAGAGAAACATCCATCATGTTACCGAGAATTAGAACATGGATCTTCCAAACAGAAGCCCGGTGTTCTAGCTACTCAATCAGGGCGAACAACAACAGCCTAAAAACAACTCTAATATTACTATACAAAAATACACCGGATTGAAATGTTTGCCATAAACACTTCAAGAATTGTAACTGTAACTGAACGATGAATCTAATTAGTTTACTCTACGTTGTGTGACATCTGCAGTAAGTACGTGACGAGATGCAGCGAAATGTGCCAGGCAATAAATCGTACTATATATCGTTTGTGGGGAACAGATAGTGATTTTAAAATAATAATACAAAAGGCAATGCAAACTTTCACAGTACTATGAAATATATTACTGTCAAAACGAATTAAATCTTAGTACCAAACTTCAATCATTTAACTAAAATGTGAAATCAGTAC
Source organism: Cepaea nemoralis (assembly GCA_014155875.1). Lineage (NCBI taxonomy): Eukaryota > Metazoa > Mollusca > Gastropoda > Stylommatophora > Helicidae > Cepaea > Cepaea nemoralis. Next base: position 250,556 of record JACEFZ010027987.1, on the reverse strand, counting down.
TGCTGTATAGATTAGAAACATGGATAATAACACAACAATCGCTAACAAACTACAGGCCTCCATTAACTTGTGCTTGTGCTAAATAAAGAGACTAAATTGATACGAACAAAATCACAGTGAGGATCGACAGATGTGGGACGGTGAGAGGTCAGCAGATGGGGTGACGGTGAGAGTCGACAGATGGAGGGACGGCGAGGATCGTCCTAACGGAGAGAACTGAACAGTTTCCAGTGAATCCAACTGCTACTGGTATCATTACTGCTTCGACTTTTCGCTGGCTGTTGAAGGTGAGGTCGGAGCACGTATGGGAATATCCCGAGTGAGGTGAACTCAACTCAGTGAATCCAGAGACGTGAAACTGGCGCTAGCGCTGGACAGGACAAGCATTGGGAAAGCCTGTAGGTATAACTAGAAACTAGTCTGCAACCTTGAACAGACTGCAAGAACATCCAATCGAAAGGGGTGAAGCCAGACAAGAGCCTGTGCAACGAGTCCAAAGAAGAATAGTTACGTAACACAACTGGCGATGTCGATAGCTACACGCTGAGGGACTTAACTGGAGAGAGTCATGCTGGAGTTCACAGCCAGCGAACGCAAGCAAGCAACTGGAGAGATCCGAGCACTAGTGGCACTGAATGGTTTCATGTGCTGTGAGGACAATCTGATGGCTGACTAAATAACTGTGACTAGAAAGTCCTTTCTCTGGAACCCACGGAACACAAGAAACGGAGAACTAGAAACACAGAGAGAGAAGTAGTGACAGGTCAAGACTGAGTGATGTGGATAGGAGAAAAAACCGATAGGAAGGCGCGATGTGAGTTCGTTGGGGGAAGGCCTTTGCTCCATTGGGGGATAGAAGGCAGCAGCAACAGCAAAAGAAGAAGAAGAAGAAGAAGAAGAAGAAGAAGAAGAAGAAGAAGAAGAAGAAGAAGAAGAAGAAGAAGAAGCGTTTTCTTTTTTAAAACAAAGGGTCACAAATTGGGCACGTCGGCCCGACTTACATTCGACCCTTCCAATTACTCATCTTTCGTATGTCGATTAACTATTGTGCATGTTGCATTCACATACGGTGGAAAAGGCATTGCCAAATGAAACTTGTGAACATAAACAATGCATATTACCATGTTATGAGACAGACATACACACATACATGCATAAACGCAAACATACATACCTGGATACATACTTACATCATCAACACAAACTCTCACAGTTATGCACCCACACATACACCTCCACGTGCATAAGCACATACACATACCTGGATATATGCTTACATCATTAACACAAACTCTCACAGTTATGCACCCACTCAATAACACAAACACACACTTCCTCGCATACACATATACTCACAATCACAGACTCAGTAACAAAAGTTTACTTACACATTCTCTCTCTCTCTCTCTCTCTCTCTCTCTCTCTCTCTCTCTCTCTCTCTCTCTCTCTCTCTCTCTCTCTCTCTCTCTCTCTCTCTCTCTCTCTCTCTCTCTCGAAGAAGAAGAAGAAGAAGAAGAAGAAGAAGAAGAACTATGTGTTACACCAAGCGCTTGCGTTACTATAACTTTCATTTAACAAAACTCAAGCGGGACACTGAAAACTACATTTGGTTACAGATGCTGAAAGGCAACAGTCCTGCCAATGGGAGCGATAGCGACAGGGTAACCCGTGGTTAGCGAAAAGATAACTCCCAAGATATACGATCCCTGCAGCAAGATTAGGTGGCTGATGTATGTACAAGGAGTGTTGTGTGGAATGTGAGTCAGGAATGTAGCCACGGCAAGACGACAGCGATAACTGGTCACAGCTTATTTATATTATAAGAAATCGGGGATAGGAAGATAGAGAGATGGTGATTGAAGGCAGATGAAGAGGCGATGAAGAGTGTAGATTGACGGTGAAGACGGGTAGGTAAAGAGTCGGCAGATGTAGGGACGGTGAGGGTCGGCAGATGGATTGACAGTGAGAGTCGACAGATGAAGCGACGGTGAGGGTCGGTAGATGGAGGGTTGGCAGATGGTGGGACGATGAAGGCTGGAAGATAAATAGTGAAGGTGGACAGAGGCACCAGCGAGAACGGCAGAAAGAGATGGCGACCATGGGCAGGACAGATAGGCGGCGAAGGCGGTGTAGGGGAAAGCGGGTAACAGGGAGACCACAACGTAAATGGGTTGAAAATGTAAAGGGATTAAAAGACAAGAGTATCAACTCCATTGCACCGAGTTTGATCCCACGCGGCTCGGACTCTTTCCGCTGAAAGCGTCGCACAAAACACGAACTCCGTAGCTTCCGCGACGACCCCCAGGAGTCTCCGAGAAAATCGCCCTGTCAAAGGAACGAGGTAGGCTGGAACCGAACCCACAGCCTTGGCAGAGCGAGTCAGGCGGCGTAACCACTAGGCCACGTAGACTCTGTTGGTTGAAGATGTGACAGATAGTTAACACATGACAGCAACAGAGGCAGGACTTCCGGATTACGATAGAGAGAACAAAACAACATCGTCACAGACTAGCGACCGTTACTGAAGCAAAGTTCTACGTAGACAAACCACTGGGTGATATAGCCCAATTTAACCCAGAAGCATTGTGTTATAGGACATTTCCTAACTAAAATTGAACAAGTACTTCTGAAGTCGAAATGGATTCGCCTGATGACGATAGACACTGGCAATAGGGAAATCTAACACAGCACACACGCAACAATTAGTCCAGTGTGCTTGAAGCAGTAGCACGCATATAGACTACACCTTGAGCAAAGTTTTAAAAAAAAAAACATTCCCCCATTCATCAATATTCCTAACCTGCCTACCTCCTACATTTTCATTAATGGATTTATGATGTCTACGCGCATACCTCCTACATTTTCTTTAATGGATCTATGATGTTTACGCACCTACCTCCTACATTTTCATTGATGGATTTATGATACCTCTGCGCATACTTCCTACATTTTCATTGTTGGATCTATGATATCTAACTGCCTACACACCCATCAAACAATTCCCCACTCCCCTATATGTCTACATCTATACATCCGCACACACCCATCTATCAATCTATCCAGCTATTCTTCGTAAATCATATCTACATGCAAACCCACCTATCGATCCCTGCAGTCAACATCTCCCAGATACACATTCGTTTATCTAACCTACCAACCTAACTACCTACATATGCTTCATCCACCCACCCATCCAACCATCTACATATCAAACAGTCCATTCACCTACCCACCCACCAATCTATCTGGCTAGCTAGCTTACTATCTATCTGGCTAGCCATCCATCTATCCATCCGTCCGTCTACTTACCTACCTACCTACCAATCTATCTATCTATCTATCTATCTATCTATCTATCTATCTATCTATCTATCTATCATCTACTTACCTACCTACTAATACCTAGCTGTCTAAACCGACGATAAAGACACTGCTGAACTATCTTAACGTTTTGTTACGTTTCTTTCGAACTTGCCCTGGATCGTATTTTACGCTCACACAATTCGTAAATTAAAAAAAACAAAAAAAATCACCGACAGCAATTCCAGAAGTCACCACGAAACAAACAAATCACTACACTGCTACCCTCACAAACCGTACAAGAACACCGTGGCAAGTAACCACATTTCATTAATACAACCAGACTAGTAGGCATTACATTACGCACAAATAGCCAGCTCTATACGTATACGCATGTCCTTTCACTGCCGGCAGGCGGTTCAGACAATCTTCAAACCACAAGCAGAGAGAACAGTGGCTGCCTTGACGTATGGTTGGTCTCTCGCTCGTTGAGGACGATAGAACCCAGTGGTTCTAAAACGTATGAATAATAGCCCTCGTTTTTAAACATCTGGTGTGCTGGTTCTGAGGTAGCGGGTTCAACCCCTACACTGGACAGCTGGACTAAAATACTGACCTCTCATCCTTGAGTTGGGGACGTCAATTACAAGTACCTCTGAAGTTGGAGTTGGTTCACCTGATGACGAGGGACACTGGAAATAGGGAAAGCTAATCCATATGTAAAACTTCAGTCTAGTGCTACTAAAAATAGCGTGTATGGACTACGCTAGAGTTCAAAGCCAGCGAGAGCAAATTTTTTTTTTTTAAAACGTACGAAAATCACCCGGATATTTTAGCAGTAGAAGAGGTAAAAGTAGACCCAGAAAAATAATGGATGGTCGACGATGGTGGCATGGAGGAATAACATCGATATCATCATCAACATGTGTCATGCCAATAAGCGTGGGCGGTCATTTTTCGGCATCTCACACGCGTCGTGGATCAGCTGTGTTTTTGTCTGATAGTGCCATGTGGTCAAGCCATCTAGATATTAGCGTCTTTGCCTGTCCCGTGTTATTTCCCGCTCAGCACTGTCAGATGTCGCCAACTTATCCAGTTTATTGCTTCTCATAACGTGACCAAAAATATCTCGACTGTCTACGTCTAATTTCTGTACTCAGTTTACGGTTTTCACGTGTTTCTTGTAGGATTTGCTCATTGGTTTTTCTGTTCATCCACGGTATTCTTTGTCTTCACACCCAGAAACCACATTCCCACTGCTGTTAGACGTTGTTCAGCCCGTCTGCTCACTGTGGCATCTCAACACTCCTATTCTCGTTGCAATTGACATCTTTTTATTAGTCAGTATGAACATCAATATGCTAGCCATGTTTGGAATTTAACGAAAACACAAGGGTTGGGTGCTAGCCACAAACTGTTGGGGTTTTTACTTTCTAAATACACCAGAACCGGTGCTGTGGCTTTGGGGATAGTGAGACGTGCAGTTTTATAATTACCCGTCATACGGTGTTGGGGATTCGAAATCAGCTGCGGGCGAAATTGAAGCGGACCACTTTGCGTTGACTTCGATAGTATGAGGCGTCGGCCGTTCAGAAAGCAACAACAAACTGCTGAACGAAAATTACATAGTAAATCAGAAACAATCAATACATGCTGGAGTTGAGTGCAACGTCCTGTAAAGGACATGCGACTTACATAACCCAGCTCGGTCACTATTTTCAGTTTGTGATATTTGGCTAGCGAAACTTGTTTGTTGTTTGTTGTTGTTGTTTTTTTTTATTATTATTATTTTTTTGCGTTGCTCGCTTTTAAACTCAAGCGTAGCTCTTACATGTGCGACTACATCTAGCACCTGCCACTAATAATGTGTTGTCAGTTTTTTACTTTAATTAACTCAGACTATAACTGCAAGTGTCCAAAATATGCAGAACAGAGACATTTATTTTGTACTACACAATCTCCATTTGAGGATAAATTCTATGGTGTTCAAGTTGTCTGTTACTTTCTTTAAAAATATTCAGGTTGACATCTGAAAATAGACGAAGAAGAAGAAGAAGAAGAAGAAGAAGAAGAAGAAGAAGAAGAAGAAGAAGAAGAAGAAGAAGAAGAAGAAGAAGAAGAAGAAGAAGAAGAAGATTGTTAATTTATACAACAACAACAACAACAACAACAACAACAACAACAACAACAACAACACCAACAACCCACATGTAGACGGGATCGACCTAGGAGTACAACAATTCTCGCATCAAAGGTGATATGAAACCATAATCACTGGACCGACAGGGGAAAGCGGGAACTTCAACGTGTGGCGAAAAATGTGCACGGAGCCAAACGGGTTGAGAATCACTGCTATAGCCCAATGTTATGTTTAGGAATGGAGTGTACAGACGTGTGCCGATGAACGTCAGTGCGGGTTTCTAAACAAGTCACAAGAAAGTGGGTTCTCAAGGGTGTCTTTTATCCCCCAAGAGGTGGAATATAGGGCTGGTCTTGGAAGATATAGGCGAGGGGTGTTGTTCGAAGGGACGGGAGATGTGATAAAGTAGGTGAATATACGACGACGACTGGCCACTGATATTTTATATAATTTATTCTCTACGTTCACGTCAAAACTCACCTCTTCTTTTCTTCGTTTTGTTTAGGAAGTGTTTTTCTTTGTTGCTCTTGCTCGCTTTGAACTCAAACGTAGTCCATTCACTACTTCTAGTAGCACTGGACCAAATTTTGCGTGTGGATTAGCTTTCTCTATAACCAGTATCCCTCGCCACAGGCAAACCTCTGATGTCGAAGTAATTGTAATTTACATCCCCCCCCCCCCCATTTACTACCTAATGCCGCTGGATTTTTAACGCGTACAATCTGCAAAAGAGACCTCGTGTGATTCACACTTATCCAAGACGGCCAGGTGTCCGACTTCACTACCCAAGAGATCAAGGAGGCGCGTTATCATTAGATACCAATGGTTCTTGGACAAATCCCCAGCCTTATGCTACGACCGAACCCTGAGTTACTTACAACTGATCAGTACACTATACATCCATACACAGATCACCAGAAGTGACTTCAGAAATACTGACAAGAAACTCAAGCCATATACGAGGAGAAATCATTAAGTAACAGGAATGTTGTTATAAAGTGCATGGAAGAGTATGAGTAATAGAAAATAAATCTTACTCCAGGACACAAATTGGCTCTTAACTAATACCATAACCTATGTGGGGGTCGTGAGGATCGGGAAGTTTGCGCACACCCAATAGTCATTAGAAAATTGCTGCCCCACTATCGACTTGCACCGTAAAAGAACAACAAGTTGTTGTTCTTTTTTTGTGGCCAGAGGGTGTGAAGCCTTGTAAAATGTACAGAAGATTGATGGTTCAGTATGGAGACAGCTGTCTGAGTCAAGAGAGAGTGCATAAATGGATAGAACGATGCGGTGGAAACACTAGTTGTATCCAGCTAAGAAAAGAAAATCAAAGACGTGGGAATACGCAAAGAAAGCCATGATTACCATCTTTTAGGATATCAAGGGCGCTATAGTGGTGTATTTCCAGGAAATGGGTGAAACTGTGACTAGCGATCGATACAATTGCATGCTAGTGAACAAAGCTTAAGCCCGCGAAGCGATGGAAACATCTGGAACTTCTCTCAAATGGAATATTGTTGCTGCACGACAACGCCTGCCCTCATACGACTGTGCACACACTATGCTCTGAAATTTGACGTCTCGAAACATCCAGCATACAGTCCAGACTTGGCGCCATGGGAATTTTACTTGTTTGGACCCATAAAAGAAAGTAGCAATCAACTTGAACTCCATAGAATTTATCCTCAAACGGAGATGGTGTAGTACAAAATAATATTCTCTGCTCTGCATATTTTGGACTCATTTGCGGGTTCAGAAGTTTGCAGATGACAACGAGGGGCTGGAGGTGATGCAAAATTGATTTAAGGCCACACACAAAAACTTTTTCCTAGATGACATCAACAAACCAGTGGACAGGTGAACCAAGTGTGTTGCCAGACAGGGGGACTATGCTCTGGAATAAAACAATCAAAATGTCTGATTCGGACTACTGTAAAAGTGTTATTCGTAAAATTCCTGTTACTTATGATCTCCTCTTGTATTTTACTTATTCTGGTATAGTAGATTCTCAACTACTGGTGCCATTTTGGTAAATCTGGGGCGATTTAAGCCACTTCAAGTGGTGCACAGTATACTAGTAATCATTATTTCAAAGGTCTAACTCTCAGATATATACCGTGCGGTTTGCATTCAGCGAGGAAGTAAAGCTTATACAACCACACTCGCAGAATACAATACCAGAATATGACAGCAGCAACAAATAAATCAGTAACCGTAGTAGTGGCAGTGGTGGCTGTAGTGACAATAGTACAGTAGTCGTAGGGAAGAGGCTGGCCGAATGGCTAAGAACGCTGCGTTCTCTTTCGGGAGACCCGGGTTCGTATCCTCGGTAAGGTCTTGAATAAAGCAGCAATGAACGTGCGCCTGCTGACATCTCCATGCAGTTTGCCTTCAAATGGCACCAACAAATGATAAGACCTCAGGGATGTGCTGGTCCATAGCAGACTACCCCAACCTTACAAGTCTCTTCCTGGCATGGTGGTTTGTCTTCGATCGCGTTGTACGACCTACCCACATGTACTTCAAACCCAGAGTCTGACATTCCCTAAGACGACTTTCCACATCCGTGAGGGTTTCTCATGCACGAGTTGCAACGTTATCTATGCGATTACTTGCACACGTTGTGACATGAGTTATATCGGGAAGACATGTCTACATGTCGCTGACAGATTTAGGCAACACCTTTCTGATATCAAAAAAGGCGCCCAGAAACCAGTATCCATGCACGTCAACAGTCCATACAACTGTGGCGTGGCTGACATACAGGTCACGGCGATCACATCGTGCGCATCCCACGAACGGGATCGTAAGACATTGGAAAACTGTCTCATCTTCCAATTGGGTTCACTCTCTCCTCACGGCCTCAATGTCCAACACAGTTTCAATTACCTTCCACCCCCCCCCCACCCCTTACCACCTACTAGTTGTACATTCCACTAAAAAGGCAGTTGCATGTCCTTTGCAGGACGTCGCAAACAACTCCAGCATTATTTTTGCCGCTTGGGATTTTTTGGCAGGTTAGCGTTCGGTCGTTTGCAATCGTTTTCTGAACGACCGTCATTCATGCACCTCGGTGAGGACCAACGCAATGGAATCTTCCGCAGCTGTGTTTCGAGCGCACGAGAAATTGCTAATTCCGAACTGCGCCCGTGACATCTTCGCCAATCCTAATTTTTGCCTCCCGCTCACATGGGTGCCTCTCCACCCCACCCCTCCCGCTTATTCTCCCACCGAGAGGCTTAGTCAATACCTGAGCTTCTGACGGTATTGACCTTTGACCCATTGACCATACATCCGGTTCATACAATCAACTGACAGTCATCTAACGAGCGTCAGTCACTCCAAGCAAGGATACAGATTCAGATAAGTACCCTTAATATTGTCATGTAGTGTGTTTCATGTAGTTTTGTGTCGGTTTGTTCTGTGCTGACGAAGGATTTGGCCGCAACGTCCAATTTGTTTTATGTAATCGTGTTTCAGTAAAGCTCACAATCTACTTCTCGTTTTTTGGTGATTCATTCAACAAATAATAAGGATGAATCGATCATTGACGATTTTATATAAAACTTCCAAGTATTAGAGGCAATCAAAGAAATGACAATATTAAAACACTGATGGGCGTCCTGAACTCCGAGATAAGTTTGGAAAACGTGGATTATATGCTGGTGGGTGGTGGTGATGATGGTGGTAGCTGAAACTGCATTAATAGTAGAAGTAGTATTTGTTGTGCCGGTCTCCCTGGCCAAGAGGTTAATGACATTGTTCGTAATCCCGTATATCCACATGGAGAAAACAGCAGCTGCGAGATTCGGCAGCGGATCGCGCCGCGCTGGTAACTTACGGGGGTATGTGAGCCGGTCGTTCAGAAAGCAATGGCAAACTACTGAACGTAATCACTTGCCTAGTCCATCAACAGCAGCTGGAAAATGCTGGCGTTGACTGCAACGTCCTGTTAGGGATATGCAACATAAACAAAAGTATATGTTGTATTAGTAGATGAGGGCAAGAAGAAGGTCGAGGTGGATAAGGATAGTTAAGAAGAGAAGGTAATATTCCTAACGTGTGGTTAGTTGTGTTAGTGTTGTAAGCCTGTAATGATAAACAATGGATGGGCGTGAAGTGATACATGCACAACATTGTCACATAAGTGTGGGGTTTAATTCACAACAGGTATTAGAAACGCAATGGGCGGATATAGACAGATAAAATAAGATTGATAAATAATTTAGACAGACAGATATGCGGGCAGACAGAGAGGGGGAGACAGACTGACAGACACAGACGAACGGAAAGATGACGACATAAACAGACAGGATATAGACAGACAGCAGACAGGCAGAGAAGGACAGAGAGGCAGAGAGGCACAGATAGACAATAGGTATAGGGAATGCAGAGAAAAATAAGCTAAGGGGAATAACTGAAACAAATGACTAGTAAACTGACAGTGAATGGTTATTATCATTACCTCCCTTGAAGAATACCTATTTTCAAATTGTAAAGTATAATGGATCTTACAAACACGAATAGACATACCGAAGAGCAGTAAGGATAGAAGTAGATATTACAGAAAACATTAAAAGTATAAAGGGCTGAGTGGATTCGACTGAAGAATTATAATAGGGAAAAAGAAGACACGCGTCAAAAACATTGAGGTAGTTGCATAGCAGATATATTCTTTGGGGTAAGAAGTATTTAAGAGAACATGCCCCAAAGCAGGAGCCTGCCATGAGTCTATGATGTGATACATATTTTGAAGACCTGAATGCACGGAGGTGATCAGTCTTCTCCTCTGTTAGCAAGTGTCGAACACTCGCCCGATCGAACTCACGACATTGTCAGCGTAGTTCCATATCAACTGTACTAGAATAATGAGTCGGGGTGGCCAATTCTATTCCACTTTACCTCTCCTCACCGGACAAATCTAAAAATTCTCTGGCACCCATTTGTATGAGACTGATTCGACCCCAGGGCTGTACATGTAGCACCCCTCTCCCCCCCCCCCCCCCCCCCCCCCCCCCCCCCCCCAAAAAAAAAAATAATTCTGAATCTGCTGGGGATTGAAGTAGGACAACTGTCTTAACTGTCTTGATAGGGGAGTGATCAAACTATATGGCATCGTGCCTCTCTTCCCTCTCCCCTCCCCAACACACACACACACACACACACACACACACACACACACACACACACACACACACACACACACACCTCAATAAAGATATAACGACGTAAAGGGAGACAATATGAATTGAAAACAATTAGGTATATTTAGCTAATGCGAAAAGAACAGACATAATTGACACAGACACAATGTACGTACCTTACAAAAAACTCCATCTTAGGTGAAACGTATCCAAAAAACCAAAAACAAAAACAATCAATAAATATATAATAATGAAGTATTAAAATAAAACAATAAGTATTACAGGACAACAAAGCACGGTCGACGTTTCGGTTATACAAACCTTTATCAAGGACAGGACAACACAAACAGATAAAAAGCTAAATAAAACACAAAATAAAAATAAATATACAACACAGCTTCTAGTTGGCAGGAAAGAAACAACAATGGGATACAGCATGTCACAGACTCAAAAGAAGGAAAAGGAATAAAACGACAAGTTACGTGTAAAATTATATTACGGGGTTGAGTTGAGTTGAGTCAAGAAACGACATCATTGCACTCGAGGAACTCCCATCGTAAGCGCTCTGTCCTCATCTTCAACAGCCAGCGAATGCCCGTTACAATCTGATTATATGTCCGTCTTTCTTTAACTCTCAATGACGACTGTCGACCAGATCCTCTGACCACCCCTTGCTGCTGCATTCTCTCTAGACCATGATAGTCTATCTGTTCTGCATTATTCACGTGCTCCCAGAGGGACTTAACAACATTCGTCTTAGTATGCATTACATCGCCCCTCAATGATGCCGCACCAGCCAATCTGTCTGCCTTTTCATTTCCAAATACACCAGAGTGTACCGGAGAACAGATCCAGGGAATACTCACAATCCACGACCTCTGAATCGATGCAAGCCATTCTGCACGAAGTATGCCCCAGTCTTCACCTTTGTCAGCATGCTTTGTGAATCCGTTATAATCATAACATGCGTATACAGTCTCATATGTAGGAATAACACAGGGAAGAAAAAAAAACAGAAACGTCGAAGATAAAAAGCAAAACCTAAGAACGAACGAACGAACGGACTTTATTTTCAACGGGTAACAAATTGGGCACGCAGGCCCTAAGAAGGAGAACGAGCGAACTTTATTTTCAAAGAATCACAAATTGGGCCTGCAGGCTGTCTTACATTTGGCCCTTCCAACCATCAGTTTACGAACATCAGATATCTACTGTGCATGTTACATTCACACAGAAAAAGCATATCAAATGAATGCTGTGAACATTTTTTTTTTTAATTATTCGCATATCCTTTACAGGACATCGCTGTCAACAGCAGCATCTTTCAGCTGTCTGTTGATTTCTTGGCAAGATTACGCTCAGTAGTTTGCCATTGCTTTCTGAGCGGCCGGCTCAGGTATCCCGCAAGTCACCAGCGGGGGTAGAACCGCTTCCAGTTCTCGCCCGCTACGAGACTCTGCGTGATAAACGGGATTACGGAGAAAGTGGTGTAACCCCTCGGCCAGAAAGCAAAACAATGCATATTACTACGTTATGAGACAGGCAGGCACCCCCCCCCCCCCCCCACAAACATGCATAAACACAAACATATGTGCCTACATACATAGACAGGCAACTACGAGCTCGCGCAAGCACGCACGCACGCGCGCGCGCACACAGACAGACAGACAGACAGACAGACAGACAGACAGACAGACAGACAGACAGACAGACAGACAGACTATCATTTACACAAAAACTCATAGTTATACACCCATGGAATTTTAGGGGGAAAGATACATGATAAAATCACCCAAGTGAAATGTAAACAATTCTACCAAAGGACCAGGAGCGCAATAAACATAAAATATATGACTAAGACGGCGGAATGTGTTTTTACCACACTCACTTCGTTTGGTCTCTCGAGAAATCAAACACAGAAAGCCCGCATCATCAGCTCGGTCTTTCGGGGAATCAAATACAGATAACTTAACCTCTCGCGACATAAAAGTCGCTCCCCAGAGAAAAATCTTCCCTCGTATTACTGCTATATGTTTAGATACAAGTGCTTCGTGCTCACAGATTAAGCAAATAAATTTCCGTATTAAAAATCGTTAGGCAGAGTTCAAAAAGATAAAGCCTTGGGGTTGTTAGTATTGGTTAGTGTTAGATGGAGTTCATAAAGATACCTCGTTTACGAGGTGGCCAGCTTAGTTTCTTATAGAACTTGCCTTCCCTGGGAAAATATGAAATGATGAATGTACTGTTCCATTAATGAACATACGCGTCTATGCACTGAAAAAAAATTTCTGATTTATGTTTCGATGACATTTCAATACTCTTCTTCATGCTTATGTGATAATAATAATAATAATAATAATAATAATAATAATAATAATAATAATAATAATAATAATAATAATAATAATTCAATTATTGCACCTATGGAACTGAATGATACCCATATCTACGACATATATGTCACCACTGATGGCATAATCAAATGTCGATTGCTGTTTATCAAATGTGACGTGCTTTCAATTGGATACGCGCTAACCGCGAAATGCGCCCCTCACTCCCCGTTCGCTAGCTTTAAACTCAAGTGTAGTCCATACATGTGCCAGTACTTTTAATGTAATGGGCAGATTTTTGCGTCTATAGAAGCTTTCCCCATTACCAGTGTCCCTCGTCATGGCAGCATGAAAAAGGCGGTAAGAATTAACATGAAGACCTGAAGAAGAAAGTAACAATTAGCCGGAAGAACGGGGGTAAGAATAGTCTGAAGCAGACGGGTACGAATTGGCTTGAACAAGACGGTAAGTAGTCTAAATAACAAGGTAAGCATTAGCCTGAAGTAGGCGATAAGAATTAGATTGAAGAAGACGACAAGAGATATCCTGAGGCAGACGATAAGAATTAGATTGAAGAAGACGTTAAGAAATAGCCTGAAGTAGAGGATACTGAATTAAATTGAAGAAGACGTTAAGAAATAGCCTGAGGTAGACGATAATGAATTAGACTGAAGAAGATGACAAGAAGTTAGCCTGAAGTAGACGATAAGATTAGGATTGAAGAAGACGTCAAGAATCAGTCTGAAGTAGACCATAAGAATTAGACTGAAGAAGACGTCAAATATTAGCCTGAATTAGACGATAAAAAGTGTATTGAAGAAGACGTTAAGAATTAAGCCTGAAGTAGACCATAAGAATTAGACTGAAGAAGACGTCAGAAATTAGCCTGAACTAGACGATAAGAATTAGGTTGGATTTTTCAACGAACTTGTCCGTCTACAATACCAAGTATATTAACTCCATGTACGCGTGCAAAATCTGCATTTTTAAAAACTTATTATTTGGGAAGAGGTCGGCGTGGCCGCATATAAACTTTCTCTTCTGACGGCCGAGTAGGGAATTCGATCCACACGCCGGTCATTTGGACATAAACCTTAACTTCTAGTTCACAAAGCAAACTACTGAACGTACAACTGCCTGGTAAATCACAACAGGGGCTGGGTTGATTGCAACAACGCCCATGCAACTGTTTAATTGTTGGGCAGCAGATGCCTGGTTACAAGTGGTCATTGTCAAATAAACCTCACTGCCACAGCTCGCCTTACAACTGACAATGCCACAACATGTTAACATAGAAATGACTTGCAGAAATACTGGGCAGGAATGTCAGACATTGACACCAGCATTTTTTTGCTGTTGTGATTTCTTGGAAAGTTTACGTTCAGTAGTTTGCCATTGCTTTCTAAACGACTGGCACCCATATCATTTCGTTAAAAAAACAACGCAAAGCTGTCTGCTGCCAAGTCGCGCGCAGCTGTGTTTTCGAGTACGGGTATGCGGGATCACGAACTGCGCCTGTAACTCATTCGCCAAGGAGCCGGCTTATAGTAGCACTGGGTTGAATTTCGCGTGTGGATTAGCTTTCCCTATTACCAATGTCCCTCGCCATCAGGTGAACCCACTCCGACTTCAGAGCTACTTGTAAATGACGTCCCCAAGCCTAGGCCGACAAGGCAATATTGTTGTACAACTGATCGGTGTAGAGTTGAATCCCCTACATCAGCATCAGCATACCCGCTAGCATAGTTGTTTTTTTTTGTGATGCCTTGCTTTGAACTCAAGTGTAGTCCATGCACGAGCTACTATTTCCAGTGCACTAGACTGATTTTTGCGCGTGGATTAGCTTTACCGATTACCAGAGTCACTCGCCATCAGATGAACCCACTCCGACTTCAGAGCTACTTGTAATTTATGTCCCCAAGTCAACATTTTAGTCCGAGTGATGTTATCCATTCGGCCATGCCGACCCCCAAAGACATATTACTTCACCTGGATCTGCAGTTCCAACGAGACACTGAGTTTGAGAAATGAGCGGCAATTGTTGAGCCTTTACAATAAATCCAGGATTCTTCTTCTTCCGCTTCTTCATATTTTTCTCCGTCCTCGTCTCGCTTAAAATTATTTATTTTTTGTGTTGTTGTTTGCATATCCTATTTACAGGACATTGCAGTCAACACCTGCATTTTTCAGCTGCAAGTCTTGGCAAGTTTTACGTTTCAGTAGTTTGCCATTGCTTTCTGAACGATAGGCTCATATACCTTTCCGTAAGAAACCAACGCGACGCGATTCGCTACCGAATCTCGAGCAGCAGTGTTTCGTACGTGGGTATACGGGATTGCGAACTGCGTCCTTAACCTCCTTCGCCAGTGAGACCGGCTAAAAATTGATTGTTTATCTAAAATGTTGTCTCTTGTATAAACATCATTGTTTTTTTTAGTTGACTTAGTGGTACATAAAGTTTATCTTCCATGTTTGTTTCTCTAGAGCAGAAGGTTTACCTAGAAATGTTGTATTCGGGACAGATTGGAGTATGTGATCGTCTGTCGACGGCACCAATCCACATGTGCACATGGCCGATTAGCCATTTTTAAATTGTGTATACATGTCGCTTAAAGTCGCTTAAAAGTCGACATGGTCGACTTCATTGCACCGGGTTTTATCCCATATGGCTCGGTCTCTTTCCGCAGCGCGGAAAGCGTCGCACAAAGCACGAACTCCGTAGCTTTTATACATGTGGTTGCTTAATCGATTGGGGGGGGGGGGGCCTGAGTGGTCTCGAGGTATGGTGTCCGCCTTGAGTGCTGGAGGTCCCGGGTTCAGGCCCCGGTGAGGACCGGGATTTATCTAAAAAATCCACCTGGACTTCCAGTAATAAAATGTCCCCTGGTCTCTGGGTAGTGAG
This sequence comes from Cepaea nemoralis, assembly GCA_014155875.1. Classification (NCBI taxonomy): domain Eukaryota; kingdom Metazoa; phylum Mollusca; class Gastropoda; order Stylommatophora; family Helicidae; genus Cepaea; species Cepaea nemoralis. Next base: position 234,734 of record JACEFZ010027987.1, on the reverse strand, counting down.
ATCGGATGTCCGAGTGTATTGTTGCGCACGTAAAAAAATCCCTTGGCAGTTGGAAATCGAAAAAAAAAGAGTAGCCTAACGGCGCTGCCCGGGCAAAATCTCAAGTTAAAAATCTACTCAAGTATTTCAGGATCCTCGCCGATGCAACGGAGTTCGTGCATTGAGCTGAGTTTCTCCAGACTCAGGTTTGAGTTAGGAGGAAAACGGAGCACTTATGGAGTTTAACCGTGTGCCGTGATGTTGATCCATCGAATAAACTAAACTAATCGATTGTGTCCTGTTCAGAGGCGCAGAATATTGATTTTCTGTCCGTAAAAATGGTAATCGTTGTTATTAACATCTCTAATTTGCAATGTCTAGATTTGCATCGTCCTGCCTGTCTCCCATTCAAGTCATCCTGACATATTTAACCTGCAGGGTCAACCTAACTGTTACTGCCCAACCGCAGCACGGACGACTACTATAACACGACTGACGCTGTAATCCACGCGTTACACCAGATATAGACCTAATCTAATCGTGTAAGAGGTTAGATATACGCGGCTTAACACAGAAACGATTTCCTTTGAATGGGGAAACGGGTGAGAGCATCTACATAAGCACTTCAGTTGAGGAATTGAAGGTGTACATCATGTGTACATTACTGCAGCTGTATGTGTATGTTTCAGGTATCTATCGCCACTAACACACACACACACTAGGTGTACGGCTTCACGGTGTGACCTAGATTCAACACCGAAGTTTTCCCATTTTGCAGCTTACATTAATGTGCCGTCAGTAGTTTCATAGCAGCCGCGGTAGCGCAATGTCTAGCACGCTTGCCTTGTCGAGAGAGAGAGAGAGAGAGAGAGAGAGAGAGAGAGAGAGAGAGAGAGAGAGAGAGAGAGAGAGAGAGAGAGAGAGAGAGAGAGAGAGAGAGAGAGGTGGTTAAAAACTCCACCGGAAGCAAGCACGACAGGAGGCTTCTGATCATCAGAAAATGTCCCGCCTCGCTGAGTGTTTCGGCCCCTTTACCTTGATTATATTATTTCATCGACTTGGGTTCCCATGCCGACCCAGTCTAAAATGAGCGAAGTAAATACGCCCGACATGATATTCACCATATGACCCATCGTGTGCCGATCAGTGTAAAAACATATGAGGCCAGCACTTATATTCAATATTTATCTTAGCGTGATAAGGAATCCTTTACTAAGCCAGCAGGAAGTTTTGTGACTGAGTCAGCCAAATGGCGAACTGGTTTCGTGGCTGAGTCAGAGCCAAATGGCGAACTGGTTTCGAGACCGAGTCAGCCAAATGGCGACCTGGTTTTGTACTTGCGACCAAAATCTCTTTAACCATGTAAAGCTACACTATAAATGATTGGGGTGGTGATAATAATGGTGATCACCGTAGTCACTCCATCCGTTTCGTCATATTCATAATGGTATGCTTTTTCTATCCTTCTTCTTCTTCTTCTTCCTCCTCCTCTTCTTCTTCTTCTTCCTCCTCCTCTTCCTCTTCTCTGTCGCCTCCTGCCGTGTGCTTACTGAAACTCCGTTTCACAATTCCCCGACATACCAAGTCGAGAATTTTGAAAACAGCTGTGGGCGATTTGGAAGCAGATCACGTTGCGATACTTTCGATGGTTTGAGGCGTCGGCCGTTCAGACAGCAAAGGCGAATACTGAACTTATATGTGTCTCATAAATCACCAACAATCAATAAATGCTAGTGCCGATTACCAACACGCACGGGAAGAAACATGAACAGCGCTGATATAATCAATGCTGTTTTGACGCCATTGGCGGATATTGTCGAGACTCGGACGCTAGTCCGATTACATGAACTGGGGTGAAGCCAGGCCAGGCACGTCTTATGCTGCTTCGAGGAAAAGAGAGGAGATACTATAATCAACTTCTTCTTCTGCTCATCCGGAGTTTTTTTTTTTTTTCCCTTCTTTCTCGGACGTGATTGCGTTGTGCCTGTTTACAGCAGAGCTGCGTTCTTGCGCCGTTAGGCCGACACATCCGCCTTCTGCGGGCATTTGTTGACCGGGTAACCTTCCCGGATAACAAACTTCTTATGGGAACAGTGAGCAGAAAACTTTAGGATGGCTGCTGCAGGGGAGGACTGAGCACGCATGGGAATGCAGAATGTGCAGCCTCGTCGTTCGATATACGAGGGTAAGTTAATAAGTAAGTCACAAATGGCTGTATTTAAAAAAAAAAAAAATATGATAACTTGAAACCAGTTTTTTTTTTTTTTTTATACACACGTTGTCCCTTTATTTCTCAACATAATTTCCACCAACATTGAGGCTGCATAGAACTTCGTGCTGTGTTTTCTAAACCACGTTTTCACTTCACATTCAACTTCGGAGCCATTCGCGAAATGTCTTCCGTCAAGGTGGGTTGTCAGTGTTTATGCAGACAAATGTTTGTCCCGTAAAGCGGTGCATAGCTGGGTAGAAAAAGTTACGAGGGCGAGTCAATAAGTAAGTCACACAGTTCTGCGGGGTGGTCAGGTAAATGAAAATGAAGCACGCAGTTCTATGCAGCCGGTTTGGGGGGACTGATAAAACTATGGGATAAGTGCATCAATGTTGGTGGAAATTATGTTGAGAAATAAAGGGGCAATGTATTTACAAAAATAAACTGGTTTCAAGTTGTTATCATATGTAGTTATTTTTCTACAGCCATTTGTGACTTACTTATTAATTTACCCTCGTAGCATAACATAACTCCGATGGGGTTGATTGCAACGTTCTGCAAAGGCCGTGCAACTTTTTATTTAATCTAAAAAAAAATGGTTAGTATTTCGTGGACTTTAAAACAATAATAAATATAAGTCTCGGAAAATTTGGAAATGGAAGAAATACAACTCAGACAGATTAAATATGATGGTCCCATGAACATCCATAACAATCTTACTATTGCCCGACTAGAAGTACGAACGAACGAACGAACGAACGAACGAACGAACGAACGAACTTTATTTTCAAAGGGTTAAGAATTGGGCACGCAGGCCCGTCTAACATTCTGCCCTTCTATCGCTCTCATACATTATTTAATCCACATATCATTCGAGGCGTACTGAGAACAACATCGGTATAAAAGATTGCATTATAAAGGCATGGGAGAAATGCACAAATCACTACTACATGCCTCACTAAAATTAATAAATGACGTGGCAGTTGTTATTAGCTAGGGGGAACATACTGTCTGCCAATAGGGACTGACTGTTATACTAGGATGTTATTATTATTATTCTTATGTTTTTTGTATTATTATCATTAATGGGGAAGGTCATCTGCACTGAGATAGTGTTCGAATAATGTGCGATTATATGTGTAGGGATTGGTGATGTCTTTGATTTCTTGGTAGTAAGTAGAAGGCAGGGGAGTAGAGGGTAGGCAAGGATACAGGTGGGCAGATAACATTAACAGATGGACGAACGGAAGGCTGTCATTGCAAGAGATCAAGCGTGTGTAGATTCATTGCACTTGAGCTTCTTTGTGGGTACGACACCTGATTGATTGACCTACTTATCTCAGTCATTCGTTTCTTCGACTGCATCCAGGTTTACTGATTATATGTTGTAGCAAAGGGTTTAAGAACGCAGTTCACAATCCCGCATTCGAAATATAGCGGCTAATTTGGAAGCAGATCGGCTTGCGCTAATCTTCATACAATGGTATGAGTGCCAGTAGTTTAGAAATGCAATGGCAAACTACTGAACGTAAACTTGCCAAGAAATCACAAACAGCCAAAACATGCTGGAGTTGACTGCGACGTCCTGTAAAGTATATGTAACTACCCTGTGTATATACATATTGCTGACTGATTAGTTCACTGGCTGACTGATATGCTGTGTCAGTGACCATATTCTTCTACTACATCGACGTGTACTGGTCATGCTAAACACACGTTGCGATTGACTGACTGATGTGCTATCTCAACCACCAGGCTCTACTTCTCCACTCAGGCATACTGTCCAATCCAGGGGATCCCAAGCTTTTTAAGCAGAGGGCTATTTCTACTATTTTCGGCAGTTAAGCGGGCCACAACGTTATAAAATTATGAAAGTCGTGCAATATCATTCTTACCTTTCTTAACTTTCGTCAACAAACTTCTAAAACTTTAAAGGCAATTAGTGTCAGTACTACACTGCGGCCATTTTTTTTTGTTTTGGTTTTTTGGGTGTGGTTTAAAATCAAAAGTTCATTTAACAATACATTTTAAATCAGTTTCGAAAATCGCTATTACTGAATTAATTTACAATTGTAACTGTTCTTCATAACCAGTTACTTAAGTTCAGATGCCAGGTTATCAATGTCTGGGCAGACGTCTGTCGCACCCAAAGTCATAAGCGCAGCTAGGTTACTGTCAGTGAGTCTGGAACGAGCTTGTTTTTTGTTGTTGTTGTTTTTTGTTTTTTTAACGATAATTGCGGAAAATTACTGCTCGCATCTGTAAGTCGTGCCAAAACGACAAATGTATCTCTGGGCGAATGAACGCAAGTGTTAAAATTGTTCGATAGGCAATAGTCGTCAGAATGAAATCATACGATCAGCTGAAGGTGAAGCAGGCAGCTCCAGAAATTTACATTTCAGTGCAGAATTGCATTTCAAATCAATTACCCCGTGCTGAAGGTTTTGCTATAATTGACAGAGCTTGGAATCAGGAAATACGAAAGGATTTATGAAGAGGGCAACATTATCATCCTCTATTGTGAACTCTTGAAATCTCGACTGAAAGATATCCAGAAGACTTTCAACTTTTACTTTGTACTATAAAAAGTCACATTTCTTTTCCACCACAAGCGTCTTCAGATTTGGAAACGTCTCTAAAGTTCCTTCAGGCATCTGTCCGATAAACAGTCGTAGTCTCATTTTAAATGAAGAAATGTCATCGCACAAATTTGTGAATAGTTTGCTTTTTACCAGGATCCTCGCATTTAAAGAGTTATATTAAATAACGTGGCCTCGCGTGCCACTTTCTGACATCTGACGGGCCACAAGTAGCCCGCGGGCCGTGATTTGGGAACCTCTGGTCCAATCTATGTGCAATTGTTTGATGGTATAGGTTCTCATCCACTGCCTTATTCCTCGACATTTAAGTGTGATCATGCTATATGCAGAGGCCAGTCGATAGAGTGAAGCCTGCCCTCTTCGTCAAGTAACCTCCTTAGCCCCAAAGCCATTTCCTCAGATCCACTGCATCAGCTACCACTGATGAGCTGTACAGTATGTCGCTCTCACCACTGCCCGCTGAAGGGTTCTCCTTTCTTTACCAGCTGCCCTGTCTCGTTCATTATCATGACTAGTGTGTCTTCAATGTCCAGTGTCCATTTTCATGCCCAGTGTGTCTTCAATGCGCAGTGTGTCTTCAGTGTCAAGTGTCCATTTCCATGCATAGTGTTTCTTCAATTCCCAGCGTGTCTTCAAAGTCCAGTGTGTTTCAATGTCAAGTGCGTCTTCAATGCCCAGTGTGTCTTCAATGCCCAGTGTCCATTTTCATGCCGTGTTTCTTCAATGCCCAGTGTGTCTTCAATGCCCAATGTGCCTTCGATGCCCAATGTGTCTTCAATGTCCAGTGTGTCTCCAATGCCCAATGTGTCTTCATACCCAGTATTTCTCCAATGCCCAGTGTGTCTCCAATGCCCAGTATATCTCCAATGCCCAGTGTGTCTTCAATGCCCAGTATGTCTTCAATGTCAAATGTGTCTCCAATGCCCAGTGTGTCCATTTTCATGCCAAGTATATCTCCAATGCCCAGTGTGTCTCCAATGCCCAGTGTGTCTCCAATGCCCAGTGTGTCTCCAATGCCCAGTATATCTCCAATGCCCAGTGTGTCTTCAATGCCCAGTATGTCTTCAATGTCAAATGTGTCTCCAATGCCCAGTGTGTCCATTTTCATGCCCAGTATATCTCCAATGCCCAGTGTGTCTCCAATGCCCAGCGTGTCTCCAATGCCCAGTGTGTCTCCAATGCCCAGTGTGCCCATTTTCATGCCCAGTGTGTCTCCAATGCCCAGTATATCTCCAATGCCCAGTGTGTCTCCAATGCCCAGTGTGTCTCCAATGCCCAGCGTGTCTCCAATGCCCAGTGTGTCTCCAATGCCCAGTGTGTCCATTTTCATGCCCAGTGTGTCTCCAATGCCCAGTGTGTCCATTTTCATGCCCAGTGTGTCTCAAATGCCCAGTGTGTCTCCAATGCCCAGTGTGTCCATTTTCATGCCGTGTGTCTCCAATGGCCAGTGTGTCTCCAATGCCCAGTGTGTCTTCAGTGTCAAGTGTCCATTTTCATGCCCAGTGTGTCTCCAATGCCCAGTGTGTCTCCAATGCCCAGTGTGTCTCCAATGCCCAGTGTGTCTCCAATGCCCAGTGTGTCTCCAATGCCCAGTGTGTCTCCAATGCCCAGTGTGTCTCCAATGCCCAGTGTGTCAATTTTCATGCCCGGTGTGTCCATTTTCATGCCCAGTGTGTCTCCAATGCCCAGTGTGTCCATTTTCATGCCCAGTGTGTCTCCAATGCCCAGTGTGTCTCCAATGGCCAGTGTCTCCAATGCCCAGTGTGTCTTCAGTGTCAAGTGTCCATTTTCATGCCCAGTGTGTCTCCAATGCCCAGTGTGTCTCCAATGCCCAGTGTGTCCATTTTCATGCCCAGTGTGTCTCCAATGGCCAGTGTGTCTCCAATGCCCAGTGTGTCTTCAGTGTCAAGTGTCCATTTTCGTACCCAGTGTGTCTCCAATGCCCAGTGTGTCTTCAGTGTCAAGTGTCCATTTTCGTGCCCAGTGTGTCTCCAATGCCCAGTGTGTCTTCAGTGTCAAGTGTCCATTTTCGTGCCCAGTGTGTCTCCAATTCCCAGTGTGTCTTCAGTGTCAAGTGTCCATTTTCATGCCCAGTGTGTCTCCAATGGCCAGTGTGTCTCCAATGCCCAGTGTGTCTTCAGTGTCAAGTGTCCATTTTCGTGCCCAGTGTGTCTCCAATGCCCAGTGTGTCTTCAGTGTCAAGTGTCCATTTTCGTGCCCAGTGTGTCTCCAATGCCCAGTTTGTCTTCAGTGTCAAGTGTCCATTTTCATGCCCAGTGTGTCTCCAATGCCCAGTGTGTCTCCAATGCCCAGTGTGTCTCCAATGCCCAGTGTGTCTCCAATGCCCAGTGTGTCTCCAATGCCCAGTGTGTCTCCAATGCCCAGTGTGTCCATTTTCATGCCCAGTGTGTCTCCAATGCCCAGTGTGTCTCCAATGCCCAGTGTGTCCATTTTCATGCCCAGTGTGTCTCCAATGGCCAGTGTGTCTCCAATGGCCAGTGTGTCTTCAGTGTCAAGTGTCCATTTTCGTGCCCAGTGTGTCTCCAATGCCCAGTGTGTCTTCAGTGTCAAGTGTCCATTTTCATGCCCAGTGTGTCTCCAATGCCCAGTGTGTCTTCAGTGTCAAGTGTTCATTTTCGTGCCCAGTGTGTCTTCAATGCCCAGTGTGTCTTCAATGCCCGTGTCCATTTTCATGCCCAGTGTCCATTTTCATGCCGTGTTAATTTTCATGTCCAGTGTCCATTTTCATGTCCAGTGTCCATTTTCATGCCCAGTGCTCATTTTCATGTCCAGTGTCCATTTTCATGCCCAGTGTCCATTTTCATGCCGTGTTCATTTTCATGCCCAGTGTCCATTTTCATGCCCAGTGTCCATTTTCATGTCCAGTGTCCATTTTCATGCCCAGTGCTCATCTTCATGCTGGCCGACTCCTTTAAGGAGTCTACAGTATAAGCTGGGCTTTCTTGGAGGATGTCGACTTGAACTTCAGGTGCACTAATGTCGGGGTAGGGAATTCACCCCCTTCACAGGTCAGATGGACTTTAGCGTTGACTTCTCGTTCAGAAAGAGACGGCAAGCTACTGAACGTTAACCTGCACAGACAATACAATTGGAGTTGGTCGCAACGTCCTGCAAAGGACATGCAACATTTTACACACACACCCGCGCGCGCGCATGGAAAGAGAGAAAGAGAGAAACAGACAGACAGACAGACAGACAGACAGACAGACAGACAGACAGACACAGACAGACAGACAGATACTGAAACACACATACGTTCGCACTCACAGCAACACAAACAGTGAGAAGCTCGGCGGTGATACAACACTGACGCACTAAGCTGAGTACCTTTAGTGTGCTGTGCGAAAGAAGATTTGAACACTGATAGAACAGAGCGATGAGGGTGGTTACTGAATTCAATCAATCAGCAATGGCAAAATGGTATAACAGTAACCCGCAGCCATGCTTCGTTTTCTGGGGAACACCCGAGGTCATTGAAACAGCACATAAACACATTCACACGGACTGACTGGAGAAAAGAAGTAGAGCTTAGAAACACACAATTTAACAATTGACAGCTATATTTACCATACCGGGATTCAAACCTGATCTCCAAATGACGACAGCGACTCGCTGGAGAAGCAAGTGTACTTCGCATGTCCACACCCTAAGGGCGTTGAGTTGAGCATGCTTCGAAATACTCGTGTGCCTGCACCAAGGCGCTTTCGTTAAACAGAGGTAACATGAACTTTTTCCCCCCGTACGTTAACTATTACCGGATCCGTGGTGAAGGCATTACGGGTGCAGTTCGTAATCCCGCTTACCCGTGTTTGAAACACAGCTGCTAACGATTTGGCAGCAGACCGCCTTACGTTGATTTTTTTACGAAATGGTATGGGTGCCAGTCGTTCAGAAAGCACTGGCAAACTAGTGAACGTAAACTTGCCAATATATCCCAACAGTAAAAATGCCGGTGTTCACTTCGACGTCCTGTAAAGGATATGCAACTAACTGTTTTTAATGGTAACTATCGCTTACAATGTTCATATTGTCTATTATGTCCTCTAACCTGTTTTTTTTTTCCTCCCTCTAACTCTATGACAGCCAATCAATACTTGCGAAATTGTTTACAGGCATGCAACAATGTGTTTACGACAGATGTGGCAACTATTTCACTACACACATAAAATACCATGTCGCCCTGTGTAGATGGACATGCTCATCCAACACTGACGTCACAAAACTAAGGACATGTCCACAAGTGGTCCGTCTTCTTCAGCCGATGGCATAGAGTAAAATATCAGAGGTAAGGGTGGCTCCACAGCAGATACCGCAGTTGGGGGTGTGAAGTGTTAGGTCTTCACATATTATAGGTAATGACACATCAGGTGGGGTGGCCAGTCCCCTTACTCGTCGTCTTTTATTCCCGGATAATTCCCAGAGAATTCTGGAAACATCTGGTGCATATGTTTATGAGGCCGGGTCCACCCACAGCCGTACTGCTTGGAAAAATACGCATCCCTCTACTGAGGATTAAACCGGGACAACCATACAGGCAAGCGAACAAACCACTCTGCCACCGCAGCTGAATATGCGTTGTTACATGTTTCAGTGGGCATTTGGTCTGCGCATGCTTCTTAACCCGTCCTCCACCACGTTCATTCCTGCTAGCGCCCAACTGGATTCCTTCTATCATCAAACCTAGCCGCATTAAACTATCAAATTGTGCTTCTTCGAGCAGCATGCGATCATTTATAGACATCCGCAATGAAGGAAGTAAATATTGCGACGTCAGGAATTAGGTGAAAGAACGGAAGCAAACATATTTCCCAAACATCACCAAATTTACTTGCTCCATTGTTACCGCACGGATGGACCAACATCATACGTTACATAAACATCGAGTTGTACCGCAAAGCTAATGCATGCAACAGCGCGGACACACGATGAATACACATGGGTGCAAAAAGCCAAAACGCTGAAGCAATAACAGCCACACAATACAGAGAGGATAACTTACAGTTGGATTCGTGAGCAGTTTTCCAAAGGTCAATTCCCCTGCTCTAGACCGTATCCTAAAGAGCTTTTTCGGCTTGTGTTGATTTGGTGAATCCAGCGAGGACTCCGATGTGTCGCTTCCAGCTGGCCCAACAGATGATTCCCTGGACGGGCTGTTCACAAAACGACTTGGCGCGCCGTTTGATACTCCACTTGGACTATTCATTATGGAATTAGGGTCAGTTGTCCAGGAAAAATCACGTTGGTCTGTGAATAAATGCTTGCGTATCTCTATGCCAATGGTCTTTAGCAATAATTTACACTTTCAGATTTCACCATCACCATCAAGGCTATTCACATTAGTAATCATTTCACTTGTCACTGATCACACGGAGCATATGAAATACAAACCAAATGCTTCAGTTGAAATATAAACCACATGCTTTAGCTGAAATACAAACCATATGTACACGCTCGCGCCTAGCCATAAATCACACACACACACACACAAAGAACAAAAAAAACAAGTCCCGTACTAAACATCTGCTATGGGTGTGTGAAGTGCACTCACATTTTGTAGACCTGAGTCAGTCTATCTCTCGTAGCAAACGGCGAGTGCAGACATCGAACCTCACCCGACCGCACACATGTCGTTATCAGCGTAAAGTTCTAGCCAGTACAGCTAATGCGCTATAATGCTAATCGCTGTAAAGATATGTGTAACTTACTCTTAAAGGACCGGGGAGGAGGAAGGGGGGGGGGGGGAATTTAGGGTTAATATTTCAAAGCATTCATATTCTAGAATGACAGGTTTGAGGGGAAACGTGCAAGTGGAAGACAACGTTACTGGTGGGTGGACAAGATCACGATGTAAACTGATAGAAGCTTATATAATTGCACTATAACGATGATGGGAGGAGGGTGGTGGACACTCAATGCAGCTGGTCGTCAAGGCGGATATGGCACTCGATTAACTGGTTCACAGAAGAACAAATTCATGTCGCTAAGTTTTAGCAAACAGTTGTTTCATATTGTTCTGCGAGGGTATCTGGCCCGTAGCACCATACGGCTGTGAAACGTGTCCTCTTAACTAAACAGAAGAAACATTAGAAGATTTTGAGACGTCACGTTGCGCAAAGAACGACGTGCCAGAAAACAAGATAATGATAACCTTATAATGAAGAAGAAGAAGAAGAAGAAGAAGAAGAAGAAGAAGAAGAGAAGAAGAAGAAGAAGAAGAAGAAGAAGAAGAAGAAGAAGAAGAAGAGATGATGATGACTAATGTGGTGGCAGTGGTGTGATGATGCTGATTCTATTTAGAAACGCAAAATAAAAAGTATAATTTAGTCAGATAGGACGATCGGTTCCCAACCTGGAGAAATATCCGGAGAATTATCAGATATCGATTTGAAGAACCACACTGGCCGAGTAATATCCAATCCGGTCAATACTCATATTTGAATCACGAACTTTTGTGTCGCTTAGCGAGGACACTAATCACCACATCCCTTTGGCTTGATGTGAGATTTTAAACGGCTATATACACGCCGATATGTAAGTCATATTTCATGAAATCTGTGACGAGTTAAATTATCTTCATCCAGCGGCTTGCCGGCTAGCGTGGGCTATCATGCCTCTTCACAAATTGCGATCCCCGACAACTTGGATCAATTCGTGTGTGACTCCTTTCCGTACCATGACACAAGATAGTCAAGAATATTCTCCCGCTATCTTCCTCTATCTCTCTCTCCGCAAATATTTCCGGTTGTCACAATATGTTCCAGTTTTTGTCTTCTCATAACGTGGCCAAACAACGATGACTGTCTCTTTCTGATGTTTGTTATAAGTTGTCTTTGCGACTCAGCTTCCCTTACAACGTCTCGATTGCTCGTTTTGGCTGTCCAATAAATTTATAAATTTTCAGCATTCTTCTATAAAACGACATCTCCAAGGTTTCCAGGGATTTGTTCGCCTGTTTACATATTGTCCAGGATTCGCAGCCGTGTGTTAAAATTGGTTCTATGTAACATGCAAGAACTCTTTTCCTAACTTTCAAGGAAAGTGACTTATTGCACAACACGTTTCTCATTTGATAGAATGTAGTTTTTGCTAGTCCTATTGACAAGCTGATCCACGACTCTGGTGATCGAGTGAGATGGCAGAAGATGACCGCCCACGCTTATCAGCACGGCACATGATGGATGGATGGATTGAATAGGTTAAACCAATGGCGACAAAATTACGTACAGTCATCATCATCATCATCATCATCATTTTCCACTTCTACCGTCAAACGTCGTGGGAGGAGTAATTTGCGTTTCAGCGCCCGGTGGGCGGCACTGGATAGTGTCATTCCGTGTGGTTGTACAATGTCTTTGATGCCGTCAATCCATTTTCTTCTTGGACGTCCTCGTGGTCTCGTCGCAGATGATCTTTGATGTAAGGCCAGTGATGGTAGTTGCTGGTGTTGCATTCTAACGACATGGCCAAACCACTTGATTTTCTGCCTTTCAATAAATGTGGCACAAGGTGTTGATCCCACAGTCTGTCTGATAATAGTATTTCTTACTGGGTCTCGGATTGTTAAACTGGCAGCTCTCCTCAGGCATCTCATTTCGCAGGTGTTGCTTTTGCGAAGGTGTAATTTGGATAAAGTCCAGGTTTGAGATTGGTAGCATAGCTACAGTAAATGTTACAAATAATAAGTCCAGTAGCAGGAAGTGGCTGCGATTAAGTGAAGTGTTTGGACCATCATATTTGTCCGCTCAGAAAGCAATGGCAAACTACTGAGCGTAATCTTGCCAAGAGATCAACATACAGCTGAAAGATGCTGGTGTTGACAGCTAAGTCCTGTAAAGGATATGCTAAAAAAAAAAAAGTGCGCGCGAACAGTAAACCTATGATTGGTATCATCACCCTGAAACTAACCAAACACCGAACACAGGCTACAATCATGCCCCTAAGTATGATTTCTTCGTTAGCAATCAATCTTGCGTGGAAAAACTAATACGAACAGTAAACCTATGATTGGTATCATCACCCTGAAACTAACCATACACCGAACACTATAATTATCCTCCTGGTCTGATTTCTTCGTTTAGCAATCAATCGTACGCTGAAAAATGACTACCATCAACCAAACTTAGCGATCTCAATTCACTGTATACTTAGCTATTAACTATAAACTGAACAAATCCTACCACAAGCACTGTTATGTTCTTGACTAATCTCGTACAAAGCTATTCACCGTAAGTTCACTGATTAATTTATTAATCCTTAACATTCAAAGAAATCTAAAGGTATTGTTGTCAGGCAAAGATTAACAAATCAACGCATGTTGATCTCTCTGGTGTAGAACGACTTAATCGTACACTGGCAAATGCTCACACATTGCAATATTAACAGTACATCTGTCTACACGGCGGATGTTACAAATAAAAAACTTCGTCACCCTGTAATCTGGAGAAGATCTGCTACTAAAACATACAACATACAACCACATTCCTTAGCGTACAGCGAATCACCCAAGAGGCATATTTGCACATATCCGGCTTTCCCCTCATGAGCACTTCGTGCCTGTCTGCAGCCACTTGAGTGGCTGAAAACCCTTGACTTAACAGTCAAGCCCGACTGAGACGTCCAGGCTGTGTAGTGGATGTGCCTATTCAACAACTATGTCTTATAACTGGGTGGTCTATGGTTGCTTGTGTGGGACATGGTAGAAACACGGATTTATAGTTCTCACTCTCCTACAAACTGAAGTGGCCGAAAGGAACAGAGCGCTTGCTAATAAACTTCCGGTGTGTTGAGGACGAGGTAGGGCGTTAAATATCTACACCGACATTGAGTTGGACTTAAAACGATGCATTTTCGTTCAGACAGCAATGGCAATCTACTGAATGTAACATTGCCTAGGAAATCAACATGAGGTTGATCGCCACGTCCTGCAAATGAAGAAAAGTAACAGTCTTAACACTGCTACCACTGAGTGTTATGGCAGCAGCGTCATCAGCTTGTAAGTTAACAATCGCGCAGACCAAGCTCTTCTTCTGTATCTTGACTTCATTCCCTTCAGTCAACACGGATGCCTGCATGCGTGCTCCAGTCTCCTCTCGTATCGTCACACTAGGAGATTCTCAGGACAGTGCACGAACTCCGCAGCACCGACAGCCAATGTGTACATACTCGAGCCAGACAAGCTATTAACATTCTATTTCGCGAGCGCGCGTGCGTATGTGCATGCGTATGTCGTGCGTACATGCGCGCGCGCGTGTGTGTGTGTGTAGAGCCACTTGAGTGGCTCAAGGGGGATGAGTGGTCTCAAGGTATGGTGTCCGCCTCGAGTGCTGGAGGTCCCGGGTTCAAGCCCCGACGAGGGCCGGGATTTTTTCACGTGGACTTCTAGTAACAAAATGTCCCCTGGTCTCTAGGTAGTGAGATCGGACGCCCGTGTGTATTGTTGTACACGTAAAATATCGCTTGGCAGTTGGAAATCGAAAAAGAGTAGACTAACGGCGCTGCCTGGTCAAAATTTCGAGTTAAAAATCTACCCAAAATATTTCAGGATTCTCGCCGGTGCTACGGAGTTTGTGCACTGAGCTGAGATTCTCCGGACTCAGGCTTGTGTAAGGAGTAGAACGGAGCACTTATGGGTTACACCCGTGTGCCGTGATGTTGATCCGTCGAGTAAACTACACTAAACTAAACCTGTGTAGAGGTTTTCTAATTTTGAAACGTAGCTTGGGCAGTGGTCAGTTCAACTTTTTCTTGATTTTCAACTAACCAGTGGTCTTCGTAACGTAGTGGTTACGCCGCCTGCTCGATCTCCGAAGGTTGTGGGTTATATTCCAGCCTATGTATTTCGGTCCACGAGTGCAATTTTCTCGGAGACTCGTGGGGATCGTTGCTGGAGCTACGGAGTTCGTGCTTTGTGATATGCTTTCGGCAGGCCGCCCCGCATGAAGAGACCAAATGGGATAAACCCTGGTGCAATGATGTTGATCTACTTGCCATTTAAGCATTTCTTTCATGCAACTAACCAATTGTTTTAACGTTTTTAAGAGTGCACCTGCTTGTTGTTGTTGTTGTTGTTGGTTGTTGGTTGTTATTGTTGTTGTTGTTGTTGTTGTTGTTGTTGTTGTTGTTGTTGTTGTTGTTGTTGTGCATTTACCGAAGAAAACTAGACGCCCGATCTACCTCTTCCACCTAAAATCAAGATCTGGATGTGGGGTGGGGGAGATAGGAGCACATTATCCACAGTTCCTTATTTTGTTAAAAGTCCACAGCGTTATTCAAATAACATCTTCACGAGTTAGAGGTGGGTGTCAAATCTCACAGCCATTCTGCCCCCGTTCGCGTTATGTATGTAAGCGCTAGGCGTGTGGCTGAGTCGGTAGATCTATACAAATTTAAGAACCTCTATCTTTCCTAAAGTAAATGTCCCACAATTCTCGAGACTATATATATCTTATATACAAATATCAGTACATTCATGAACACAGAATGCCGGAAAGTCTCCAGTGACATGATAAATCGATCGATTCATGGCTCATTCATATCAAAAACACGTCTGGTAATTCGGTCTGACGTAGAAATTCTCTCGTGGGCTGGCATCGTAGCATCGCACTACGCTGTGCAAACTTCAGCCCGAGGGACAGACCCTGCTGTCCGCCAGTTAAACGAGTGACTCCACAGAAATGTTCTGAAGCGAGCATGGACCAGAACAGCGAAACAAAGACACACTGACAGTCAAAAACGGAACTGTAGCACTGATCTTGAAAACGAAAAAAATGCCACTGCTGATCGATCTGTCTGACCTAGTAAAATCTCAGCTGGCATGGAGACTTTTGATCAGTTAAGAATTAAGGAAACTACTACGCGCAATTGGAATATCAACAGTTGAATTACCTTCATCTTACGGAAACCCGACAATCCTAAGTCCTGTTTTGTAACAGTCATTTCCAGGCTATGATTGGGCTACTCAGCCACCTCTAAACACATGCATGGACTGACAGATGACAGACTGGCACGGACTAACAGATGAGACTGGCATGGACTGACAGATGACAGACTGGCACGGACTAACAGATGAGACTGGCATGGACTGACAGATGACAGACTGGCACGGACTAACAGATGAGACTGGCATGGACTGACAGATGACAGACTGGCACGGACTAACAGATGAGACTGGCATGGACTGACAGATGACAGACTGGCACGGACTAACAGATGAGACTGGCATGGACTGACAGATGACAGACTGGCACGGACTAACAGATGAGACTGGCATGGACTGACAGATGACAGACTGGCACGGACTAACAGATGAGACTGGCATGGACTGACAGATGACAGACTGGCACGGACTAACAGATGAGACTGGCATGGACTGACAGATGACAGACTGGCATGAACTAACAGATCAGACTGGCATGGACTGACAGATGACAGACTGGCATGGAATGATAGATGACAGACACGCATGGACTGATAGCTGACATGCACGCATGCACTGACAGATGGCAGACTCGTATGAACTTCAGATGACAGATTCCGCAGCGACGGAAAAACAACGAGATCTGTTAGCCAAGTTGTTATAGCTATAACAACGTACTATAGAGGGGTTAATTGTGCACGAAATGATGAAATTCGAAGCTGGTTAGTAACAGCTTGCATCACGGAAGACAATGACAGGAAATGATTCCATCTCGGTAGGCAATAACACGAAATGATTCCATCCCGATAGACAATAACAAGAAATTATTCCATCCTGGTAGTCAATAACAGCAAATGATTCCATCCCGATAGACAATAACAGCAAATGATTCCATCCCGATAGACATAAAAAGGAAATGATCCACCCCGACAGACAATAAGAGGAAATGATTCCAACCCGACAGACAATAACAGGTAATGATTCCATCCTGGTAGTCAATAACAGCAAATGATTCCTTCCCTCAGACAATAACAGGAAATTATTCCATCTCGATAGACAATAACAGGAAATGATTCCATCCCGATAGGCAATAACAAGAAATTATTCCATCTCGATAGACAATAACAGGAAATGATTCCATCCCGATAGGCAATAACAAGAAATTATTCCATCTTGATAGACAATAACAAGAAATTATTCCGTCCCGATAGATAACAACAGGAAATGATTCCATCCTGGTAGTCAATAACAAGAAATGATTCCACCTTGACAGACAAAAACAAGAAATGATTCAATCCCGATAGTCAATAATAGGAAATGATTCCATCCCGGTAGTCAATAACAGGAAATGATTCCATCCCGGTAGTCAATAACAGGAAATGATTCCATCCCGGTAGTCAATAACAGGAAATGATTCCATCCAGGTAGTCAATAACAGGAAATGATTCCATCCAGGTAGTCAATAACAGGAAATGATTCCATCCAGGTAGTCAATAACAGGAAATGATTCCATCCAGGTAGTCAATAACAGGAAATGATTCCATCCCGATAGACAATAACAGGAAATATTCCATCCCGGCGGTCAATAACAGGAAATGTTTCCATCCCAACAGACAATAACATAAAATGTTTCCACCCCAACAGACAACAACATAAAATGATTCCATCCCAATAGACAATAACATAAAATGATTCCATCCCAATAGACAATAACATAAAATGTCCCCCCCCCCCCCCCCCAATAGAGAATAACATAAAATTATCCCATTCCAACAGACAGTAACAGGAATTGGTTCCATGCGAAGTAATTGAAGCCGGTGTGATACTGTCAACATCCCCAATCCAGCGCCGATTTGTCTACAAAATAATGGACCAGCACCATATAGTTCATATACCCAATAGGTCTCAAAGCGCGGAATAGTTTCCTTTATGTTCTGCTGAACAATATAGCCTTCCGTTGATACAGATTGGAAATATGACATTTATTCCATGCGATACTTCTAAATTGGTCATTTCCTGACTTATGATGAGAATAATTTATCGTGTATGTTTTTTTTTTTTTTTCAACATGACATGAGAAACAAACTCACGGTATTAACTGGCCCCACAGAATATGTGCACGCTGGTTCTAAATAGGGTGTACAGAGCAGTGGTCACTCAATTCTGCTTCTTTGCATCCCATCTACCCGCGCCTCACAATACATTAAACAGACACGTCCCAAGATGGATGACTGAGACGGACCCAAATCACTCGTGCCTCACAATATAAACAACAGACCCGTCTCACGATGATTGCAGCATTCCAATCACGCGCGCCTCACAATTGTTTAAACAAACACGTCCCGCGGTGGGCGATCGTAGCATCTAATCCACGTGCGGCTCACAATGTATTAAACAGACACGCCCCATTTGTGCGACTGAGGCATTCCAACCACACGTGCCCCAAAATGTATTAAACAATTGACAGAAGAACCCTAACTACACGCACCACACAATGTATTAGATACGCCGAACGAGGACAAGCACCCCAACTACACGCTCCACACAATGTATTTTAGATACGCCACACGATGACTGAGGCATCCCAGTCAGGCGCGCCTCTTACACTGTATTCAATAAACACATATCTCTATGGATGACTGCAGAATCCGCTCCACGCGCGCTTCATAATGTATTAAACCCAAGCGTCCAACGATAAATAACCGAGGAATCCTAACCACACGCGCATCATAATGTTATTAAACACACACGTTCCACAATAGATGACTGCGGCATATGAACCACACGCGACTCATAATGTATTAAAACAATACATTTCCAAACTACATTTTTTCACACAGACAAAAAATGCACGATAATAAGATATACGAAGAACCAACTTCAAAAATACACAAGCTAATGAACTAACAACTATACAGCGATCAAAGATGGGTCTCAGACAACAAAGTATTTGATCCAAAAGAATTTGCTGCATCCGCGAAGTCAAATAAAAATCAACGCGACTCCTAAACAAATACTCACTCTCGTTCAGCCAACTATGACAATTAGAGCAGAAACATAGCACTCACTCACTGAGTGTTTACACCACAACATAAGACAAACCTAAGTCAGGTTAACCCTTTGGAAACTAGACTACAGAATGCACCTCTCCTACCCCAAACTGAACACAAAATCGTGTCTGTGGGCACGGGCTGTTGTGGGGTGAGTACTGGCTTGTCTCGCCCCGTGAAAGATTCTCCTTGCCTACACGTGCTCTAATCTCACGCACGCCACGGCCTTGATCTACTACTGTCTGACTGCTCCTGCGCTGTTGTAGTTTTCCACAACAATAAAACCAGATGATGGACTTGTGGACAGCCTGTGGCATCACATACTTTCACCAGGGACGCAGCTCGTCGTGTGGGCAAGTAGGATGTGCGCGGACATGATCAATATTAAGGTACACACACACATACAGAGCAGAGGACGGGCTTACAGACAGACAGACAGATAGAAATATAGATAAACAGGCAGGCCGACAAAGAAGAAGGTGGGGTGGAGAAGTAGAGAAGAGAGACAGACAGACAGACAGACAGACAGACAGACAGACAGACAGACAGACAGACAGACAGACTAGATTGATGGACGGACGATGGACAGACAGACAGACAGACCGAGGGACGGACGAACAATGAGAGAGAGAGAGAGAGAGAGAGAGAGAGAGAGAGAGAGAGAGAGGAGGGAGAGGGAGGTGATAGAGAGGAGGAGGGAGGTGAGAGAAAGAGACAGACAGACAAACAGACAGACAGACAGACAAGGCAGGCAGGCAGATGGGTGGACGGACGGGACGAATGAACGGGACGGACGGACAGACAGACAGACAGACAGACAGACAGACAGACAGACAGACAGACAGACAGACAGACAGACAGACAGACAGACAGACAGACAGACAGACAGACAGACAGACAGACAGACAGACAGACAGACAGACAGACAGACAGACAGACAGACAGACAGACAGACAGACAGACAGACAGACAGACAGACAGACAGACAGACAGACAGACAGACAGACAGACAGACAGACAGACAGACAGATAGATAGATAGATAGATAGATAGATAGATAGATAGATAGATAGATTGAATGGTAGGAAGAATAGACTGATGCATGGTTAGAAAAATAGAGCGACTGAAGGAACGTTACTATCACAGGGTCGCAAATCAGGCGTGCATCCCAATCTTACATTCGGCTTTTCAGACAGATATTCATACAGACAGACACAGACCCATGCTAAAATAAAAGAACTCTGACAACGGTTGTGAACATGAGGTCATTAGGCAAGAAAGACTAGGTTAAGATATATGTGACGTGGCAGAAATCACAACCAGGGGTGAAGAAAAACAACACTGCAGGGCGGGGCACACGCACACGTTTATCGGGTGGCCTTGATGTGAGATATACCACCATAAACAACACTCCTACATCAGGCAGTGCAGGAAATATTGCAGGAAGGGGGCACCATATAGACGGTCAGCAGGCGTATGTGTCAGTGGATAGAGACAGACAGCAAAGTAGCCATCATGTCCAAGGATAGAGACAGATAGGAGTCCAGATGTCCAGGGATAGGGAATAGATAGGTAGTCCAGATGTCCAGGGATAGAGAGAGATATACAGTAGTGATGTCCAGGGATAGAGACAGATAAGAGTCCAGATGTCCAGGGATATAGGCAGATAGGCAATCCAGATACCCAGGGGTAGAGACAGATATGGAGTCCAGGTGTCCAGGAATAGGGAACATATACAACAGATGTCTAGGGATAGAGACAGGTAGGCAGTCCAGATGTCTAGGGATAGGGAACAGATAGGTGTTCCATATGTCTAGGTATATGGAACAGATAGATAGTCCAGATGTCCAGGGATAGGGAACAGATAGATAGTCCAGATGTCCAGGGATAAAGAACAGATAGGCGGTCCAGATGTCTAGGGATAGGGAACAGACAGATAGTCCCCCGGGAAGGTTAACCCGGTCAACAAATGCCCGCAGAAGTCGGATGTGTCGGCCTAACGGCGCAAGAACGCAGCTCTGCTGTAAACAGGCACAACGCAATCACATCCGAAAAAAAACTCCGGATGAACGAAGAAGAAGAAGAAGATAGTCCAGATGTCCATGGATAAAGAACAGATAGGTAGTCCAGATGTCCAGGGATAAAGAACAGATAGGCAGTCCATATTGCCAGTGAGAGAGAGAGAGAGAGAGAGAGAGAGAGAGAGAGAGAGAGAGAGAGAGAGAGAGAGAGAGAGAGAGAGAGAGAGAGAGAGAGAGAGAGAGAGAGAGAGAGAGAGAGAGAGAGGAGAGGGGGGGGGGGGGTGACAACAAATTTTGAAATGATGTGTCCATAAAAACAAAAAACAAACAACCCATTGCAACGCCATGAAGTATATCAGGTATGAGGTGCTAACCGCTATGTGTGTATAGCTCAATCCGCCGTCAATACCATACCCCGTCACCTTTATTTCCCATACATTTTCCCGCTATGTATTTTAGAGGAGTCGAAATGGGAGCCCAGGGCATTTTGTTTAAGTTCCCCGCCTCGATGAGCTTCTGAATAGATGACCACCGGGCCGCAGGCCAGCGGGCTAGCCAATGCGATACCGTGGTTGCCTATAATGTGTTTAAGTATACTCTACGGCTTATGTCAGGTCTTAGATATGACTGAGCTACCGTCACTACCTGCTTTCTGTTAGCACCGAATTTTGGGCGGCGCTCACCAAACCAGACACCCCACATTGTGCCAACGGCTTCGGGCGGAGGACCGCAATTGGGAGGGTACAAGCCTTATCCTGGTGTGAGGAAGTGCAACCTAAAGACACAATGTCATGGCAGGGCAGACCAGGCCCTAAGCCTTGGTTGGTAACTGGTCTAGGATCGAAGCTCCGATAGGCGGACAGTTAGAGCAATGCTTTGCTGGTCCGGCAGCTTCTGCAGCTTGTCTTGTTCCAGACGTATTAGTGTTACCTTTCCTCTGGAGTAAACTAGGCAGGCCGAAAGAGGGATCATGCTGCTTGGGCAACACATGGTCTCTAAATTCAGCCCAGGCTTTGTGTTAGTTAGTTAGTTAGTCGCAGTTCCAACTTCACAGCAACGGGTCGTCCCCATTATGCTCCGTTCCTGTGCCAGTGAATATCACACAAAACGCTCCCCACTGCCCAATGTGAAAAGTGGAAAAGACAGGAGTCTCGACAAACAACAGCCCGCACAGATACACTGTGCATAATGCCGCCGCCAGAATGTCAACACACCAGTTCCCCACGAAACACCCAATTCATCTCTGATGGAATCGGCAGTCATTTTCCTATCTGGATGTTTCCTAGATGTTCACCTACACAGTCCACGAACATACAGTTCATCACCGACGGCAGTGGCAGTCAACCAGAAGCCCAGCAGCCACGCATTTCTGCATAAGGCAATAACTGGTCAACTCTGGGACATAGCCACCTGCCATCGCTCCGAACATGCAGTCACGTTCCAAAAATAAAAACTTGGGAAGCTTCAAAAGCACTTCACACGAAACTCACAGCTCACAGTGTCACGCCACGCACTCTCAGTAGCAGGGCGACGGAACCATCAAGCCTCCTTAGTCGCCTCTTACGACATGCGTGGTAGGCTACAGTGTTGCTTTGTGTTATGGAGAGATAACTCCATTTTACAAACTATCGTCTGTCAAGACGGCCAGGTGCCAGTCAGTCATACCTTACGGCAGACGTGGCCTGGGCCCTTGAGATTTTATGTGTACGGTGTGGAAGAGCAGACACACCACCATTGCCTTGAAAGAGTTGTGCGACAGGTAGGATCAGAGGATCTGGCCGACGCTCAGTTCTCCCAAAGGAAAGGCCAGGAGGACATATACGCCGAGTGCAACTGGTACCGACTGTATTGGTACTCTTCGTTGGTTGTTGAAGATGAGGACGGAGCACGACTGGAAATGTCCCGAGTGCTGTGAACCGGGCTCTTGACTCAAGTATATAAAATATTACTCAGTGGCAAGTTCAGGGGCGAGGTGTAAAATGATACGACATTATGTATGTTGATGTTGCGGGGGAGTAGATTTTCTGATAGAAGATTTGAGGGGAATCGGAGAAACAAAAACAACAACGCCCAGATACAGTGTATACAACCCCCCCCCCCCCATACACACACACACACATGCTGTGAGTGTGTGCGCGTGTGTGGTGCACTGGTTTCATGTCTGTTTAAACTGCACGTGGTTTGTTACAACATATCAGTCAAGCAAGCAGAGAGATGTGCAAGGGAGGTGTCTGTGGACAGGCAGATGATAAAAATACGTGGATAGAGACGGACAGCAAAGCAGTCATTATGCCCGGGGGAAGAGACAGATAGACAGCCTAGATATCAAGGGATAAATACAGGTAGTCCAGATATCCAGAGATCGAGTCAGATAGGTAGTCCAGATGTCCAGGGATAAGTAACAGATAAAAACAAAAGTTAGTAGCAAATCCTTTACAGGACGTCGCAGTCAATACCAGCATTTGTTGTTATTGTGATCTCTTGGCAAGTCTGGTCTACCTATCTCTCTCTATCCATGGACATCTGGTCTACCTTTCTCTCTCTATCCATGGACATCTGGCCCCAGTATTTGCCACTGTCCGTGGACATCTGGATTACCTAACTGTTCCTTTGCAGTTCGTAATCCAACATACCTGCGTTCGAAAAACAGCTTCGGGCAATTCGGCAGCAGACACCGTTGCGTTGCGTTGGTTTTTTACGAAATGGTATGGGTGCCGGTCGTTCCGAAAGCAATGGGAAACTACTGAACGTAAACATGCTAAGACATCACAGCAAAAAATGCTGGTGTTGACTACAACGTCCTGTAAAGGATATGCAACCAACTACTAAGACGGAATCATCCAGATATGTATATAAAACAGACAGACAGACAAGACGGACACAGAGACGGACAAGCATGCTAAGTATAGTGGAAATCCTGGCATCGTGTTGCCCAGGCCGACACCAGACACCAACAATACACCAACCATGTGTTTTATGTTAAGCACGGCGACGGAAGAGTGAAATTGCTGTCAGCGGAAACGGCTGCCCTGCCCGGCCAGCTTCTGTACAGTGTATCCTGTTTCCTCTGCCACTAGTGAGGGTAGGAAACAACGGCTCATTTCTGAGCTGTGTGCCGAGAGCGTCAGGTGTTTATAGTAATAAACTACTAGTTGTAGACTCCAGGAGAAGAAGAAGAAGAAGAAGAAGAAGAAGAAGAAGAAGAAGAAGAAGAAGAAGAAGAAGAAGAAGAAGAAGAAGAACAGGGGGGGGGGGCAGTTGGAGGAGGGTATGAAGAAGAAAGAGAAAAAGAACTAGAGTATGAAGAAGAAGAAGAAGAAGAAGAAGAAGAAGAAGAA
Source organism: Cepaea nemoralis (assembly GCA_014155875.1). Lineage (NCBI taxonomy): Eukaryota > Metazoa > Mollusca > Gastropoda > Stylommatophora > Helicidae > Cepaea > Cepaea nemoralis. Next base: position 210,598 of record JACEFZ010027987.1, on the reverse strand, counting down.
GAAGAAGAAGAAGAAGAAGAAGAAGAAGAAGAAGAAGAAGAACAGGGGGGGGGGCAGTTGGAGGAGGGTATGAAGAAGAAAGAGAAAAAGAACTAGAGTATGAAGAAGAAGAAGAAGAAGAAGAAGAAGAAGAAGAAGAAGAAGAAGAAGAAGAAGAAGAAGAAGAAGAAGAAGAAGAAGAAGAAGAAGAAGAAGAAGAAGAAGAAGAAGAAGAAGAAAAAGAAGAAGAAGAAGAAGAAGAAGAAGAAGAAGAAGAAGAAGAAGAAGAAGAAGAAGAACAAGAAGAACAAGAAGAAGAACAAGAACAAGAAGAAGAAGAAGAAGAAGAAGAAGAAGAAGAAGAAGAAGAAGAAGAAGAAGAAGAAGAAGAAGAAGAAGAAGAAGAAGAAGAAGAAGAAGAAGGTTTTTACAGAAATAGCTGGCAGCGAATGCTTGAGGCCACTTAAATAGCACGATACACACATATGTACAGTCACTGATTGGCACTCACAATGAGGACAGCAAAGAACTAGAGATAATAGAGGACACACTTGACAATATAAACAGTGAAAGTGAACGGGTTTCTAGTTGGGTGTCTAGTCGACCACGAGCGGCAGTACACTTCAGCGAGGTGCTGCTGTCCTGTTGAGGTGGCAAGTTCGAATCCAAGTACAGTACATCTACAGCTATCAATTGTATGCTGTCTAGTGTGGCCTCTAATCTCTATTGGTTCCCTTTACCTCAATGAGCTCCTATCAATACCCATGAAGCTATCTCTCGTGCTATTTCACTAGCCCTAGGAATTACCTAGTAATGGATCATAGATGAGTTAACTTAGGGATTCCCCAGTAATGGATCAGATATGAGTTAACTTAAGGATTCCCCAGCAATGGATCAGACATAAGTTAACTAAAGAATTCCCCAGTAATGGATCAGATATGAGTTAACTTAGGGATTCCCCAGCAATGGATCAGACATGAGTTAAATAAAACACATCAGGCCAGGGCAATTGTCTGGACGAGGGCAGGAAGTGTGAGGCAAACAATGTGAATTAGAACTGACGCTCGGCCTGAACTCTGCCTTCCATCTGCCACTGGCACATATGCCCACAACCAACTCAAGCAAGGCTTTTATAAACTTATCTATGATTTGTTGGTTTCTACAGCTCAAGTTTCCTATAGGAGGTAGAGTGTTTCACGCCAACCCTCCTTATGACACGCATCACAGGAAAGAGACCGCGCCATATGGGATAAGACCGGTGCAATGAAGTCCTCACGTCTTTAAATCAACTTTTATTGTTACTTTCTTGTGCTCCCATTATGCACCCAGATAACACCTGGACGGAGATTCTGGTGTATTGTGAGCAAAAAGTCTGCATACTTATCTAAATGCTACATGCCCTTTGCAAGGCGTTGCGTTCAACTCGAATCTAAAGTTGATCTACTCGACAATTTTGCGTTCAGTAGCTTGCCATTGCTTTCTACACGCGAACATTGAAGTCCAACTGGCCGGTGTAGCAAATTAAACTCGTATCCCGCCGTCAGCGCAGTGGAAGTTTAAGCGCATTAATCTCCGCTGCCAAGCTGACTTTTATACCCTGCTCTACTAGAACCAAATGAAACACCATGTTTTGATGCCGCGGGGAAACAAGCTCAAACACGTGACTACTTCAGAAGGACCTCGGGTCATGTACAGGGAAAGGAGTTGAGGTCAGCACGCCCGAATTGATCAGAGCGCTCATTCTTACACATCCTGTGTCCTGACGCCGAGGTTGTGGGTTCAACCCCTACATCGGTTAGTTGGATTAAAATGTTGACTTCTCGTCCTCAACTTGGGGACGTAAATTACAAGTATCTCTAATGTCGGAGTGGGTTCGCCTGATGACGACGGGCAATGGTAATGGAGAAAGCTAATCCACACGCAAAAATTAGTCCAGTGTACTAAAATAAAGTGGTAGCACGTGTATGAACTACCTTTGAGTTCAAAGCGAGCAGAAGAGAAAAAAAAACCCATTTTACTCATGTCACGTGCTGGCAGCAAGCTACATTCTGTGGACATGTCATGAGAAGGGCTGATTGGCTGGCTGTCAATCCCCAGGAAGACTGAGCTTTAACTTCTAAGTCCGAAGCGATGGCGTCCAGGTCGTTTGAGCCTTGCACCTATTGGAGTGAGGTTAATGCAGAGACTTCTCGCGACTGGGTACTAAAATATCATATCCACGGAGAGTCACGGGAGAGGGGGTGTGGGGAGGGGGGTGTGAGTTGCAAATCTCTTCTTTTCCTCTATAAGTGCAGAAACCAACAGCAGGGTTTGTAAGATAGGCAGTCAAAACTGTCATTTACTGCCAATATAGTACCTTGCGGTGTATTGCAGAGGGGTCTTTGAGCCTGAGGAATTAAGGCCGCCTGGCTAGTGCAGTCGCCGCGAACTGTGCAGGTTAGAGTTTTCTTTTTGCCCCCGACAGAAAAAATCCCACACATTACCGATAGATCGAACCCGGGTCTCCCGAAGGAGAGTACGGAGTTGTGAAACTTCACATCTGTGGATAATCGTATTTGAGTTTAATCAGGTCGTGGTTCAGCACAATTTCCTTTTCAAATCTGTATAGACAGACAGGCAGGTAGACAGACAGGATGGGTAAGCAGGAATATCAAACAATTAAGCCACTTAAATAATGAGGCAATGGCTGGCTGAAAATGATCGCGACATCAGGAACGCTGGGGGAGAAAGGATACAGAGGAAAACATAGAGACAAGATGATAGATATCTTGACATCGTGGCATGGAGACATCTGTATAGGACATGACTGGCACGCCGTGATACAGAAGGCTGCGGGAATAGATGACGACCAGCGTAATAAGACGAACTGTAAGCTGAAGAAGAACAGTAAATGACATGAAAACTGAAAGTTCACTCCGTTTATATTGAAGATAAACATGCTAAGGACAGCGAGAATGACCGCAATAACACAGGCAATAGAATTAGCCGGATTGGTATCTGAGTAATTTTGGAGACGAATCGATGCCAGTACAAAATTGTTGTGTCCTATATGGACAACTGACCGACCGGGTACAGAAATATGTGAAATTTATTACATCGTTATGAGATAGGTTGTGTCTATTATTCGTGCCATCTTCAATTATAGAAGTGGTGCATTCTTTCTTTGATAAACAAGGATGAGCAGACAGACACACGGACAGGCAAGCAGACAGTTGGTAATTAGGAAGACAGATAGGTGGTATGTGGGAAGACGACTGATAGAGAGATAGTTGGTAAGTAAGGCGATATATGGCAGGCAGGCAGGCGGACAGACAGACAGGCAGGCAGGCGGACAGACAGACAGGCAGACAGACGAGGGAATATACAATAACACTTCCAGTCTGCCTACGACAGGAATACATAAATAACTCGTCTATGCATGCACAGTTTCCTTTTCAAATCTGTATAGACAGAAATGTAGGCAGATATGTTGGTTAAGCAGACATATTAAATAATTATAGCCACTTTAATGTTTTTTTAATAAGAATTATATGCTTTTATTTTATTTATTTTTTTCATTTTTATATAATGTTTCTTTAAATATATGTTTTTTAAAAAAATATGAAAATATGTACAATATTTTGCAGGAAAAAAAAGAAAAAACGTAGGCAACAAATTGTCCGTTAGTAACGCTCGCTCGCTCGCGTGTCCTAGTTACCCACAGGCATCCCGCGAGCCAAATAAAACATGGCAGTAATCTAATTTCACTGGTATGGATTTTCTTTCTACCAAAGTATTGCCTTTCTGTTTCCGACATGGTTGTAGTGTGTAAATCAGTTGTCCCCGACTGCTGGCACTCGGTTTTAGACCGCTAGGTGCTTGTAACATTTGCTCATTGGCTAGATTGCTCCTTCCTTCCCTCAGTTCTGCCTTGTATCTCCCAATGAAACATAGGCCCTGAATTAACCCACTTAATGCCCAAATGAAGACTTGTTTATTATGATGGGTTGGTTTGTGCATCTGAAGTTTTCTACGAGATTAGGTGGTCAGGTTCACGCCTACCTTCCTTAGTCGCCTTCTTGGCCATGCATGGTAGGTTACAGTGTTACTAATCTTTGTTTCCATTATGGGCACCAGTTAGGGTGTTACATCACTAGCGCACTAGAATTTAAATACAGTCACTTAAGGAGAGGTACAATGGGACAGCAGATTTAGGGATACGGCAGCTGATAGAGGACATCGCTTTCTGAGCATAATGAACTGGTGGATCGGTGCTGTCAGAGGAGATACCAGGATGGGTCTTAGATGGAGTTTCATATCTAGATGGAAGAATGGTAAGATCATTGCATAGCGGGGGGGGGGGGGGGGGGGGGGTAAAGCATATACTAGCACGGCATACGGCATGAGAATGGAAGCGGAGGCGGTCACTGCTGGTCTGGGATGTCTTTATGAGTCTCCAGGTTCTATCAGGCACTTCAACACCCTTTTTCTCGTTGCATTTGACATTTGTTTATTGGCCAGTGTGATTTCCATCTTGCAAAAGGCTAAATTTGCCATAGCGATCCTTGTTATAATCTCTTCAAGGCACCTCCCATCAGATGTTATAAATATGAAATCAGCCGGTTAATACTGACTGCATCACTCCTCGACTAGTCTATACAAATATCGGACTAGCACTAATCAATCAATCAGGTGCCTTCTCCACAATGAAAGTTGGCTGCAATGAATTTCCAACACTGTCACTCACCTTGACTACATTCTGTAAGACTGCAGTTCTTCCATCTCTTAATGTTATCTTCCCATTTTTATTGTTGTCTACCTCTTGCTCGCTTGTCCTCAACCTTAACCCCCCACCCACCCCCACCCCCGAGTATGGTTTTTATAAGTTTTGTGTCTTTTACGTGACCGAAATATTTCTTTCACTTGCCTCGTTTTTATTTCTTTTATCAACTCTCTTTTCATTCCCAGTTTCCCTAAAACCGCTGCACTTGATCCTTTCTGTTTCCATGACATACGACATATATTCTTCTGTATGTCAACTCGCGCCATTTACCCGACAGCCTCAAGGCGATTAAAAAAGTTCCTTTACTTTTTGTTTCCTTACTAGTACTTGTGCCCGCTCCGTGGTGAAGGTGTTACGGACGCAGTTCGCAATCCCGCATACCCGCGTTCGAAACACAGCTGCGATCGATCTGGCAGCAGGTCGCCTAGCGTTGCCTTTTTTACGAAATGGTATGGGTGACGGTCGTTCAGAAATCAATGGCACTTTTTTTTTCACATCCCATTTACAGGACATTGCAGTCAACACCAGCATTTTTCAGCTGCTGTTCACGTCTTGGCAGGTTTTACATTCAGTAATGTTAAACTACTGAACATAAACTTGCCAAGTAATCACAACGGTAAAATAATGTTTGTGTTGACTGCGACGCCCTGTAATGGATGTGGGATAACACCCGGGTCAATGAAGTCTTTCTGGTGACTGCCGATTCTATCGACGATAAACTGTATTTTTCGTGGAGGATTTTTGTGTTGGCATTCTGGCCGTGGCAGTATGCACAGTGTGCCTGTGCGGGCTGTTGGCTTGCCGAGGCTCCTGTCTATTCCATTGTTCACGTAGGGCAGTGAGGAGCATTTTGTGTGATATTCACTGCTGAACGGTGCATAATGGGGACGACCCGTTGCCGTGAAGTTGGAACCGCGACTAACTAACTAACTAACTAACTGTGCAACTAACTAACTAACTAACTAACTAGTACTTGTATTAATACCATGACTGGTGGACAGTGGGATTCCCCGTGGTTCTTCACTTCCATGAACAAGCGGACAGTGATGTCACCACGGGGGGAATGCGGATCAACATGATGCATGCACTACGGCGAGCGGTCCAGAGGCGACATTCCCCTGCACAAATTTGTTTCCTCCCCCGATGTGTCTCCACCTTGCCGTGGTGGGGGAGCTTGCGTGTCCCATCGACCCCATGTGCTTGCCGATGGATGAAAAACTACATATCGGACAGCTCATGAGATAGGGACCAGACTAAGAGAGACACAACCTGCTGCTCTGCAGGTAGACTGAGGATAGCAGTCAAAAATTTAAATCAGGTGCACGAAGGCAGAAGTTCTTGGTCCGGACAAAACACTTAAGGCTCCCTGTCGAGGGCTGTGGCTGGACGCCTCTAAGCCACAAACCCTCGGATCTGAGAGCCGGGCCGATACCCACCTTTCGAAAAATAGAGGCGCGATACTGAGCAAGCTACATGCTCAGGTCTGATACAAGTTCGAAGGCTCTCAGCTGGGGGATATGAGAGATTCCCGGATGAGAGGGCCAGGCCGTTTCTCGTTCACTGCTGCACGAAGGTAAGGTGCTGAGCCGGCAGCACATGTAGCCTACCTCGTGAGCGAGTACAAAAAGTCAGAAAAGTGCCCCAGTCGAAGGAAATGGTTACGAAAACTGTCTGTATCTAACTCATAGAGAGTGTAGACAAAAGTGGAAGAACGTCTCAATGACGCGAAATGGAACGCACGGCGAGCGAACCTATTGCGTGGTCCGAAGTCAAAAGCAAAAGCTTACCGAGTGGATGTCGCTCGCAGTCTGACCGCTCCTGGTGTGTGCTTGAGCGATCAGTGGCAAGCGAGATGCCCAACACATGGAAGTGAGGAACTAAAGCAGCCATGAGCAGGACGTGGCAACTCCTCGGGTGAGCCCAGTCTCAGAGCAATATGTGCCGGCTCTGCAATTATGGAAGCCTCCTTGGATAGCGAGGGAATGCCCATGGTCTGCCCCTGCCTTCCCTTGAGGGCCGACCGCGATGTCGTTGATCGTTCTATCTTGACCAGCTGAGATGTTGGCGACATCACAACAGTCTAACGTGCCTCGAAACCAGAGGAAGGCTAACCTCATTAAAAAATGCCCGCCGGAAGTCGGAAGTGTCGTCCTACGGGTGGCAAACTAAAAATTGACACTACGCAATTACGTCCGAGTGAAATGTCTCGTCCGAATGTCTCTCGTGCTAGGAACAGCTCTGACTACCTAGTTTCCGAATGCCGCTCTTGTTCGGAACAGCTCTGACTAGGTAGTTTTCCGAATGTCTGTCGTGCCTGGAACAGCTCTGACGGGCGCAACGACAAGCACATGTCCGAAAACTCGCTGAGTGGATACTGTCTGCAAACCTTGTCTGGTTTGTGCGGGAATGGCCCGGGGCAAACGACATGACCAATATATTGAAGTGAGGATTTAAAGCAGCCATGAGCAGGACGTGACAATTCCCTCGGTGAGCCCAGAACCAGGGCGCTATGTGTCGGCCCTGCAACTATGGAAGCAACCTTGGATGGCGGAAAATGCTATGGACTGTCCCTGCCTTCCTTTGAGGGATGACCGTTGTCTTCGACCGTTCAACCTTGGCCAGCTGGGTTGTAGATGGCACCACAAAAGTGAGAGTCTCCCAGGAATGCTACCTGGTCAAAAAAGCACGCTGTAGTCGGATGTGTTGGCCTACGGGTTTCGACCCAAGGGCGCATAACAGACACACCGCAATCACATCTGAAAAAAACACTCCGGATGAACGAAAAGAAGAAGAAGAAATTTGTTTCTCGGATTTTCATATAAGGTACTAGCTTACCTGGCCCGGCTTCGCCCAGCTCCTGGCAGGGAGCGTCTCATTTAATTCATATTCTGCCCCTGCTCCCGTTCCCATTCCCAAAAAAGACGACCCGGCCTGGCTTCGCCCAGTCCCTGGCGGAGAGCGTCTCATTTAATTCATATTCGGCCCCTGCTCCCGTTCCCGTTCCCAAATAAGAAGCCTGGCCCGGCTTCGCCCAGCCCCTGGCAGGGAGCGTCTCATTTCATTCATATTCGGCCCCTGCTCCCGTTCCCGTTCCAAAACAAAGACGACCCGACCCGAACTTGCCAAAATATCACGAAAACGCAATAAATGCTGGGATGAGTGTATAGATGTCGAAGAGAAATAACAAAATGAGTTAGAAAATGTTCGTGTATTTAAAAAAGATGCATTATTTATATGAAAACTTTGAAAATGCCTTAAAGATTTTATCATTATATATTATAACGCAGCAGAAGAAAAAGGAGGAGGAGAGGAGGAGGGAGGAGGAGGGAGGAGGAGGAGAGGACGAGGGGGAGGAAGATGAGGGGGAGGAGAGGAGGGGGAGGAGGGGAGGGGGAGGAGGGGAGGAGGGGGGAGGGGAGGGGGGGAGTAGGAGGGGAGGAGGGGGGAGGATGAGGAGAGGGAGGAGGGACGAGGAGGGGAGGAGGGGAGGGGGAGGAGGGAGAAGAGGAGAAGAGGGGGGAGGAGGGAGGAGGATGGGGGATGGGGAGGAGGAGGATTATAACGTATATGCCTGTAGATAACTGTAGCGAAAAGGTCCACCTATTTGAGAAATATGCAACAATTTTACATATATAGCAATGCTATTAGAAGTTATGTCCCCTCGCTATATATACATTATAATGTAAATTTAAATATTAACTAATATTAAGTAAATAACTGTTTTTTACACTAACAAACTATGACAGTTGGCAGCACGGGAATGAGAGGAAGACGTGTAGAAAATTTCATCTCAATCGGATGGACCGTTCGCTGAACGCATAAAGGACATACATACAGACAGACATTCTATTTTATATATATAGATTAGCAGCTGCGGTGGTTTAGCGGTTAGTGCAAGACTGTGGTCGGGGTTCAATCCCCAAAGAGGCAGGATTGTATTTGTTCCGACCAGTACGGATTTGGGGTTGACCCAGTCTCATACAAATGGGTCCCAGACAATCTTCAGAATGTTCTGTAAATCGTCTGTGAAAGAAAGGCAATGAAGAAGGAAATTGGTCACCCTACCTCAAATGTCGTGACCTAGAATATGTGAAAACCTAATACTTCAAATACCAACAGCAGTATTTGCTGTAGGATAACAACCTACACTTAAAAAAAAAAAAATAAGTGACCAAGTGGTTAGAATGCGGGGTTTTCCTTCGGGAGACCCGGGCTCGAATCCTCCGTTTGGTGCGAATTTGTTCTTGTTTTTCTGTCGGGGGCAAAAAGAAAGACCTTAACCTGCACAGTTCGCGGCGACTGCACTAGCCAGGCGGTCTTAATGCCTTGGGCTCAAGACTCCCCTGTCCTACACCGCAAGGTGCTATAGGCAGTAGATGGCAGTTGAATTTTTGTAGGTTGCAAAGTTCGTCAACCGAGTTGAGATTATCTAGAGGAGTTTTGGGTGACTAATAGTTTTAGAGTACGAAGGCTCTAGAATCTAATCAATAAACTAACGAAGGACTATGTCAACGTCTCCAGCAACTTCTCCCTCTGCCGGCCTGATTCCACCGCCCACAGTCTTCCCCGCTGTCACACATTTTTCTCCACTCCCTCTCTTCTCACAGCCTGGTCACATCGTTCTTACACTCTCAGACACAGTGTTCCCCTCTGCTGTGTGTCCACCGTGACGAGGTAGAGGGGCTTGTGCGTCCCAATGACCCCAAGAGCTATGCCGACGGTAGCACAGCTACTGGTAGGGCCACCCATGTCGGACAGGTCAAGGGAGAGGGACCAGACGAAGAGACACACAAACCTGCTGCCTTGTAGGTAGACTGGGGACAGTCAAAGGCTAGGGAAAGCACCCCAAATACATGCTTGTCGAAATCGGATGTACTGAGCCACAGGCTTGACAAAGCAGTGCAACGTGAAACCTGCTGCCTTGTAGGTAGACTGGGGACAGTCAAAGGCTAGGGAAAGCATCCCGAATAAATGCTTGTCGAAATCGGATGTACTGAGCCACAGGCTTGACAAAGCAGTGCAACGTAACTTAATTCATGATGTCACAAATCAAAATTAATCGATATGGTGCTAATCCCGTGAAGTCCCATCAGGCGGTGATAGTGCCGGGCCCCCTGCCTCGAGGGGGTCCACCCATGACTACTGGTGGTCACCTTCCCCTGTGCTGTGGAGTCAAGGCACAGAGGAGTAGGTTAAGAGCTATTGACCAAATACCCCGGACACTCAACATACTACAGTGGAATGCCGAAGGAGTTTACAAGAAGAAAGACTCCCTAACACATCGTCTTCATAAAGATAGAATAGATGTGGCATGCATTCAAGAGACACACCTCAACGCCAATCACAAATTCTCAGTCAGAGGATATCAGGCCACACGTTTCGACCGCGAAGGACACAAAGGAGGAGTTCTAATACTTACACGAAATACAATACCTTGCAGCGAAGTATCTGTGATCTCTGACAACCAAACGGAAATTATAGGTGTTGATATAATGATAAAGGACGTGAAAATAAGAATCTACAATCTGTATAGCCCAGCAGATAAGGACCTTACACTCTCAAACATGAAAATAACTGACACAAACTGCATTATTGTCGGAGACTTTAATAGCCGTTCAGAAAGATGGGGATACCCAGATACTGACAAAAGAGGAGATGAATTGGAGGACTGGGAAATAGACTCAAATCTCCATCTACTCAACAAAGCGGATGACACACCGAGCTTCTACTCCAGAAGATGGCTTACCACTTCTACTCCAGACTTAGCTTTCTGCACAGGAGACATCCTCCACAAAATCGATCGCCATGTGCTGGACCAATTAGCAGGTAGTGACCACAGACCAATCAAGCTTGAAATGAATATGGAGTATGTTCCACAGGAGCAAAAGCCCTTGCCCCGCTGGAATTACAAACGAGCAGATTGGGACAGATTTGCCATACTAACAGACAAATATTGTGAAAACATAAATACACGATATGGCAACATAAAGCAAATGGTGGAAAGTCTAAACAGAGCGATAATACAGGCAGCCACTGAGTCCATTCCAAGAGGAGCGAGGAAAAATTACAAACCATACTGGACTGAAGAACTACAAAGTTTGGAGGACAAAGTTGAAGATGCCAGGAAGACAGCAGAGAGAGAACAAACAATTGAAGCAAACATCTCTCTCAAAGCCATCTCAGCAAAATATAAAAGAACAGTAAATCAAACAACAAGAGATTGTTGGAGGGAAAAAACAGAAAACCTGAATTTTGACAGGGATGGAAACAAACTATGGAAACTAGTGAAAGCCATGAACAATGAAGGACCTAGAAACAAACAAATAACAATTAAACAAGGAAATGCCTTGCTTACAGGCAAAAAGGCTGCAAATGCACTAATGGAACACTATGCAAATGCAAACCACATTGATATTACAACCGAACAGAAGAAAGCAATCAAAGACAAACAGATACATCATAGAAATACAGAGACAGCAGCAGAATATATGATGGCAAATCTAACAATGGAAGAAATGGAACAGGCAATGAATACCCTAAAAAAGAAGAAATCACCAGGAAAGGATGGAATCACAAATGAAATGCTAATAGGACTAGGCACCAAGGCAAAGAAGAAACTACTAGCAGTCCTAAATAACAGCTGGAAGAGAGGAATAGTCCCACAGGCATGGAAGGAAGCTATACTAATACCAGTCCCAAAGAAAGGAAAAGACCTGGAAGAACCAAATGGCTATCGACCTATCAGTCTACTTAGCTGTGTAGGAAAATTAATGGAACGCATTATCAATGGCAGGCTAACATGGCATCTGGAAGAAAACAAACTCTTAACACCACACCAAGCAGGATTCAGAAAATACAGATCCACTGAAGATCAAATAACCTATATAGCTCAGGAAATAGAGGATGCCTTCCAAGAGAAAAAGCACACACTAGCAGTCTGGATAGATTTAGAAAAAGCATTTGATAAAGTATGGAAGGAAGGACTGAAAGTAAAACTGCAAAACATGCATGTTTGTGGAAAAATGTATAAATGGATCAGCCACTACCTTGAGAACAGAACTGCCAGGACAAAAGTACAAGGACAAACAAGCAAAATGATGCTGCTGGAGCAAGGTGTCCCCCAAGGAGGAGTTCTTTCACCAACATTATTCCTAGCATATATAAATGACATCACAGAAAATTTTCCAGCCAGAGTACACACATCCTCCTTTGCAGATGACCTAGCCATATGGACATCTGAAGAATATATTAGTACAGCTAACAGCAGAATACAGCAAGCCTTATTAGCGCTAGAGGACTGGTCAAAATCATGGCTAGTGAAGATAAGTGAGGAGAAAACAACATGCACAGTGTTCTCCCTCTCAAATAAAACTCAGCAACCTAAGCTGGTATTGAATGGAAAAATATTGCGCCATGAAGAAAATCCAAACTATCTAGGAGTCACCTTTGATCGTCGCCTGACATGGAAGACACAGGTTGAGAAAAATCGAACAAGAGCAAGGCAGAGAATGGCAATCATGAAAAAGCTTGCTGGTACAACGTGGGGAGCAGATGAGAAAGTTCTCAAGAAGTTATATACTGGACGGGTGAGGCCAGTACTGGAATATGGCATTGCAGCTTGGGCAACAGCAGCTAAGTCAAACTTTAACAAAATAAGTAGAGTCCAAAACCAAGGAATGCGAATCATAACTGGAAGCCTGAAGACAACGCCTATTAATGAACTAGAAAAGATCACTTGTTTACAACCAATGCAGGATAGAAGAGATAGCAGAGCCCAGCAACAAGCAGAAAAATTTAGAAGATTGACAGACCACCCTATGTACAACAGATTTAATGGTTTTGGAAAGGGAAGACTGAAGCGTAGCAACTTTGTAGAAACTGCAAAACGAAGGATTAGGGCAGATCCTATACTTAACATATCAACAGTCAAGCCCATACACAATGCACACAAGTTCCCAGCTTGGAGACAGCAGCAACTGCCTGAGATGATAGAAAACATTCCTGGTATTGAGAAAAAGAACACTCAGCATGAAACCGAAAGAAGAGAAATAACCCTAAACTACATAAAAGAACATTACCCAAGCAGGAATTGGACCCATGCATATACAGATGGATCAGCCAAAAATTCAATAGAGAATGGAGGAGGAGGAATTCTCCTAAATTTAAAAAATGGAGTGAAAAAAACACATTCAATGGCAACTGGAAAATTTTCAAGTAACTTCAAAGCGGAGGTAGAGGCTTTGAAAACTGCAGCAGAAATGCTCCTGATGGAGGAAAATAAAGAGAAGCAAATAGCTATCTTCACAGATGCAAAGTCAGCTGTCTCAATACTCAAGAGCAATAACAGCACAGAACTAACTGACCTAAGAGCAGCACTCCATGGTCTATGCCAGAAATCCAAAAAAGTTGTAATACAGTGGATCCCATCACATTGCAGTATACCTGGAAACGAAGAGGCTGACAGACTGGCAAAAGAGGGCGGACGACTACCACAGCCTGACATAGACATAACCTATAATGAGGCAAAGAGGTTGATAAAAAGCACTTATAGAACCAAATGGGAATCTGAGCATCCAGGCCATCAGAAGGATGATGCATATTACAAACTCGACCGAAGAGAACAAGTAGCAATCTTCAGACTCCGCACAGGACATAACAGGCTGAAATACCACTTGTTCAATAAACTAAAGATAGGAGATACTGATGAATGTAATTGTAGAACTGGAAAAATGACAGCAAAACATTTGCTGCAGGATTGCCCAACGTATGCAGAACAGAGAAAGATATTTTGGCCCACACCTGCTTCATTTGAGGACAAGCTCTATGGAGATATCAACAAGCTCAAGTTGACCGCAGCTTACTTTAACTACATACAGGTTGACATTTAAAGGTGCATGAAGACCCAGAGGCATGAAATGAAATATTGCTTGGATAGCAAATCCATTATGTGGAAAGTCCAAATCGAAAGCTCGCTGTGTGGGCTTCATAAAAGGTGGAAAAGTGTCCTAGTGGCACGAAATGGAATATTGCTTGATAGCAAATCCATTACGTGGAAAGTCCGAATCAAAAGCCCATTGTGTGGGCTTCATAAAAGGTGGAAAAGTGTCCTAGTGGCATGAAATGGAATATTGCTTGGATAGCAAATCCATTACGTGGAAAGTCCGAATCGAAAGCTCACTGTGTGGATGTCATCTGCAGACTGCATACTTCTGGTTTCCGGAAGAACAGCCTATGGTGAACGGAAGGCCCAATATACGGAAGTGAGGCTAAGCAGCCATGTGCAGGACGTGACGATTCCTTGGGTGAGCCCAGTACCAGAGCGCTATGTATCGGCTCTGCAAGTATGGAAGCCTCCTTGGATGGCGGGGAATGCCCATGGTCTGCCCCTGCCTTCCCTTGAGGGCTGACCAGGATCTTTGGCTGTTCTATATGGACCAGCTGGGATGGGGGATAACACCACAACAGTGAGAATCAAACGTCCTAAGAAACCCCCGGGAAGGTTAACCCGGTCAACAAATGCCCGCAGAAGTCGGATGTGTCGGCCTAACGGCGCAAGAACGCAGCTCTGCTGTAAACAGGCACAACGCAGTCACATCCGAAAAAAAACTCCGGATGAACGAAGAAGAAGAAGAAGACACAGTGTTCGTCTCCGAACATCTTCAACGAGCCGCTGCCGAGAGGGCGTGTTTGCGAGAGAACCAGTAACACAGCCCAAATGGCAAGTGTGCTATAAATTACCAGTGTTGACAGATTTGAAGTGCTCTCTGAATTAACGCTTACTGCCCATGTACGCGGTTACAGGGACTAGGGCCCAACTGTGAACTTTGAACGTTCTTTTTTATGTGAAAACATCACCTCACTGCCATCATTGTAATAATCTAGAGCAGGGGCTGCGAACGTCTGGCCCACGGGCCGTATATGGCCCGCGAAATTCTTTTGGTCTGACGATGCCAAGGCAACCGCAGGCGCGACCCGAAATTCAATTAATCTAGGAGCTTTATAAACAATCATTAATAAATCTATGAACAACGTCATCAACACCAGCTATCATCACACATCTTACCAGAGATAAGCATTTCCAACCATAACATTAAAGGTGAGTTAACTGATTAAGTGCCATGGGCTGATTAACAGCCTTAAGCGACATCCTGTATCTGCCATGGGTTTATATATCGCCGTAATGTTACCACCGCATCATAATGTCTCCCTCCTACCATATTAACAGCATTTAAGTCATAACTGTGACACACTCCACCTTCCTATTTTCAGGCATTCATTTTTGTGTGGTCCAAATATACTTCTTGTTTGGCATTGAATCTGTAAATTAATCGTTTCACCAGATATGACCGGCTTTTTTGTAAGTTGATAATTTTGTGTGGCCGCAACTAAATATCCATATGGTCCTAGGTAAACAAAATTTAAAAAAAAGGTTCCCTGCTCCTGATCTAGAGCCTTGTCAACTGGCGTGCTTCTCAGCAATTTCCGTTTCTTCCTAGCAATCAACATGAATTTCAGCTTCCGCGTGTCTCATAAAAGATAACGGCAAAACCAGAAGAGCAATCACAGAGTTGGGTTCGACAAACAAACATGCCCTAACATGCACGCAGTTGATAAGTCGTGATACGAGACAGAACGTGCAGGATTCCTACAGAGAGAAAAGATAGGAGAGCGCTGTTAAAATATGGAAACTAAGCAGGCTATGCAAAAGAACGCGATAAACAAATAAAGTGAGTTGGCGCACGCGCTTTCGGGCTGCGAGATACAATGAAATGAAGAGATTTCTCTTGTTTTCCTCAGTTGGTTTTATCATAAGCTCCATTATCTCGTCGCATTACATCTGCATTGTATCAGATGGGTTCCGAAAGTATTGCATAGACGGTGGAATGTTGATGTATGGTCTTTGTTCCCTACTCGCTTTACATTGGTTATACAATTAGACAGATGGACAAACACACAAACAGAGAAATAAAGAGAGGGGGAGAGAGAGAGAGAGAGAGAGAGAGAGAGAGAGAGAGAGAGAGAGAGAGAGAGAGAGAGAGAAGAGAGAGAGAAGAGAGAGAGAGAGAAACTGGCAGACAGACAGAGAGACAGAGATGGATAAATGTCTTTCTACCCATGCATCCATCCATCCATCTATCCATCCACGCACGCACGCAAGCACAGACAGATAGACAGACAGACAGAGAACCAGACAGACAGACAGAGAACCAGACAGACAGATAAGAGACGTGCTCTACAACTTTGAAGTATAAGACAAAGACAACAACGTAAACAAACACAAAAGATGTAAGAAAGCTACCCTAGTACATTAGAAGGACTTCGGCACTGCAGACTGGCCCCAGATTACCGGGGAATTGAGAGTGGATTGAGAGAAGCTTCAGACGAGGATTCATGAGGATACTGCTTGTCATAAACAGTCTAGCAGACTCATCAGGCTGAGAAACAAAGAGATTGGGCGGCGAAAACAAACGGAAGAATGTCACAGACAAAGATTTCAAAGCAAAAAAAAAAAAAAGAACATTATGAATACCTGTCTTCCAAACATAGTTGATTAAAATACTTTACGAAGGACGACAAAGATCGCTTCTCGGCGTTTTGGCTCAAAGTATAGTATCTGCACTTCATATTGCCAAGGCCACCAGCAGAAGTGGTCATCCGAATGACACACAGGGACGTGGGGACCTGACGGGGCGGCTTTGGCCCTGGGGAAACAGCGAGCACAAGAAGTTCAATTTCATCTCATTCCATCTCATCGTGTTCCTCTTGTACCTTGCGGTGTCGACGTGAAATATAAACAGCGGGAGAGTTCAATAACACTACAAATTAGTTCATTAATGCCTGACTTTCCAAGAAGTTCAATAACACTACAAATTAGTTCATTAATGTCTGACTTTTAAAGAAGTTCAATAACACTACATATTAGTTCATTAATGCCTGACTTTTTAATGCCTGACTTTCCAATAAGTTCATTAATATTACAAAATAGTGAATAAATACCCGACTGTCCAGGAGAGTTATAATTACCGAAAGTCATAACACGGCTAGTTAACACATGACTTTATAAAACAGTTCACTAATAGATGTCATCCCAATATAGCTCATTAATATGACTTTCTCTCTCCCCTCTCTCTATCTATATCTCTTTCTCACACACACACGCTCTCTCTCTCTCTCACACACACACTCACTCACTCACACACACATACACTCACTCACTCACACTCACACACGCTCGCACGCACGCGCGCGCGCACACACACACACACACACACACACACACACACACACAAAAGTTCCGTCCAAACTCTATGCAATGTAACTTAAGCCCGCGACTTCTTTTACTTATAACAAAAACAATATATTAGCAAACTGAGACGCTGGCAATTCCAAGATGAGAAACACATTTTGACAAAAGCAAAAAGCTAGCGTATGAAATTTTGAAAGCTTAGAAGGAGGAAAAACTGGTTTTGTCGTTTTTTTTTTCTTTTCTTACTGCAACACAAACTGCGAGAGTGTGCAGAGCAACGAATATAATTGAAGCGCTCTACAATCCAGATGGTCTCTTGTTTTCCATAATCAGAGTATTAACATCATAATTGCAAATTGTTCAAGTTTTCTTGGTCTGTTTCTTGTTTTTCTTCAGTCAAACACATCCATTTCTTTAATTAGTGAGCAGAGTATGTATACTTTCAGTCCAATAACCATGCCAGAGACATTTGAAGGTTCAGTCAAGCTTATTTAATTAACGAGCATTCTTAAACATCCTGTGTTGCTGATGCCGAAGTAAGGGGTTCAACCCTTACACCGGCCATTTTGACTAAAAAATTACTGACTTCTAGTCCTTGACTTGGGGACGCAAATTACAAGTACCTCTGAAGTCGTAGTGGGTTCACCTGATGGCGAGGGATACTGGTAATAGGGTCACTTAACCCAAATGCAATAATCAGCCAAGTGCTGCTATAAGTAGTGTGTATGGATTACGCTTGAGTTTAAAGCGAGCGAGCGAGCGAACGCAAAAACCCTACGCCATCAGTGTATTTCCTGAAACAACGTCTGCAAGTGTTAAGGCCATATTTCCTAATTAGACCATGGGAATTACTGCAGACTGGACATGATCGAGATCTGGGTCTACACTTGCCTGGATGTGAGTACCACGTTACTGTCAAACCTATCATCCTCGGTGTCAGCGGGAGAGAAACAGAAGGATGATCTCGGGCTCTAGATACTGAGTTGGAAACTGTTGACAATAACTAGCTAAGAACCTGTAAGAGACACGTGACCAGCCTGGACCTAAGCACATCCTGCCTGTCCACTCTATGATGAATCACAACCTGGTTATATTCTTATATGCCTCTCCGCAGATGTGTAGCTCCAGTGCCAGTTTTCCATACCCCGTTGGGGTCAGACCTTGGAGAGGAGAACTCTGTAACACAGTACCTGGGGAGACGGCACTACGGTACCGGATGGGGAGAAAAGTCTCTACGCTGACCTGTAATGATGAAATAATGTATGGAAAGAGAGATGGAGAGAGACACGAAGGGCAAAATGTTAGACTGGCCTGTGCCTAATTCTCAACCCTGTGAAAATAAAGTTCCTTATTTGTACGTTCGTTCGTTCACCCGGACTGGCATCAGATGTCTGAACAGAAATACATCGAACTTTGCACTTGCAGTCTTCTAGAGGGTCCACAACAACAGACCAACCATGGAATCGCAGATATGAAATGGTATAAATAAGCGGAGATGACTACTATCCAGCTAAGAAGGAGAGAACTGTAACGTAAAAATAGTTCTAGCAAGTAAGGTGAAGAACCATGTTTGACTTGCCTCGTCACATACTGGAGACATGGCACCAGGTCTGTACGTTGTCAAAACTTCACGCGCTAGCTATTTGTTATCAAAGAGGATGAGGCGCGTTCCAGACAATTACATCAACCCTGACTATGGATAACCGCTGCTTCCTTAGCATTCGTATGGACAGCATAACAGACAGCTTCACGAGGGATAATTATATCAGAATCTCCCGGGAAGGTTAGCCCGGTCAACAAACACCCGCAGAAGTCGGATGTGTCGGCCTAAGGGCGCAAATAAACTTGGCACAACGCACTTACATCTGAAAAAACACCCCGGATGAACGCAGAAGAAGAAGATATCAGAATCCACGAACATGCTACAGAAAACCACAACCTGCAACCTCCGCTCCGAATGGATAGAGAGCATTCTGGAGTCTCGTTTCACATCACCCACCTAGATGTACGCACCGTGACATGCCGGAGTTAAAGGCAATGAACTCATTGATCAGCTGGCAAATAATGCACAAATAACCTCGGGAAGAAGCATGGGCATGGCTAATATAGTCTAACTAGTGCTGACTCGGCTCTGATGACAGCCCGGCACCATGCATGAATTGAGTGGAACCTCGTCAAGCACGTCAAATGCGGCCGAGGAGGTCAAGAGAGGAGACAACATAACCAACTCCTCACGGGAACAACCAACAGAAATATTCTGTGATGGCTGCTGCTCCGGAGGACTGAGCAAGCATGTGCAGTGGCGATATTCGAGATAACATAGCATGACGCCAGGCCCTTCATGATTTCACCATACGGCACCCAGAGAGTTATGTGGAACGTATCAGAAAACAAAAGACATATAAAAGCGGATATTGTTCTTTCACTGATCATATTAACAGGAATGAAACCTACAAACGAACATGAAGAATCTATCTGACAACCGAAACATTAAGCCAAGCACACAACAAATAATGTATCATTCTCAAAGATTTAGATTTCTTTCTCTTTCTACCAGGATATTTCTGATGAACATAGAATAATCATTTTAATCTACTGGGCTTTTAAATCATTAATAAGTGACGAGTACTGGCGTGCAAGTGATTAAATTGGAACACCTGACAATGATTATGAGAATAAACGAATATATGAAAGTCACCATGTTCAATTGTAACTCGAATCGTAGAATGTTAAGTGTCGCATTGTTCTGTCTGCCGGCCCCTGTACTTGCCGGTTCTACTGTGCATCTAAGCATGATTATATCAGACTACTTGGCTTGGGGGAGGGGCGGTGGCGTAGTATCTAGAAGCCCGCCTACCGGCCCTCTGGTCATTGGTTCAATCCGCATTGGGGTTGGTTGGAATGTTTAAAAGTGACCAGGTGGACACAGCCTCAACTAGATACCAAGAAATGTTTTTGGAAGTACAGTCGACACGTGTGGTACTGATCACTCTGCCCACCTAGTGACAATCGTTATGTGAAAATCTTAGTCTAGCACCAAATGCTTACAACACTGGTGCCCGGATTATATTTGTTTCCCTCTGAGATAACCCCGGGTCACTCTTACTAGTGACTTAACACGGCTGTCTTCGTGACACTGACCACATCAATCACCCAAGTGTCGTTTGGTCAACGAAATATGGGTTTGGCATCTTATTTCAAACACGCCAATGCCATAGGGACATGGCAGTCTTTTACGTTGAGTTAGCCGCTATACGCTGAGGGATTTGCTGAGGAGGGGGTCCGAGCACTTATGGACTGAATGGTTCGATATGCAGTGAGGATGATCTGTCGACTAACTAACTATACGTTGCACGTATATTTAAACCACTGCACTAACGACGACCACGGCGGTGATAATAATAATCGCCGTGAAATAACAGGTCGGATGTAGCATGGTCAAACGGATAAGAGCGTTTATTCTTAAACACCTGGTGTGCTGATGCCGATGTAGCGGGTTCAACCCCCTACATCTATCAGTTGGACTAAAATGTTAACTTCTCGTCCTTGACTTGGGGACGTAAATTACAAGTACCTCTGAAGTCGGAGTGGGTTTGCCTGATGGCAAGGGACACTGGTAATAGGGAGCGCTAATTCACGTGCAAAATTCAGTCCAGCGCACTAGTAGTAGCTTGTGTATGAACTACACGCTTGAGTTCAAAGCGAACGAGCGCCCAAACAAAAAAAAATAATAATAAAAGGTCGTTCGCAGAACGTCGCCAAAATGTGTCTCAATCCATTGCCAGTTCTCCCACCCCATGCATACCGATGTATGAGGTGTCTGCATTGTCTCGTGTCCGTCTTCGTGCTGGTCAGCTCGGGCTGCCGCCGTGGTTCTCGGCTCGATCCCTCGCGAGCAGATCCGTAATGCTTGGATTCTGAACATGACGAGGCAGGCAGGCAGGCAGACAGCTTTGACAGACAAACAGACCAAACAGACAGAAAATAAAGTATGCTCGTGTAAGATCTCCTTACCTCGGGAGTAGGGGAATATAGACTATGATCGCTTGAATGAATGAATGAATGAATGAATGAATGAATGAATGAATGAATGAATGAATAAATGAATGAATGAATGAATGAATGAGACACCACTCAAGTAAGGGTGACCTGAGATTAACAGGCCACACAAAAGCACCACCACAAGACAAGTTCCGCCACATAATTGCTGGAAACCTATGTTTCTTTAACTATCTTTGTAGAAGATCGAGACAAGAACACGGAAATGATCCACGACTCTGGTGATCGCCAGAGATGGCGAAACGTGACGCCCATGCTTATCGGCATGGCACAAGATGATGATGTGAAGAAACACAACAATTAAACAAGCAAACAAACCGAAGTAAGCCAGACATGATATGGAATTCAGAGCCAGTGAACACAGTAGATTACTTTAGCTAATTACACACTTCTGGTGGTGGTATATTTGTACCACTCTTCGTTTTAGCCGCTGCAACCTGTTGCCCAGAACTAGAGCTAACCGTTGTGTCAGCTATTCACAACTGTAAGCTTCTCCTTCTTCTGTGGGTGTCTGGTCTTTACTATTTACTACGATCTGTCTACTAACTAACTGACTAACTGATCCGGCAGTTTGTCTTGTAACAGGTGTATTGGTGTTACCTTTCCTCTGAAATAAACGGCAGGCGGAAAGAGGGATCATGCTGCATGGGCAACTCATGGTCTTCACAATTCAACCCAGACTTTATGCTATGGAAACTCCATCCCTGGTCTTACCGCCATGAATTGTAGCTATTATGCCTTTTTGAAGAACAATGTAACAAACTATGCAAGGTGCCAATGGGTGACCTGTGATGGAACTTGCAGTTACATGTAGACCTACAACACTGAGCTACAAATTACTGTTACCAACAGTGACCAAAAATGTACTTCCAGTATCGAGCATGTGAACATGCGGTTTGTCAGAGTTCTCAAAGTTCTGTAAAAGTTCTATAAAAGGGAACATGCTTGACCAAGTCCACACGTGTAAATACATAGGGGCAAACATAACATCAGGTGGAAGGTGCGCGCCAGAAATTAAGAGCAGAGTAGGGCACCACAAACCCTGCATTTCAGAAAATGAAAAGTGTCTTATTCAATAAGAAACTACAATTGAATCTAAAATTAGGAAGAGCTTGGAAGCAACATAGATGTGGCTCCTGAGACGAAGGCTGTGAATACCTGTGGCTTAAAGAGTAACTAACCATGTTTGTCCCAATAAATCAATCCATTAATATTATACTTCTCACAAAAATGATTTAACACTAAACCCCACAGGAGAACGCATGAATTATAGAATTCTAACACGACAGCATGAATAATAGTAGTATCGAAATACATCATTAGTACATATACTTCTCACGATACCCAATTAATACTAGACCTCTCAAAAATGCATTCAAACTTGACTTCTCACCAGAACGTATGAATACTAGACTTCTCACCAGAACGTATGAATACTAGACTTCTCAACAGAACCTATGAATACTACACTTCTCATAACATTGATTAATACTAGTCTTCTCACAACAATGATTAATATTATACTTCTCACAACAATGATTAATACTAGGCTTCTCACAACAATGATTACTACTAGGCTTCTTACAACAATGATTACTGCTAGACTTCTCACAACAATGATTAATATTATACTTCTCACAACAATGATTAATACTAGGCTTCTCACAACAATGATTACTACTAGGCTTCTTACAACAATGATTACTGCTAGACTTCTCACAACAATGATTAATATTATAATTCTCACATTAACGTATGCTATACTTCTTACAATACCCAATTAGACTTCACACAAAAACGCACTAATAATAGACTTCTCACAAAAATGCATTAACTGATTCAGTGCCAAACAAACAAGCTTGGACCAGACATGGCACACGATCAAATGAAGAGGTATAATATAAATTTCCGCTCATTGAGCGTTGAAATTGCGAAATATATTACGAAATACAATTTAAAAAACACGGTGATCCTAGTTGGACGATATATCGTCCTTCTGTCCAAAACACTGAATTAATCAATGCTGGACTTCTCCCAACAATGCATTAATACTGGACTCTTCACAACAATACTATGATACTAGACTTCTCAAAAGAAAGCCTTAATATAGGTTGTCTCAAAATGCATCATTAATAATAATTAATAATAATCCACTTTTCACAACACACAATTAATAGTATGCTTCCCACAATAAACACCCAATTAATACTAGATTTCTCACAACACCATATTAATATTACAATTCTCACAAATACGCATCAATAATACACTCCTCACAACAATGCATTAATAATAACTTCTTACGTTTATGATTCGCGTTGAACGTCTCTGGACAACACACGAATAATTAGAAATCCAACAATACGTCTTAAATCCTACACTTTCTAATAGTCCTCTATTCCTGGATTTGCCAAAAGTTCCTGAACACACTCCTGCCACAAATCTGTTACTTTACGCCTGGAGTTAGTATACAACCCGGAGTCACCGTAAGATGTGAGAAAGTCCACAGAATGAGAGAACAGCCCGGCATTCGGAGTTTGGTGACAAATCGATACTCAACTTGCGCTATTAATAACGATGAAGTCATACGTGGCTGATGGAATGCGCATGTCCCATGAACTATTGCACTTGCTGAACAAGACATTGGAGACGGCTGAGAATTCCCCGACGCTGTTACGGTAACATGGGAGAGAAATTAACAGGTATTCATGGGCTTTTCTAGTAGATAAGAGGGGGAAAGTTGACACCAGAGGACTCAATAAACACAAGAAAAACTATAAAATAACACAAAGTAATGCAGCTGATCCACGACGCTGGTGATCGAGTGAAATGGCGAGTCATGACCGCCCACGCTTTCCGGCATGGCACATGATTGATTGAATGCAGCTTTACAGAACAGAATTACGAAAAAATAAAAGGACGTTGCGGCGACTAGCCTTCATCAGCAAACAAATACATACACAACACAGAACATATAGTCATGGAGAAGGCCGTCCGGTGACTACATTAAGGCATAAGGACGGGGTGAGAAGAATAAAAAGATAAATAAATGAGAGAAATGAAGAGAAAATGAAACTTGAAAAACAAGTCTTGCTACTTATCTGAAAATCCCAGGCTAACACGAATGTCACCCTTATCCTCTTTTATACACAGCCATGGGAGTCTGTGCGTCATGGGAACCGGGGTGGGGGTGGTAACGGTTCAGTTAAAATCCCAGGTACATAAGTGGAAGCGGCACATGAAAACAGAGACAGGAAGGTAAGGCGGGAAACTGGAAGTCTTTGTATTGTTTCGTAATTATGTTCTGTAAAGCTGTACTTTTTTTTTTTTTTTTTTGCATATCCTTAACAGGACATCGCTGCCAACAGCAGCATCTTTCAGCTGTAAGTTGATTTCTTGGCAAGATTACGCTCAGTAGTTTGCCATTGCTTTCTGAGCGGCCGGCTCACATACCCCGTAAGTTACCGATGCGATTCGAACCACTGCTGATTCTCACCGTCATCACGTCACCGACGAGAATATACGAGATTACGGAGAAAAGTCATAACCTGTAAGCCACGAAGCCGGCAAAGCTGTACTACTTTGTGTTATTTTATCTTGTATACTTTTCCACAGCTGTACCGCAGTTCCTCTATTTATATTCACGCGAACAACTGAAAGGTATAAACACATGTCAAAGGGGTCAGCGCAGCCGATGGGTGTAACGCGTTGGCGCTTAAACTTTACGTGCGTTGGCCTCAGAGTAAAGCGTTTAATCAACACACCGGTCTGTGTGTATCTTTACGCAGAGATCTAAACACATACGAAGAATATAATTACGGGGATGAATAACACTGGGAATTCACGGAGGAGGGGAGGGGGGGGGCTACAGGAGAGCACAATATAGGACGGCCTGCCGTGGGTTGGTTGAGGTCTGATGCCTCAATAGGGATGAAAGAGGAAAGAGGAAGCAGAAGAAAAGGAAGAGGAGGAGGAGGGTGGTGGAGGAGGAGGGTGGGGGAAGAGGAGGGGGTGGAGGAGGGGAGGGTGGAGGAGGGGAGGGTGGAGGAGGGGAGGGTGGAGGAGGAGGGTGGAGGAGGAGGGGAGGAAGGGTGGGGGGCGAGAAGAAGAAGAAGAAGAAGAAGAAGAAGAAGAAGAAGAAGAAGAAGAAGAAGAAGAAGAAGAAGAAGAAGAAGAAGAAGAAGAAGAAGAAGAAGAAGAGGAAGAAGAGGAAGAAGCTACTTGTCCATTAAGTGTGAGCGCATTAATAGAAATGACTGTGCAACGTTGGTTCCGGGTTTGCCCAATGTCCTCCATGTCTTGTGTAATTACGTTTTGCCTGACACAACACACTGCAGTGTGCGCACATCGTTGTACATTAATTAATCAGTTAATGAATACTTGATGACACAAATCCAGTGGGGCAGAAGACAATGAGACATCAGAATGCGGGACTGAAGGCAATGAGACATCAGAAAGCGGGACGGAGGACAACTGGACATCAGAAAGTGGGACAGGGGACAACTGGACATCAGAAAGTGGGACAGAAGACAATGGGAGATCAGAATACGGGACAATGGGACATTAGAATACAGGACATGGGACAGTGGGACATCAGAAAGTGGGACAGAGGACAATAGGACATCAGAATGAAAGGCAGAAAATAGAAAAGATTCTGATGTCACACAAACGGAACATAAATCAAAAACAGAAAACAACTGGGAAGAAAACAACAGCAGACAGCCAAGAAGAAGAGGAATGAGCAGACAATAAAATGCGATAGAAACCACAGAACAGAAAGCAGCTAGGCAGAAAATAGCGGAAAGCAATTAGGCTGAAACTAACAAAAGGCAACAAGACAGTAGAACGCAAAACAAAAAACAAAGACGTTTTATTCGTCTGCCCGAAAAGTGTATTTTTTGGGTTCCAAATGCTGCTGTTATGTAGCAGGGGGCGGGTTTGGGGTGAGCGTCCAACCTTGCATAAATACCCCAATGACTCGGTGCATTCATCACCTATGCAGCAAAAGTCCAACTCCTGGCCTTCACGTGGCGGACCTGTTTAAACTAACAGGAGAAGGGGCGGCGGCGAGTCACTGGCGCCGAGAAATAACCAGAAAGCTCTAGATGTGTATGCACGTACATGCATGCGCAGACACGTGTGTGCGTGCCTACACACCTAAACTCGAGTAAGACCACAGTCTGCTCTAGCAAAGGAGAGGTGCTGAAGACGGAGGCAACCAGCCAGGAGGCGCACCACAGAAATCAGGATGCCACGCACTTACGCGTAATGAAATATGTCGACTACTGCTAAATGTTATGGTGCTCGCCCTGCTTTGGACCCCCAGGCAGGTGCAGTGCCGGGCCCTATGTCTCGAAAGGGTCCAACCACAACTACTGGAAGTCCTTCTCAGATGTCCTGTGGAGCCAGGGACATGAGAATAGAGCATCTGGCCATATCAAACAAAGATTAAAAATAATGCACTGGAATGCGGAGGGAGTCAGCAACAAAAAAATAGAACTAGAAAACATCTTGGACCAAGAAAAAGTAAGCGTATGTTGCTTGCAAGAAACTCACCTCAACGAAAATATAGCCTTCAAAATCAGAGGCTACCAGTGTTACCGATCTGACCGAAAAGACAGGCGAAAGGGTGGGATACTGACCCTTGTAAAAAATAACATCGCTGCTTCCCAAATTGAAGTTTACATGGAAGGGGCTGAGTATCAGACTCTTAAACTTAAGACAGGCAATACAGACCTACATCTGGTAAATTACTACTGTTCAAGTGACCGACCACAGGCACTGGACACACTACCATTAAAAGAAAAACATGATTGTGTGTGGCGATTTCAACAGCCACTCGCAGAGCTGGGGCTATGATCACATGGACCAGAGAGGAGAGAGACTGGAAGACTGGCAGGATGAGAATAGATTCATCTTGATTAACAAGCCGTCCGACCCACATACTTTCTACTCGAGATCATGGCACACTACAACTACACCTGACCTGGCTTTTCATTCACCAGACCTGGAGTGGAACATTACACGAATTGTTGGGAAACAACTTGGTGGCAGTGACCATCGGCCAGTCTTTCTAACTGTAGAAAATGAGCTTGTAAGTGAAAGCAGCACCCTCTCGAGGTGGAACTACAAGAAAGCAGACTGGGCAATGTACAAGCATCGCACCAGCATACTGGTTAGAAACCTGAACACTGAGAAAGACATAAATAAAGTAGTTGAAGAGTTTGGGAAATGCATACTACAGGCAGCACGAGAAACTGTACCAAGAGGAGCCCGTAAACATTATAAACCCTACTGGAGTAGTGAACTGGAACAGTTGCATAATGATGTGGAAGTGTGTAGAAAGCAAGCAGAGGCCAAACCCAGCCAAGAGCACCACAATAAATACCAGCACGCAAAAGCCAAATTTCAAAGAGCCAAGCTGCAGGCTAGACGGAAAAGCTGGCAGGAGAAAACAGAGTCTCTGAACTTTGAAAGAGACACAAGAAAATTGTGGAAGCTAATAAAACAACTTAACGATGAAAGCACAGGGAGAAACTCAAAAATTGCACTACATAAAGACGGACACATCTTAACAGGAAAGCAAGCAGCTGACCATTTTGCAGATTCATTCGCACAAGATAACAATATAAACATTAGTCCAGAGAAACAACAAGAGATTCGAGAGAAATGGCAACATACAGGACAGAATGAAACAGTACATGAGGTTCTGGAGGCACCTATCACAATCAGTGAACTGGAGCTAGCCATATCAAAACTGAAAATGAGAAAGTCATCAGGAGCTGATGGTATCTCCAATGAGATGATCAGGAACCTAGGAACAGAGGCCAAAGCAAAGCTGTTGCAGATCTTCAATAACAGCTGGACCTAAGGCAGTGTTCCACAAGCCTGGAGAGAAGCAATCATGATACCCCTCCTAAAATCAGGGAAAGACAGTTCCATTGCCTCCAGCTACAGACCAATTAGCCTCACCAGCTGTCTCTGCAAAACAATGGAGCGCATCATCAATCACAGACTGCAGTGGTACATTGAAAGTGAAAACATCCTTGTGCCACAGCAAGCTGGCTTTAGGCAGTGCTACTCTACGGAAGATCAGACAACCTACCTTTCTCAAGAAATTCGAGGATGCATTCCAAGAGAAGAAGCTGGTGCTTGCTGCATGGATAGATCTGAAGAAAGCCTTTGACAAAGTCTGGAAAGAAGGTCTGATGAAGAAACTGAGAAACTGTAAAGTCAATGGAAGAATGTACAAATGGGTGAAAGCATACTTGCACAACAGAAGAGCCAGAGTACAGATAGACGGACTCAAGAGCAAGAAAGTACTACTGCGCCACGGTGTTCCCCAGGGCGGAGTCTTGTCCCCCACACTTTTTCTAATCTTCATCAATGATCTTGTTGCTAATCTACCGCATGGAATTAAAGCGGCAATGTACGCTGATGACCTGGTTCTATGGAGCACAAATGAACATGCATCAGTGGCCACCAGATCGCTACAAAGAGCTGTAGATGCATTTGTTGCATGGGCAAATAAATGGTGTGTCAGCATAAACACTGACAAGTGCAGCACCACTCTATTTACCCTCTCTCCAAAACAAAAGGCAGGGATTATCCAGATAAATGGAATACCCCTTAGAGAAGCTAAAGAACCAACATACCTTGGAGTAACATTTGATGGCAGGCTGACATGGAGAAAGCACATCAACAAAGCAGTAGCAAAAGCCAGAAGGAAAATAGCCATCCTGAGAAAACTAAGTGGAACCACATGGGGAGCCAGTGGGAAAATACTTAGCAAAGTTTATCAACAGAGCATACGACCACACCTGGAATACGGGTCAACTGCGTGGTGTTCAGCATCAAAAACCACACTACAAGAGCTGGACAAAGTGCAAAATCAAGCACTTAGAGTCACCACAGGAGGGATGAGATCAACCCCTATAGTGGAGATGGAGAAGATGGGGAGGACACAAGCACTGAGAGAGCGCAGAGATACGAAAACGCTAATACAAGCAGAAAAGTTCCTCAGCTTGCCAGGTCACCCTATGAAGAACAGATTTGAAAACTTAGCTATGGGGCGGTTGAAAAGAAGCAGTTTTATCCACCAGGCCAAACGACTCTGCAGAGAAACCACCGATCTGCCCACAGTTGGTATCCCCCTGAAAACTATACCAGAGCGAACTCCATGGAAAGATGAACATAGTACTATCATTACAAATCCAGACAAAAGTGAGAGGAATATTTGACAAGGAAGAACAGAACAGTGTGCAGCGCAGAACAGCCACTCTCAGCTTCCTTGATGAAGAATACTCTGGATCCGCGTCTACACAGATGGGTCAGTACAAAATCCTGTTCGAAATGGAGGAGCGGGAGTGTACATAGAGTACCCAAATAATACTAGGGACACGGCCAGAGTACCAACAGGAAAGTACTGCCATAACTATGATGCTGAAATTGAGGCAATCAAGATAGCAACAGAGAAATTACTAAATACCAGCCATGGTACACAACCTGTGGTGCTATTGACAGATGCAAAATCAGTACTCGAGGCGCTCCTGTCTGGGAAATTGCCAGTACTAAGGACACTACTTTCTGAACTTAGCAGTCAGCATAAGGTCACCATACAGTGGATACCATCCCACTGTGGAATACCTGGAAACGACAGAGCTGATCGATTGGCTAAGGAAGGAGCAAAAGAAGAACAGCCTGATGTGCCCGTTACATACCACCAAAAGAAAAGAATGATCAAATCAGTCAGAAAGCCACCAAAACCTGCTCAAGATTACTATCACGTTATGGATAGACCAGAACAAGTCATTATTTGCACCTCAGAACAGGACAATAGATTACGCAACCACGTGTATACAAAATTCAAGATTGGTGAATCAGCCATGTGCACATATGGATTGGCGTCGCAGACAGCAGAGCACATACTCCAAGACTGCCCAAATTACAACATGTCTAGGCAAACCTTCTGGCCTAGAGAGACGACAGTGGAAGATAAACTCTATGGATAGCTGAGTGAACTAAAAACAAAAGACAGTGAAATTCATACAAGAGACAACATTGCAGTTATAGACATATTTCAAGCGAACGAAACAAGAAGAAAACAGTGTAATAAAGAATGGCTCAGAAATAGCGAACAACGCACCAGGTGGATCAGCCTTCAAGCACATCCCCACTTCCATGTTCACTGGTAGGTTAGTTAGTTGCGTGTCCTTTACAGAAAGCTGCAATCAGTGTGTGATTTACTGGGCAATTTTACGTTCAATAGCTGGCCATTCCTTTCTGAAAGGCCTACCGCCGCATGCCAAAGCAATCAACGCAAAGCGATATACTTTCAAATAGCCCGTAGCTGATTTCGAACCATCTAATCGGTACATTGGACAATTGTAAAACTGCGTTTCACTTTCCCCTAAGCCACAGACGCCGGCTTATTCCAGATAGTTATTACTGTAATCAATCTGAAACCAGGAAGATTTTGTTTAATTTAAAACAGAATTGTGGGTCATAAAGAGTTAACAATGCACTACGTGAATCAGCTGTCGACACACAGCCCCACTTCCATGATTACGGGTAGTTGTGTTGAACGACGAACGAACGAACGAACGAAGACAACTTTATTGTCAAAGGGTTAATAATTGGGCACGCAGGCCCACCTGACATTTTGTCCTTCTTATCTCACTGCTCTCTTACATTATTTAATTCATACATCAGTTGTGAAGCTAAGCTTAGACAAAAGAACGACAACAACAGAAACAATAAGCATTATTAACGCGTGGAAAATGTGCAATAATCAGTAATAGAAAAACATGACTCATCTAAACAAATGTTCGACATGAAAATATAATTAGCTGAGGCAGACGTAACGTACCACAGTTACGAACATGTTTATTATTCTAGCTGACCTTTTTTTGTTTTTGTTTTCCGCGTTTCCATCCTGTTTCAGGATATTGCGGTAAACATCAGCATCTTTCAGCTGTATGTTGATTCCTAGGCTACGCTCATCAGCACGCCACGACTTTCTGAGCGACCGGCTCCATACTCTCATAAGTCACTGGTGCGACTCGAACCGCTTCTAATTCTCGTGCGCTCACGTCAACCACGAGAGTATTCGGGGTTACGGAGAAAGCTGCTAACTTCTCGACTAGGGAGGCCGGCAGTTGACCTTTGATATTATTATTATTATTATTATTATTATTATTATTATTATTATTATTATTATTATTATTATTATTATTATTATTAAGGGGACATATAGTCTGTACTATATAAAGAGGCTAATGAAACAATATATTCAACAATAAAAATGAGACAAATAGTTTTCTTTGGTTATGTGATGAGAATAGAGGCATTGGAGAACATCGTGACGACTGGAAAGATCGAGAGGAAGAGAGGCAGGCGCAGACCAAGAGAAATGATGCTAGATGTACAAAGATGGTGGCATGGAGGAATATCATCAGCAGAGTTGATCCGAAACACCAAAGACCGAGAACTGTGGAAAGACATGAACACCTACGCCAGCTGGCAAGTCACTTGATGATGATCTGTACAGAGATAGCGTTCAAGTGTTGAGCAGACACGACCTAGGTTTTGCCCAAGCCAAGCAATGTTCAGTTAATCTGAGCCACTAAGTGTGAAATAAGTGGCCCAGCTAGAATCCAAATGTGTTTATCAGAATCACACAAGCTATAAATATTATTTTAAAAGTCGGTGGCTTTTCTCAGTTTTTACAGCTGCCTTCCCCGGGCCGATGAAACTGTGTTTATGATCCGCATACACAAATAGACATTTTATTAGGCTCTGTAATATTCAAACTGTATATTATTTTCCAAGAAGTTTAAATTTCAATGGGCTATTTATATTATGCAGGTGAGCGGGCGCGTTGGTGCAATGGTTAGAGTGTTAAAATGACAATGTCATGGGTGCTGCCAGACGACAATCCGATAGTCAGCTTTCAGCGTTCGCTATGGGAGGGAAGATTGGTCATCTATCCCTCTGTACACTCACGCCTGCAAAATATGCTGGTAATGTTTCATTGGCACCTTTCCGTCTTGACAGACGATAGTTTGGTACATTATGCTTCAAAAAGGCTTAATAACTACGAACGATGGCGGTGGCGAGTGTGGCTGGTAAGGCCAATTCTTGCTGCAAATGTTTGCCCACAGTAGATGCATGTGAAAACATGGTCATTTCCACCATTGTGCACCATCTTACGTCTCTCACGCTCTGTGTGTGCTTTATCTGCAATCATTTTCTCTTTTGTCTTTATTCCATTTCTGATGTTTGCCCTCCATGCAACACGTTCAGCGGCGACTTGCTCCCAATGTGCATTATCAATGCCTGTATCAATCATGTCCCGCTTACACACATCTTTGTATCGTAGTAGAGGTCCGACCCTGAGATCTCCTACCCGTCTGTAATTCACCAAAAAAGATGTCCTTTGATATTCTACCATCATCCATCCTCCTAACATGTCCTATCCATCTAAGTCTACGAAGACTGAGCATGGAATACACCGTCACACAACCTGATCTTTCCAATACTTCAGTATTTGTGAATTTGTCTTGCCACTTAATACCAAGTATTCTTCGCAGACACCGCATATGAAAGCTGTTTAAAAGTTTCTCTTGGCGTGAGTAAGTTGTCCAGGTTTCACTGCTATAAAGAAGAGTACTAAGGACACAGGCTTGGTAGACGAGGACTTTTGTTTTGGCAGTAAGCTTCCTGTTCTCCCAGACTCTTTTTGCTAACATAGTTCATTGTTGTTGCTGCCTTGCCAATCCTGATGTTGATTTCCTGATCGAGGGATAATTTGCTATTTACCTCTGATCCTAGATATGTAAAATGGTCTACTATCTCCAGTTCGGCGTCGTCAATAAAGATTGATGGTACACCATGTGCACCTTGTGACATAATCTGTGTCTTCTTTTTGTTAATTGTTAAACCAAATTCAGAACACGCATTGGAGAATGCAGATAGTAGATGTTGTAATTCTTCCTCAGAGTGGGTCGTAATCGCAGCATCATCCGCAAAAAGCAACTCTCTGATTAGTACCCTCCTAATTTTGGTCTTGGCCTTCAATCTCTGAGCATTATAGAGGCCACCATCTGAGCGTGAGTGAATGTATATACCGTCATCCTGATCACGAAAGGCATATTTCAGTAGAAGTGAAAAGTATATCCCAAAGAGGGTGTGGGATAGTACACAACCTTGCTTAACTCCACTCTTGATTTCAAACTCTTCTGAAGTTGAGCCATCAAACTTGATTATACCCTTCATGCCTGTGTGGAACGATTCCACAATGAACAGAAGAGTTGGTGGGCAGCCAATCTTCTTTAGTGCCTTGAACAGACCCTCACGACTGACCAAATCGAATGCCTTTGTGAGGTCGATGAAGGCAATAAACAGTGGCTGGTTTTGTTCCCGGCATTTTTCTTGCATCTGTCGCTGGTAATAACACTTCACATACCCACAGATCCTTCCTGCAATGGGACTTGCCTTTTTTTTTCTCCCGTACAGACGGGAAAACCTCACATGTTTATCTCATTACATATGTAGGCTACACAGAGGCAGTCTATGTGGCCGCGAGGGATCAATGCGCTAGAACTTTCGGTGCGCTGATGTCAAGGTTGGGAAAATCGTTCCCTACACTGGTCAGGTGATCTTCAACATTGACTTCCCGTTCAAACAGAAATGGCAAACTACTGAACGCAAACTTGCCTATAAAACCGATCTGGGGTTGAGGTTGATGGCAGTGTCCTGCGAATGACAAGCAACATTGTTAAGGCTACAGTGACGTCTGCTGGAAGATGTGGCACAGAAACAAAGAAAAGAAGCATACTTCTAGAGTGTGCTATTTCTCGAAAGAGGGAAATGCCACAAGCACTAGCACACAAACATTGGCTTACTGAAGAGTTATATGTGGCATGTTCTGAATGAATGCGAATGTCTGGAAAGAGTAATTAAATGATGGAGAAATTGGAGAAATTGGAGCCAATGGAGATGTCAGAGAACAGCATGAACAGAGAAGAGAACAAACGCTGAGATAATAACAGCTGTAGCTATTTCTAGATAATTAAGCATAATGAAAACGACAAATGATATTTACTAGGCATATCAACAGAGAGAGTGAAATGGAGAAACTTGTCTTGTGTTGAGAAATACTAGGCAGAACAGTGCGTGGAAAACTTAAAGGTTGGCAACAAATAATAATATAAGATAGGCCAAATTCTATATGAGATCACGGGGAAGAATGGAGGGTCGTCATAGTAACTGAAGTCAGCAGGGCGCTAATGGGTAAGAGCGCTCATTGTTAAACATCCGGTGTGCTGATGCCGAGGTAGCGGGTTCAATCCCCACACCGGTCAGTTGGGACTAAAATACTGACTTCTCATCCTTTACTTGGGGAAGTAAATTACAAGTATTTCTGAAATCTGAGTGGGTTCGCCTGATGGCGAGGGACACTGGTAATAGGGAAAGCTAACCTACAAGCGAAACTTAGTCCAGTGCACAAGAAGCACGCGTATGGACTAAGCTTGAGGTCAAAGCGAGTGAGTGCCAAACAACACCAACAAATTATGGCAGCACCATTCTCTCCAGGCCGTGATGATTTATGTGTTTTTCCGCACTACAAACACGATCCTAAAGGGTCCCCGACCGCGTCTGCCTTACCATGCACGAACATCCCAGCAAAGGGACGCAGACCCAGCCAGTCTGTCCGCCTGCTCCTTTCACACCACACCAGCATGTCCTGGGGAGGGTTGAGGGGGGAGGAGAAGAGAGATCTAACACAGTGGTTCTCAACCTTTTTTGGCCCATGCCCCCCTTCACCATATGTTGAGAATGGCATTCCTCCCCTTTCGTATTTCCTCCCTATAAATTCCTCCCCCCCCCCTTCCACCCTGCGCCTACATAGTATACGTAAAAATGGAAACTAATTAACACATACTAGAACAAGTTTAGACGTCTACATAAAACGTGATTTGTGGATCTACTTACGTTATAAGACGAATATCAGAAGGGCGAGGAGTGCAGAACCGTAAAGTATGGAGGGAAAAACAATATCAAGTAATCGGTTCTTGTATTATCGCGATCTTGAAATAATCATTTCCCCCCTCCCCCTGGAAACCCTAAATATTCCCCACCGGTTGAGAACCACTGATCTAACAGATGCTCTCTATGTATGATTGTTGAATTGAAGCCTAGCACTCTACCCGAGGCATGCCTGTCCTCACCTACCTCATCATACAGGCTGAGTCCGTTACAATCACGACACGCGACAACACTGCACGTCAGTGTTACTATTATTTACTTCCGTTATTGGCCCCGCTAACATACAAGCCAAAGCATGCTTGTTCCTAGACAGAACCCGGCGGTGTGAACTCAGACCGTACAGCGCTAGAAACATGAGCAATGAAACTTTCAGGCAAGTTCTGATAACACTGATTTATATGTCGTTGTTGCTTGTGATAGCTACAGCTGCTGGGTGTAATTGCTTGTGCAGGACCTTAAATGTCCGTTTAACGCAGATATGTAAAACTTTACAAAGGGCGTTGCTTCTCTGAATTGCACCTCACACTTAAAATGTGTGTGAAATAAAGGATTTCTAACCAAAAAAAGATACCGTTTTAATGAGTGCTCAAAACAAAAAGTTACATTAAATAACAGACCCCTCAAATCTAAGATAGCACATGAAATAAACCCGAAAACCAGGGGTTGGGAGGTGTAGAAGAATACAGTGTCATCCCATAGAGGCAGATATGACTGACATCAGTGATTGGACTCAGTGGAAAAATGAACGTTTCCTTTCGTGGCCAACCTAGTAAAAGGGATTCGCTGACTACTCTGCAAAGAAAGGCCAGCCATAGGAAGAGTGTCGGTCACCTCAGGTGACCTAGTATATATGAATGACTAACCCTCCTCGGGTCTACACGGGAGTCTGCCAGCGGATCACCCTACATGTGTCACAACCAGCCAGGAAAGATCGCGTGAAACAACATGAGGCTAACTTGATATGCTAAGAATGTACGCTCGGCGCGGGGTTTTCTTTGGGACTATCTGAATGTCAACAAGTTGGCACGAGGCTTTTAAGACTGGCGGATTATTCACATGTGGCATACATTTCTGGACAAAGGATGTTTGAATTGTCCATTAATGAACAGCTGCTCCGTGGCGATGGTGTTGTGGACGCGATTCGTCATGCCGCTTACCCGCGTTAGAAATACAGCGGTGACCGATTTGGCAGCAGGCCGTGTCACGCTGGTTTTAACGTGCCGGTATAGGAGCCGGTCGTTCAGAAAGCAATGGCAAACTACTGAACGTAAAACTTGCCAAGACATCAACAACAGCAGTAAGATGCTGGTGTTGACTGCAACGTCCTGTAAAGTATAATCAACTTTTTAAAAGTCAGGCTGAACTTTAAAAGCGAAAGCTGTTATGAGACGACGAAAAGCCCTTGCTTCGCATGCATCGCTGAGGTAAAGGTGGATGCTGCCATGGAGGCAGTGATATGTTGTCTTCACATCGACTAGGTGACCAGTTTCTTTCTACACTACCCGCACAACTGCCTCGATAAGCACATGCACCAGCCGTGTAACAGAGCTTTGTGGAGAGCCGAGAAATAGTCTGCTTGCCCAAGCAGCTGCCTTTGATGTGTAGAAGTTAGGATCTGCATCGCACATCCGATATATGGTGGACTGTTTATTAATCCTCTGGAATAATGTATGATAAGGCGGACGTGGTCGGGGCTCTTTGGGATCGTGAGTAAAGTGCAGGAAAACAGATCTCAGTCACCACGGCCTAGAGAGAATGATGCTGCAGTGAGTGATCAGGGGGATCTGGCCGACAATCAGGACTTCGAGGAAAGACCAGAGGACACATAATCAGACTGCTACTGGTATCGTTAGTACTGGGGACTCTTCGCTGGCTTTTGAAAATGAGGATGGAGAACGTATGAGAAAGCCTTGAGAGCTGTGATGTCGGTACTTGAGTCAACTCGACTCAACTATCTGGAAGACTTCTACAAGTCTCATACAGTTCAGGTTCTGCCAGTCCTGACAGGGGCGTGCATCTATCTGAGTGAGGTTGGGGTAGGACTTGTCTTCCCATCTGATGCTAAAGTACCATCTCCACATAGATTATTCTGCAGAACGTCCCGTCCCCTCTCCACGTTCATAAACCAGCGGGCTGGGCGAGGACTTTACTGAAACTTCACATTTATGGAGTGGAATATTAACATCTAACCAGGCCACGATTCCGCATTGCAGTTACGGACTGACTGGACTGGGGTCAAGGTTCGTCATGTTTCCTCCATATGTTTTAGGTCTTTACTTGTCAGACCGCAACCCTAATGTCTATAGGGAGATCTCTAACAGACCCCAACCCAATGTCCATAGGGAGATCTCTAACAGACCCCAACCCAGTGTCTATAGGGAGATCTCTAACAGACCCCAACCCAATGACTATGGGCAGATCTCTAACAGACCTCAACCCAATGACTATGGGCAGATCTCCAACAGACCCCAACCTAATGGCTATAGGGAGATCTTTAACAGACCTCAACCCAATGACTATGGGTAGATCTCTAACAGACCCCAAAACACTCTATAGGGGGATCTCTAACAGACCTGAACCCAATACCTATAGTGAGATCTCTAACAGACCCCAACCCAATACCTATAGTGAGATCTCTAACAGACCCCAACCCAATACCTGCAGTGAGATCTCTAACAGACCCCAACCCAATATCTATAGTGAGATCTCTAACAGACCTGAACTCAATGCCTATGGGGAGATCTCTAACAGACCTCAACCCAATGTCAATAGGGAGATCTCAAACAGACCTCAACCCAATGTCAATAGGGAGATCTCTAACAGACCTCAACCCAATGTCAATAGGGAGATCTCAAACAGACCTCAACCTATTGACTATGGGGAGATCTCTAACAGACCTCAACACAATGTCTTTAGGGAGATCTCTAACAAACCTCAACACAATGTCTATGGGGAGATCTCTAACAGGCCCCAACCCAATGTCTATGAAAAGATCTCTCAATCAATCATGTGCCATGCCGGAAAGCGTGGGCGGTCATGACTCGCCATTTCACTCGACCACAGGTCAAGATGGCGTAGGACAGCTGTGTTTTTTCTGACCGCTACCTTTTCGCGTAGGAGATGGATATTTTCATCTCCTACGTGTAATTTGTGTGCCATGATGTAAAACCAGGTGTT
Source organism: Cepaea nemoralis (assembly GCA_014155875.1). NCBI lineage: Eukaryota > Metazoa > Mollusca > Gastropoda > Stylommatophora > Helicidae > Cepaea > Cepaea nemoralis. The sequence goes on along the minus strand of JACEFZ010027987.1, from coordinate 172,325 downwards.
TTTCTCAAGATCTGCGCCGATGCTACAGAGTTTCGTGCATTGAGCGAAGCAATCCTTGAGTTAATTTTCGCAGCGTGTGTGGTTCTGTGGTTCGGTTTTTTCAACATGGCGGAACAATTTGTGTGTTCCTTAAGGACGGCAGTCAACATAACAAGGTGGCGGGGCCAACGTGGTGGCCACAAGCGACGCAAGCGTGGAGGGGTAAGGCGTTTTAGACTTAAATGTATCGTCTGGACCTCAGGTATACTCGCATCCTATATTGGAACTGCTCTAGCGTAAAACAACGTGGCCCAATTCTCGAAAACCAGGTTTACAGGAACGACATTGTAGTACTCCAGGAGACGAGACTGTGATCAGCTACTCAGATTGGCCGGCTTCAAATGTTTCTACAACAGGCGATATCTGGGAATGGCAATTCTCATCCGCGAGAGTGTGGTTGCTTCAGGGGTAGACATGTCCAGCTGGGACAATGACGACATACAAATACAGGCGGTCAGAGTTCAATCCGGTCTACCATTCGTGTTGGTTAATGTTTATGCCCGTAACGCGTGTGTGGATTCCCAGAAGTGGCAGTGCTTAAGTGACATATTAGGTCATGAAAAAAATGTCATTTTCTGATGGCGATTTCAACGCTAAAAGCAGATCATGTGGAAACATTTCTTCCAAAACACAGAGGCACTCGAGACTGCACTTGAAACCACTGACCTGGTGTGTATCAACAGTGGCTGTGTCACCAGGACATCTAGCCGCCCAGGTGATGAGGACAGTGCTATTGATCTGGCGCTGGTTTCTCCTTCACTCACTACAGTGTGTAGATGGGGTGTCCTAGGGTACCACGGCAGCGACCACCACCCTTGCAGCATATTGGTGGAGAAAGGCAGAACCAGGCAGCACAAGTCAACGGTCAAGACCTTCCAGTATGACAGTACAGGGCAAGATGTGGTGAGTAAAATAAGACGCGACAAGCGCAGAAAGTTTCAGGGCAGGAAAAACAGCTGGGAGCAGCCACCTTGGTGGAATTTTGAGGTGGAGAAGGCCTGGATGGATAAGCGTAGTGCTGTAAGGAAATGGCAAAACGCCAAGAAGAACAGAGTTGCCCATCCTGGTCCCTGCATGCACTTAGAAAGAGAGATGCACACAAAAGTAAGCTATTTAAAAAAAAACTGGTTAAGGTGGTTAAAGGTGAAAAATGGGCAGAGGTATGTCAAAGAGTAAGCACAGACAAGTCACTGAAATTGTTCTGGCGACTACATAAAAGCATGAGTGGGGTAGTCAAGAATAAAAGCATTTCTGACTTCCAAGGTGCTGACCTCATCTGGCAGAGGACTGACGAGAACAAGGGCAAAGCCCTCTTCGAACGCTATCTAGAGCAGAGCAACCAGACAGACATGAGAGGCCGAAATCTTGCCAAGGAGGTCACCTCAGACAGGTGCAAGGCCCAGAACATTTCGGATGAAGACACAGTGACAGTGAAAGAAATCAAGGCTGTGCTTCGACGATCAAAAAACAGCGCTCCAGGGCCAGATGGCATAAGATATGACGACATCAATAGGTGTACCGACAACGAGCTAGAGAAACTAGCAGACATGTACAACAACAGTATAGGGAGTGCTAGCATCAAGGAGGAGTGGTTACACAGCTATCTGATTCCCTTGCCGAAGCCTGGCAAAGACCACACAAAAATTCAGGGATATCGAGTAATCACCATGCATAATACAATAGGCAAGCTGCTGGAGAAAATTACCAGAAAAAAATATCAAGCCAGCTAGAGAAGCAAGATGTTTTCCCACCTACCCTGGGAGGGTACCGTCCCAAAAGAGAAACCTGGACCAATGCAGCAGTTTTTGCCCATGATGTTTATGAAGGTTTCCACTCAGGCATTGAAACCTTTGCTGCAGCGATTGATCTTGAGGACGTGTACAACAGAGTACCATTGGATTTTCTCATGCTTCAGCTTCTTGAACGCAAAGATAAATCCGTTCCTTCTTAGTAGGATCACTGCAGCCCTCTTCCAACGGAATGTAGTTTTTAGATGTGGCAGTTGGACTTCGGAACCAACAACAATATATCCTGGCCTACCACAGGGATCACCATTATCTCCGGTGCTGTTCAACGCCTACACAGTGAGAATCACCAGCGAGCAGATCACTGGACCGGGGAGGACATTGTCATATGCCGACGATGTTTTGGTGTATCTTCAGGGTAAAGATAGAGATCAGGTTGCTGTGGAACTGCAAACCGAACTCAATCGCATAAGTACTTGGTGGGCTGAAGCTGGGGCAATGGTCAACCCAACAAAGGCAACAGTGACATGGTTCTCTTTGAATAATCATATTGTCAACACTCCAACACCAACTGTTAATCTGTGCTCAGAGACTGTGGAAATAACGCAGGCAATGAATTACCAGGGTATACGGTTTGATCGAAGCCTTGCTTATAATGAGCACATAGACCAGGTGATAACAAAGGCCAAGCGGGGTTTGGCTGCGATGCGGATGATGGCGGCAGCAAACTGTGAGCAGCGCCATCTATGCCTCCTATATGAGGGGCTGGTCATGTCTGTTTTTGAGTATGCGATGGCAATCTTGACTCTCAGCCGTAAGCAGATAGAAAGGATGGAAAGGATACAAAACGAAGCTATGCGCATTATTCTTGGATGTACAAGAGATACAGCATGCAGAGCGATGCGCTACCTTCTTGATTTTCCAACCATTGAAGACAGAATACAAATTTGCAGAGCACGTGCCTACCTCAGAGTTAACGCAAACACACAACATCCACTGCATAGTGAAATTAGGAAGGTGAAGGGCAGCAGGTTAAAAAGAGGAAGGTCGTGGATGGGTCAAGCCGAAGACATACTTCAACAGGTGTGTTCACTGGAGGACTTAGAACCTGGCGAGGAGTGGGTACAAGTGCCAATAGATTTCTGTACGCCCTTTTCAGTTTGCATCCAACCAGACAGAAAATGCAGACAAGAAAATCAGGCTGCTGTGAAGGAGGAAGTACAAGCGTTGATTTTCGAGAATTCGTTAGACGGTGATGCTGTCATCTACACAGATGGGTCGGTCGTCCGACATGTGAGAAGCTCATGGGCCTTTACGGCTCGGGCCGGAGGGAGAATTGTGAAGGAGGACTCTGGTGCTTTTGTTGAGACCACAAGTAGCCTGACTATGGAAGTCATGGCAGTAAGTAAAGCAATAACATGGCTCGAGACACAGACATTCAATAGGGCATGTTTCTTAGCGACTCAATGAGCATGCTCAAGAGGATAGAGATGGGGTGGATCCGAAGAGAGTGGTTGCTGTCTCTGGAGCGGTCTCGGCTGACAAAGATTAGTTTCATCTTCGTGCCAGGGCATGCGGGAGTACAAGGAAATGAGCGGGCTGACAAGCTCGCAGGTAAGGCTAAGGTGGAGGGCGGACGCGCCATGGACCAGGCTGACATTCTGAATGCTCTACGAGAAGTAAGACTTGTGCGAGAACCAAGTGATGACTTGCGAATCTACAACCATGGTCAGACTGCGAGAAAAGCAATTCAAAAGAGGGAGGGCACACAAGAACACTACGCAGGAAGCCAAAGAAGATTGATAAACAAACACAGAACTGGTGTCGGCAGCCGCTATACGCTGCGGGATTTGCTGAGGAGGGGATCCGAACACTTATGGACTGAATGGTTCGATGTGCAATGAGGATGATCTGTCGAATAACTAACTAACCAGGAGTCGTGGGTCAGCTCAGTGTTCCTTGTCTCGCCCATGCCATGTGACCAAGACATCCACGTATTTTCCTTTCAGTCTTCCTCTTGGTCTGTTCCTGCTAACAGACCCCAACCCAATGCCTATATGGAGATCTCTATAGTATGTCCAGAAAAGAATGCCTTCATTCACGATCAATTATTTTGAAAACTGTCTGTTGCATCGTTATGAAATTTTTCCTGCCGTCTTATATTTACCCCCACCCAATGAATATGTCTTTGACAGGTCCAAAAGCAACTTAAATCATCGAAAGCGGCGTCATTTCTTTGATGTTTTGCTGAAAAACTACTGATTTCTCGCCAACAAACTTAATTTAACAGTAATGAATGTCCCGCCAATTCACATGACGACACAAGGCGTGTCCGGATTCGTATGGGAGTGGGTACAATAAAAGAAGTAGCTTAAAAGTCGACAGGGTCGGCTGCATTGCACCGGGTTTTTATCCCATATGGCTCGGTTTCTTCCCGCAGCGCAGAAAGCGTTGCACAAAGCACGAACTCCGTAGCTCCACCGACGACCCTCGGGAGTCTCCGAAAAAATTCACTCGTGAAATAAAGGACGCAGCCCGGAATCGAAGATACAACCTTCGGAGCCCGAGTCAGACGGCTTGACCACTTCACCACGGAGAATCCTGAGAGGGGTGCAATGTGTAATATTAGTAAAGACAGAGAAATTACAGAGGCATGGAGTAAATAATTTTTAAATTGACAGGAAAGTAGAAGGAATATATTTCTTACCTTATTTTTCATTTCCTTCTTGTTTCTTTAGCTGCTGAATAATAATGTGTACACAAGTATTCATGTTAGCTTTTTATACTGAGTTCGTGAAAGCTTCCAAATAACTGTGCGTTAATGTGCGTGTGGAGCGACCAGAAATGATACCGCAATTTAGTCATCATGTTTCCATTTTTAAGGATCTGTTCAGCTGTCTGTGTAGTTTGTTCACACGTACACATGGGTGACAGACCCGCTTTGAGTCTTCGTGAAAGATTGTCTACTCTGCTGTTTACCCTTCAGAGACGGAACATGATTACCTGTTTTGCACTATGAAAATAGTTGTCAGTGTCTCTGTAGTGGGCTTTCTTCTTAACGACCAAGATGTTGGTCCTCTTTTCATTGAAGTTTATAGATTGATTCGTATGCACGTGTGTTGTCCCCTAATTTGACAACGTGTTTGCTCTCACGTTTCTTGTTATGCCACAATATGTCAGTTTCCACCGCAATATTACTCTTCTGTTGATATTCAATGCGTTTAGTGTGAGTGTGTGTGTTTTTAAATACAGTTGTTTGTCACCGCTGAGGGCTTGCAGAATTGAAAATTCATCACTGTGGAATACAAACTGTTGCCATTGACATTATGCTGATGCTCTAATGTTTACGGCCTGCAATTCGTCTAAATAGTTGGAGCAAAATATCCCAGTAAGTGTACGTAGATTAAGGTCTGCGACCTGCTCAGACCTTAATCTGTGTCGGACGATTCTAATAGGTTGATGATTGCTCTCGGTTGCATAAAATTCAATCCATCCTTTCTCCAATAGTCCTCTTCCTCTTTCAACACATGGTCCTCACATTTTGTCCAGTAACTTTTATCAATATTTAATAGCGCGGACTGGGTTAGTATCTTGACGTCAGACAATTTGAATGTAGTATTGGCAGCTGCCACCTGTCCTTTAATTTTAGCCCACACAAGTTATATAGGGTTTAAATGAGAATGATACGACGGAAGTCTCAAGCACCTATGGCCATGCTCTTCTATCAACTTGTCCATTTGATATTTCTTGCTTTTTTGTGCCTGTTTTACAAGGGACAACAACTGTAGCTTGAAATATGTTTCTGGAAATGGTATATTTTCCCTTCGGAGCCATATCTTTATTGCTTCCTTTGTGCTCGATGTAGTAGGTATTTTGTCTTCTTGGGCAACAACATTGTGATATGATGCATTGTCCATGATTAGACAAGAAGGTCTATCAAGGGATGGAAGAACTGTATTCTCGAGCCAATCTCTAAATACATTACCATTCGTCTCATTATGATAATCCCTATTGTCTGTATGCTTTGATACGAACACGAGCCCAGCATTCTGTAGTAAGCCATTATGAGTACTACCAGCATAGGCTATGACCAAACGCTGTCCTTTACTACTGGGCACATAACGCTTTATCTTTCCATCCATTGATTGCCATTCCTTTTCACTTGTGTGGTGCGCATTGATCCACGTCTCATCCAAATACACTATGTCATAATTTTCTTTGTGCATTTCCCTTATTTCACGTAGGTATCTGCTTCTCATGGCTCCTAAATGCGGTTGCTCGCAAAGGATATTTCTACCTCCCTTGTACTTTCTAAAAGTGAAGCCTAATGTCCTTATAATTTTCCACAAAGTTGTTTTGGATAGCTCTATGTTATTGTTCTTTCTCAACAAAACCCTCAGTTTTCTTACAGTCACTGTTTCTTTGGCATCCATCATTTTTATAATAACTCGCCTGATGACATCCTTGTCAAAGCTGTCTACAATTGCCTTTCTACCTACCGTTTGCTTATCGCGTGTTGGTTTCATTCCAGATTCTTGCACCCATCGACGAAATGACCGTTTACTCAAACCCAATGCATGCACTGTTCTTTTTTCGGGATTTGTAACAGTATGAAACAGTTTCCTGCGATCAGCTTCTTGACAAAAATATGTGTACAACTTCATAGCGATGCTTTGAAGTGTACACAATTTCACTTTTAATCCCATTGAACAATATTCACACATTCAAATATTAGCTATTAATATATTAATGGTAAGATTTATTTATATATTTATTTATATAATCACGTTTCATGAAAGAACCCACATCGGAGACACCCCTGAACAATCCCATATAAATGCGCAGTTTGTGGCAAAACGAAAACAGCGAGACAATTTTTTTTAAAAGCGCCGATGTGTCTTGGTGAAGCTGTAATACTTTTAAAATGATGGACTTAATGTCTGAGCCGTAAATTATATACCGCATATAAACAAACATTGAAATCTGCTGTACAATCTCCAGAACAAAAAAAATTTTGTTGGGTGGACATAATGATAAGGTTATATGCTAAATCTAAGGTTTTCCCTCAGTTGGTTACTGAGATATTGCATTTTATATTGGGGCAAAAAAAAAAGTAAACACACTATAACAGACCTCAACCCAATGGCTACGGGAGATCTCTAACAGACCCCAACCCAATGACTATGGGGAGCTCTCTAACAGACTCCAACCTAATGTCCATAGGGAGATCTCTAACAGATCTCAACCTAATGACTATGGGGAGATCTCTAACAGACCCCAACCCAATGCCTACATGGAGATTTCTAACAGACCCCAAAGCAATGACTATGGGGAAATATCTAACAGACCTGAACCCAATGCCTATATGGAGAACTCTCAGGCCTCAACCCATTGACTATGGGTAGATCTCTAACGGGCCTCAACACAATGTCTTTAGGGAGATCTCTAACAAGCCTCAACACAATGTCTGTAGGGAGATCTCTAACTGACCTCAACTCAATTTCTATAGGGAGATCTCTAACAGACCTCAACCCAATGGCTATGGGGAGATCTCTAACAGACCCCAACCCAATGCCTATGGGTAGATCTCTAACAGACCCCAACCCAATGCCTATGGGTAGATCTCTAACAGGCCCCAACACAATGTCTATGAAAAGATCTCCCAATCAATAATGTCTCGTGCCGGAAAGCGTGGGCGGTCATGACTCACCATTTCACTCGATCACCAGAGTCGTGGATCAGCTCAGTGTACCTGTCTGGTCCATGCCATGTGGCCAAGCCATCCAGGTATTTTCCTCTCGGTCTTCCTCTTGGTCTGTTCCCTTCTAACAGACCACAACCCAATGCCTATGTCTATAGGGAGATCTCTAACGGACCACAACTCAATGACTACGGGAAGAATTCTAACAGAGCTCAACCCAATGACTATGAGGAGATCTCTAACAGACCCCAATCAAATGCCTATGGGGAGATCTCTAACATACCCCAACCCAATGACTATGGGGAGATCTCTAATAGACTCCAACGCAATGACTATGGGGAGATCTCTAATAGACCCCAACCTAATGTCTATAGGGAGATATCTAACAGAGCTCATCCCAATGACTATGGGGAGATCTCTAACAGACCCCAACCCAATGCCTATATGGAGATCTCTAACATACCTCAACGCAATGACTATGGGGAGATCTCTAACAGACCCCAACCTAATGTCTATAGGGAGATCTCTAACATACCTCAACCCAATGACTATGGAAAGATCTCTAATAGACCCCAACCCAATGCCTATATGGAAATCTCTAACAGACCCCAACCCAATGAATATGGGGAGATCTCTAACAGACCCCCAATGCCTATAAAGAGATCTCTAACAGATCTCAACCCAATGACAATAGGGAGATCTCTAACAGACCCCAACCTAATGTCTATAGGGAGATCTCTAACAGACCTCAACCCAATGACTATGGGGAGATCTCTAACAGACCCCAATCTAATGTCTATAGGGAGATCTCTAACAGACCTCAACCCAATGATTAAGGGAAATCTCTAACAAACCCCAACCCACTGTCTATAGGGATATCTCTAACAGACCCCAACCCAATGCCTAAAGGGAGATCTCTGACAGGACTGAATCCAATGAATTTAGGGAGATCTCTAACATACCTCAACCCAATGACTATAGGGAGATCTCTAACAGACCTCAACCCAATGACTATGGGGAGATCTCTAATAGACATCAACCCAATGCCTATGGGGGAGATCTCTAACAGACCCCAACCCAATGACTATGGGGAGACTAACAGACCCCCAAACCAATGACTATGGGGAGATCTCTAACAGACTCCAACCTAATGTCTATAGGGAGATCTCTAACAGAGCTCAACCCAATGACTATGGGGAGATCTCTAATAGACCCCAATCCAAAGTTTATAGGGAGATTTCTAACAGACCTCAACCCAATGTATATAGGGAGATCTCTAACAGACCCCAACCCAAAGTTTATAGGGAGATTTCTAACATACCTCTACCCAATGACTATAGGGAGATCTCTAACAGACCTCAACCCAATGACTATGGGGAGATCTCTAACAGACCTCAACCCAATGCCTATGGGGAGATCTCTAACAGACCCCAATCCAATGACTATGGGGAGACTAACAGACCCCAACCCAATGACTATGGGGAGGTCTCTAACAGAGCTCAACCCAATGACTATGGGGAGATCTCTAAGAAACCCCAATCCAAAGTTTATAGGGAGATTTCTAACGGACCTCAACCCAATGTATATAGGGAGATCTCTAACAGACCCCAACCCAAAGTTTATAGGGAGATTTCTAACGGACCTCAACCCAATGTATATAGGAAAATCTCTAACAGACCCCAACCCAATGACTATGGGGAGATCTCTAACAGATCCCAACCCAATGTCTATAGAGAGATTTCTAACAGACCTCAACCCATTTACTATAGGGAGATCTCTAACAGATCCCATCCCAATATCTTTTGGGAGATCTCTAACAGACCACACCACAATGTCTATATGGAGATCTCTGACTGACTTCAACCCAATGACTACGGGGATAATTCTAACTGACCTCAACCCAATGACTATGGAGAGATCTCTAACAGACCCTAATCCAATGCATGTGGGGACATTTCTAACAGAACCCAACCCAATGCCTATATGGAGATCTCTAACAGCCTTGAATCCAATGACTATGGGGAGATCTCTAACAGACCTCAACCCAATGACTATGGGGAGATCTCTAACAAACCCCAACCCACTGTCTATAGGGAGATATCTAACATGCCTGAACCCACTGTCTATAGGGAGATCTCTAACAGACCTCAACCCAATGCCTATAGGGAGATCTCTAACAGACCTCAACCCAATGTCAATAGGGAGATCTCAAACAGACCTAACCCCAATGACTATGGGGAGATCTCTAACAGACCTCAAACCATTGACTATGGGGAGATCTCTAACATACCTCAACACAATTTCTTTAGGGAGATCTCTAACACACCTCAACACAATGTATATAGGGAGATCTCTAACAGACCCCAACCCAATGACTACGAGGAGATCTCTAACAGAGCCCAACCTAATGTCTATAGAGAGATTTCTAACAGACCTCAACCCATTGACTATAGGGAGATCTCTAACAGATCCCATCCCAATATCTTTTAGGAGATCTCTAACAGACCACACCACAATGTCTATATGGAGATCTCTAACTGACCTCAACCCAATGACTACGGGGAGAATTCTAACCGACCTCGACCTAATGACTATAGACAGATCTCTAACAGACCCCAATCCAATGCCTATGGGGACATTTCTAACAGACCCCAACCCAATGCCTATATGGAGATCTCAAACAGACCTCAATCCAATGACTATGGGGAGATCTCTAACAGAACCCAACCCAATGACTATGGGGAGATCTCTAACAGACCCCAACCTATTGTTTATAGGGAGATCTCTAACAGACCTCAACCCAATGACAATGGGGAAATCTCTAACAGACCCCAACCTAATTTCTAGAGGGAGATCTCTAACAGACCTCAGTCCAATGACTAAGGGGGAATCTCTAACAAATCCCAACCCACTGTCTATAGGGAGATCACTAACAGACCACATCCCAAAGCCTATATGGAGATCTCTAACATACCTCAACCCAATGAATATGGGGAGATCTCTAACAGACCCCAACCCAATGTCTATAGGGAGATCTCTAACGGACCACAACTCAATGACTACGGGAAGAATTCTAACAGAGCTCAACCCAATGACTATGAGGAGATCTCTAACAGACCCCAATCAAATGCCTATGGGGAGATCTCTAACATACCCCAACCCAATGACTATAGGGAGATCTCTAACAGACCTCAACCCAATGACTATGGGGAGATCTCTAACAGACCCGAATCTAATGTCTATAGGGAGATCTCTAACAGACCTCAACCCAATGACTAAGGGGAGATCTCTAACAAACCCCAACCCACTGTCTATAGGGATATCTCTAACAGACCCCAACCCAATGCCTAAAGGGAGATCTCTGACAGGCCTGAATCCAATGAATTTAGGGGAGATCTCTAACATACCTCAACCCAATGACTATAGGAGATCTCTAACAGACCTCAACCCAATGACTATGGGGAGATCTCTAATAGACCTCAACCCAATGCCTATGGGGGAGATCTCTAACAGACCCCAACCCAATGACTATGGGGAGACTAACAGACCCCCAACCCAATGACTATGGGGAGATCTCTAACAGACCCCAACCTAATGTCTATAGGGAGATCTCTAACAGACCTCAACCCAATGACTATGGGGAGATCTCTAACAGACCCCAATCTAATGTCTATAGGGAGATCTCTAACAGACCTCAACCCAATGACTAAAGGGAGATCTCTAACAAACCCCAACCCACTGTCTATAGGGATATCTCTAACAGACCCCAACCCAATGCCTAAAGGGAGATCTCTGACAGGACTGAATCCAATGAATTTAGGGAGATCTCTAACATACCTCAACCCAATGACTATAGGGAGATCTCTAACAGACCTCAACCCAATGACTATGGGGAGATCTCTAATAGACATCAACCCAATGCCTATGGGGGAGATCTCTAACAGACCCCAACCCAATGACTATGGGGAGACTAACAGACCCCCAACCCAATGACTATGGGGAGATCTCTAACAGACTCCAACCTAATGTCTATAGGGAGATCTCTAACAGAGCTCAACCCAATGACTATGGGGAGATCTCTAATAGACCCCAATCCAAAGTTTATAGGGAGATTTCTAACAGACCTCAACCCAATGTATATAGTGAGATCTCTAACAGACCCCAACCCAAAGTTTATAGGGAGATTTCTAACATACCTCTACCCAATGACTATAGGGAGATCTCTAACAGACCTCAACCCAATGACTATGGGGAGATCTCTAACAGACCTCAACCCAATGCCTATGGGGAGATCTCTAACAGACCCCAATCCAATGACTATGGGGAGACTAACAGACCCCAACCCAATGACTATGGGGAGGTCTCTAACAGACTCCAACCTAATGTCTATAAGGAGATCTCTAACAGAGCTCAACCCAATGACTATGGGGAGATCTCTAAGAAACCCCAATCCAAAGTTTATAGGGAGATTTCTAACGGACCTCAACCCAATGTATATAGGGAGATCTCTAACAGACCCCAACCCAAAGTTTATAGGGAGATTTCTAACGGACCTCAACCCAATGTATATAGGGAGATCTCTAACAGACCCCAACCCAATGACTATGGGGAGATCTCTAACAGAGCCCAACCTAATGTCTATAGAGAGATTTCTAACAGACCTCAACCCACTGTCTATAGGGAGATATCTAACATGCCTGAACCCACTGTCTATAGGGAGATCTCTAACAGACCTCAACCCAATGCCTATAGGGAGATCTCTAACAGACCTCAACCCAATGTCAATAGGGAGATCTCAAACAGACCCCACCCCAATGACTATGGGGAGATCTCTAACAGACCTCAAACCATTGACTATGGGGAGATCTCTAACATACCTCAACACAATTTCTTTAGGGAGATCTCTAACACACCTCAACACAATGTATATAGGGAGATCTCTAAAAGACCCCAACCCAATGACTACGGGGAGATCTCTAACAGAGCCCAACCCAATGTCTATAGAGAGATTTCTAACAGACCTCAACCCATTGACTATAGGGAGATCTCTAACAGATCCCATCCCAATATCTTTTAGGAGATCTCTAACAGACCACACCACAATGTCTATATGGAGATCTCTAACTAACCTCAACCCAATGACTACGGGGAGAATTCTAACCGACCTCGACCTAATGACTATAGACAGATCTCTAACAGACCCCAATCCAATGCCTATGGGGACATTTCTAACAGACCCCAACCCAATGCCTATATGGAGATCTCAAACAGACCTCAATCCAATGACTATGGGGAGATCTCTAACAGAACCCAACCCAATGACTATGGGGAGATCTCTAACAGACCCCAACCTATTGTTTATAGGGAGATCTCTAACAGACCTCAACCCAATGACAATGGGGAAATCTCTAACAGACCCCAACCTAATTTCTAGAGGGAGATCTCTAACAGACCTCAGTCCAATGACTAAGGGGGAATCTCTAACAAATCCCAACCCACTGTCTATAGGGAGATCACTAACAGACCACATCCCAAAGCCTATATGGAGATCTCTAACATACCTCAACCCAATGAATATGGGGAGATCTCTAACAGACCCCAACCTAATGTCTATAGGGAGATAACCATCAGAGCTTCACCCCAATGACTATAGGGATATTTCTAACAGACCCCAACCCAATGTCTATAGGGAGATCTCTAACAGACCTCAACCCAATGACAATAGGGAGATCTCTAACAGACCCCAACCTAATGTCTATAGGGAGATCTCTAACAGACCTCAACCCAATGACTATGGGGAGATCTCTAACAGACCCCAATCTAATGTCTATAGGGAGATCTCTAACAGACCTCAACCCTATGACTAAGGGGAGATCTCTAACAAACCCCAACCCACTGTCTATAGGGATATCTCTAACAGACCCCAACCCAATGCCTAAAGGGAGATCTCTGACAGGCCTGAATCCAATGAATTTAGGGAGATCTCTAACATACCTCAACCCAATGACTATAGGGAGATCTCTAACAGACCTCAACCCAATGACTATGGGGAGATCTCTAATAGACCTCAACCCAATGCCTATGGGGGAGATCTCTAACAGACCCCAACCCAATGACTATGGGGAGACTAACAGACCCCCAACCCAATGACTATGGGGAGATCTCTAACAGACTCCAACCTAATGTCTATAGGGAGATCTCTAACAGAGCTCAACCCAATGACTATGGGGAGATCTCTAACAGACCCCAATCTAATGTCTATAGGGAGATCTCTAACAGACCTCAACCCTATGACTAAGGGGAGATCTCTAACAAACCCCAACCCACTGTCTATAGGGATATCTCTAACAGACCCCAACCCAATGCCTAAAGGGAGATCTCTGACAGGCCTGAATCCAATGAATTTAGGGAGATCTCTAACATACCTCAACCCAATGACTATAGGGAGATCTCTAACAGACCTCAACCCAATGACTATGGGGAGATCACTAATAGACCTCAACCCAATGCCTATGGGGGAGATCTCTAACAGACCCCAACCCAATGACTATGGGGAGACTAACAGACCCCCAACCCAATGACTATGGGGAGATCTCTAACAGACTCCAACCTAATGTCTATAGGGAGATCTCTAACAGAGCTCAACCCAATGACTATGGGGAGATCTCTAATAGACCCCAACCCAAAGTTTATAGGGAGATTTCTAACAGACCTCAACCCAATGTATATAGGGAGATCTCTAACATACCCCAACCCAAAGTTTATAGGGAGATTTCTAACGGACCTCAACCCAATGTATATAGGGAGATCTCTAACAGACCCCAACCCAATGACTATGAGGAGATCTCTAACAGAGCCCAACCTAATGTCTATAGAGAGATTTCTAACAGACCTCAACCCATTGACTATGGGGAGATCTCTAACAGATCCCATCCCAATATCTTTTGGGAGATCTCTAACAGACCACACCACAATGTCTATATGGAGATCTCTGACCTCAACCCAATGACTACGGGGAGAATTCTAACCGACCTCAACCCAATGACTATGGAGAGATCTCTAACAGACCCCAATCCAATGCCTATGGGGACATTTCTAACATAACCCAACCCAATGCCTATATGGAGATCTCTAACAGGCCTGAACCCAATGCCTATAGGGAGATCTCTAACAGACCTCAACCCAATGACTATGGGGAGATCTCTAACAGACCTCAACCCAATGTCAATAGGGAGATCTCAAACAGACCTCAACCCAATGACTATGGGGAGATCTCAAACAGACCTAAAACCATTGACTATGGGGAGATCTCTAACATACCTCAACACAATTTCTTTAGGGAGATCTCTAACACACCTCAACACAATGTCTATAGGGAGATCTCTAACTGACCTCAACCCAATTTCTATAGGGAGATCTGTAACATACCTCAACCCAATGTCTATGAAAATATCTCTAACAGACCTCAACCCAATGCCTATGGGGAGATCTCTAACAGACCTCAACCCAATGCCTATAGGAAGATCTCTAATAGATAGATGACCTTTGCCTAAGCGAGTATGATAGCCCATTTCCCAAACTGTGTGAGACCAGTGACCTATAATGTGGTTACTTTTTTTGCCCCAATATAAAATTCAATATCTCAGTAACCAACAGAGAAAATGATGAGATTTAGCATACAACCTTATCATTATGTCCACCCAACAAAACAAATTTTGTTCTGGAGATTGTACAGCAGATTTCAATGTTTGTTTACATGCGGTATATAATTTACGACTTAGAGATTAAGTCCATCATTTTAAAAGTATTACAGCTTCACCAAGACACATCCATGCTTTTTTAAAAATTGTCTCGTGGTTTTCGTTTTGGCACAGACTGCGCACATTTATATGGGATTGTTCAGAGGTGTCTCCGATGTGGGTTCTTTCATGAAACGTGATTATATAAATAAATATATAAATAAGTCTTACCATTAATATATTAATAGCTAATATTAGAATGTGTGAATATTGTTCAATGTGATTAAAAGTGAAATTGTGTACACTTCAAACAGTGGCGTGAAGGTTCTTTGATGCCTGGAGCCAACCCCTTGATTGGATGCCCCTTTATTGTTCTTTCCCTAATTCATTCTTCCTCCCCTCCCACTGCACTGTGCTGCCCCCTCTCCCTAATTGGATTCCCCCCTGCCGGCTGGATGCCCCCCTGCCGGCTGGATGTCCGGAGCCGTCACACCCACCGCACCCCCCTCTGCACGCCACTGATTTCAAAGCATCGCTAAGATGTTGTACACATATTTTGTTAAGAAGCTGATCGCAGGAAACTGTTTCATACTGTTACAAATCTTTAAAAAAAAGAAGAAGAACAGTGCATGCATTGGGTTTGAGTAAACGGTCATTTCGTCGATGGGTGCAAGAATCTGGAATTAAACCAACATGCGATAAGCAAACGGTAGGTAGAAAGGCAATTAGAGACAGCTATGACAAGGATGTCATCAGGCGAGTTATTATAAAAATGATGGATGCCAAAGAAACAGTGACTGTAAGAAAATTGAGGGTTTTGTTGAGTAAGAACAATAACATAGAGCTATCCAAAACAACTTTGTGGTAAATTATAAGGACATTAGGCTTCACTTTTAGAAAGTACAAGGGAAGTAGAAATATCCTTTGCGAGCAACCGCATTTAGGAACCATGAGAAGCAGATACCTACGTGAAATAAGGGAAATGCGCAAAGAAAATTATGACATAGTGTATTTGGATGAGACATGGATCAATGCACACCACACAAGTGAAAAGGAATGGCAATCAATGGATGGGAAGATAAAGCGTTATGTGCCCAGTAGTAAAGGACAGCGTTTGGTCATAGCCTATGCTAGGTAGTACTCATAATGGCTTACTACAGAATGCTGGGCTCGTGTTCGTATCAAAGCATACAGACAATAGGGATTATCATAATGAGATGAATGGTAATGTATTTAGAGATTGGCTCGAGAATACAGTACTTCCATCCCTTGATAGACCGTCTTGTCTAATCATGGACAATGCATCATATCACAATGTTGTTGCACAAGAAGACAAAACACCTACGGCATCGAGCACAAAGGAAGCAATAAAGATATGGCTCCGAAGGGAAAATATACCATTTCCAGAAACATATTTCAAGCTACAGTTGTTGTCCCTTGTAAAACAGGCGCAAAAAAGCAAGAAATATCAAATCGACAAGTTGATAGAAGAGCATGGCCATAGGTGCTTGAGACTTCCGCCGTATCATTCTCATTTAAACCCTATAGAACTTGTGTGGGCTAAAATTAAAGGACAGGTGGCAGCTGCCAATACTACATTCAAATTGTCTGACGTCAAGATACTAACCCAGTCCACGCTATTAAATATTGATAAAAGTTACTGGAAAAAATGTGAGGACCATGTGTTGAAAGAGGAAGAGGACTATTGGAGAAAGGATGGATTGAATTTTATGCAACCGAGAGCAATCATCAACCTACTGGAATCGTCCGACACAGATTAAGGTCTGAGCAGATCGCAGACCTTAATCTACGTACACACTTACTGGGATATTTTGCTCCAACTATTCAGATGAATTGCAGGCCCTAAACATTACAGCATCAGCATAATGTCAATGGCAACAGTTTGTATTCCACAGTGATGAATTTTCAATTCCGCAAGCCCTCAGCGGTGACAAACAACTGTATTGAAAAAACACACACACACACACTAAACGCATTGAATACCAACAGAAGAGTAATATTGCTGTGGAAACTGACATATTGTGGCATAACAAGAAACGTGAGAGCAAACACATTGTCAAATTAGGGGACAACACACGTGCATACGAATCAATCTATAAACTTCAATGAAAAGAGGACCAACATCTTGGTCGTTAAGAAGAAAGCCCACTACAGAGACACTGACAACTATTTTCATAGTGCAAAACAGGTAATTATGTTCCAGTCTCTGAACGGTAAACAGCAGAGTAGACAATCTTTCACGAAGACTCAAAGCGGGTCTGTCACCCATGTGTACGTGTGAACAAACTACACAGACAGCTGAACAGATCCTTAAAAATGGAAACATGATGACTAAATTGCGGTATCATTTCTGGTCACTCCATACGCACATTAACGCACAGCTATTTGGAAGCTTTCACGAACTCAATATAAAAAGCTAAGATGAATACTTGTGTACACATTATTAACCAGCAGCTGAAGAAACAAGAAGGAAATGAAAAATAAGGTAAGAAATATATTCCTTCTACTTTCCTGTCAATTTACAAATTATTTACCCCATGCCTCTGTAATTTCTCTGTCTTTACTAATATTACACATTGCACCCCTCTCAGGATTCTCCGTGGTGAAGTGGTCAAGCTGTCTGACTCGGGCTCCGAAGGTTGTATGTTCAATTCCGGGCCGCGTTCATTTCACGAGTGCATTTTTTCGGAGACTCCCGAGGGTCGTCGCTGGAGCTACAGAGTTCGTGCTTTGTGCGACGCTTTCCGCGCTGCGGAAAGAAACTGAGCCATATGGCATAAAAACCCGGTGCAATGCAGCCGACCCTGTCGACTTTTAACTACTTCTTTTATTGCACCCATTCCCATACGAATCCGGATACGCCTTGTATGTGATCTGAATTGGCGGGGCATTCATTACTGTAAACACAAGTTTGTTAGCGAGAAATCACTAGTTTTCAGCAAAACATCAAAGAAATGTCGCCGCTTTCGATGATTTAAGTTGCTTTTGGACTTGTCAAAGACATTCATTGGGTGGGGGTAAATATAAGACGGCAGGGAAAATGTCATAACGATGCAACAGACAATTTTCAAAATAATTGATCGTGAATGAAGGCATTCTTTTCTGGACATACTATAATTCAGCACTCACTTAATGAGACATTACTGATCTGAACTGCGTAGATCATCATCATAATCATATAGCAAGTCCTTTGCAGAATGCTGCTCTTATAAGAGCTCAACGAAAAGATTCTCGAGCCTTCACCGAGCCCAGTTGCCCCATGCATTTTCATACCCAGTATACCTTTACTGTCCTGTGTCCATCGTCGTTTTTGTCGTCCACTGCCTCTTTTCTCAGTCAGTCAGTTCTTTCTTATATGACAAAAAAATCAACCGTCTTCAATCTTTCAGCCACAGTAAACTGATTAAGTGTCATGGGATGATTAATCGTTTTAAGCGACTTCCCGTATCTGCCTTGGGCGTATATACAGTAGTTTTCGCTATTCTACCCCCTTTAATTTGATATATAATCAACATATCTGCTACCATGTTAACAACTTTTAAGCCATAACTGTGACACAAATGGAAGTTTACTAAAGCAACAGCCTGGGACACAAATAGCTGTGCAGCTTGTAGTACAATAAGGGGCTCCATGTTTTTGATAAATCGGATGCAGTGACTCCCTCGTTCGGTTCACCAATACAATTTTTTTTTTCTGAGACACCTGGAGGTAGACGCTGGAGCTACGGAGTTCGTGCTCTGTGCCACGATTTCGGCAAGCCACTCTGCGGAGACTGACCGAGTCAAGAGGGATAGAACCCGGTGCAATGAAGTCGGCCCGCTGGCCTTTAACTCTTGTATGTCTCACATGGTGCAAGCGTGCAGCTACAGGCGCATGTAGTCGACCCATGTCGTTTTAATTGTAAATACCTAGGGGTATTTATAACATCAGACGGAAGATGCACAACTGAGATTAAGAGCAGAGTAGGGCAAGCAAAAGCCGCATTTCAGCAAAATGAAAAGTATCTTATACAGTAAGTCACTATCATTGAATGTTAGAAAGAGTGCTGAAGTGCTTATATAGAACATGTTTTGCTGTATGGCAGTGAATCTTGGAATGTAAAACAAATTAGAAAGAACTTGGAAGCAACGGAGTTGTGGTTCCTGAGACGAATGTTGCGAATTCCTTGGGCTACCAGAGTTACTAACGACGAATGCTTGAAAGAGGTTAATGAAACTAGAACATTACATACAACAATAAGAAAGAGACAAACAGCTTTCTTTGGTCATGTGATGAGAAGAGAGGCATTAGAGAAAACCATGACGACTGGAAGGATCGAGGGAAGAGCGGCAGAGGCCGACCAAGAGAAATTATGCTGGATGGATTGAGACGGTGGCATGGGGGAATATCAGCAGTGTTGACCCAGAACACCAAAGACCGAGATATTTGAAGAGACATGAACGCCTTCGCCAGCTGGCATGGCACTTGATAATGATGATGATGTTTAACGCAAGCTTCCGAGCATGACAGAAAACAGCAGGGGAAGCATCAGTAGTAAAACTCGACATCCCAAACCCACGGCGTCCTGAAGTCTATCAATCACAAAGCAGCTATGTATAAAACGATGACGAAACGCAACGCGGAAACAAGCCAGCAATGACGTCAGCTGAAGATGTGTATCGAGCGCTGCAGGATGTGAATGGAGTAATCTGTGTTAAAGTTATCATTAAAACGGATGTGCGCGGCCTTGAAGGTTCCGTGCACATGCCTGTATTAATTACGAGTTCAAGTTGAACAAAATCCGGAAGCCCAAGATCTGGACCAGCAAGTAACATTTCTACATCCATTCTCTGCAGATGTGTGAACTGTTTATGGCCGTCAGTCTGCTTGCCTGGCAAAATTGTGAGGAAATAACACCTACCCATGGGTAGATAGATCCCGTGACATTGGGTGGAATCTTTGTAGGGGAAGGAAAGCTTACATTAGAAGCAGCAGCGGATGAGGAGGAGGAGGACGACGACGACGACGACGAAGAAGAAGCGGGATAGGAGAAAGAGGAGAAGACGACGAAGAAGAAGAAGAAGAAGAAGAAGAAGAAGAAGAAGAAGAAGAAGAAGAAGAAGAAGAAGAAGAAGAAGAAGAAGAAGAAGAAGAAGAAGAAGAAGAAGAAGAAGAAGAACAACAACAACAACAACAACAACAACAACAACAACACAACAACAACAACAACAAGAGAGAGAGAGACAGGCCTAGAATAACACAAAGAGAAGAACCTGATGATTTGACCTAAATATAGCCATTTCATTTGCCAAGGTTTCAACAGGGTAACACCCCTTCCAGTCAATGAAGTGAAGTCGACATAATTGAATTCGATCACACATGTTAGATCGGGGGTTCATATTTAATTCCAGAAGAGTGTATGGAAGAGGAAACAATGGGGGAGGGGAGTTGTTCCGCGACCAAACTTCAGAAAATGGACAATAAAAGATTTATCATCTTCTAGAAAGGTCCCGGCGGTCCTCGGGATACAGCTCCCCTCATATAATTCCTCGTTTGTCGTGCCACTAACGCCTCATTTAATGAATCGTTCAGGCGTAATCCGCAATTATAAAATGACCATCAGTCTCTCTCAGTCGCAGTTATGATTAGGGAGAGGATGGAGAGGAAGAGGAGGGAGAGAGAGAAGGGAACATAGAGAGAGAGAACGAAAGAACGAACGAACGACTGAGTGAAGTAAGAACCATAATACTGCAGTTTGAGAATCATTGAAACAGAAATAAAGATATGCGTCTATAGCCATGATATGCCAGGACTGAACTATACTTAAGATATGAATTGTTCGGGACCACTTGTGACCATCGAAATATCAGGTAGCAGCGAACCGCCAGGCATAGAGAGCCATGAATTCTGCCCTATGCGTCGCCTTGGGCTCAAGAGGAAAGACTAACTAACTGATTGGGACTGACAGATGTATACGAAAGAAGTAGGAGTTGACGGACATACTAGACAGACATACTAGTCGCTGTGGCCCAGGGACAGACAACGCGTTTTACAATTCCCCCGTCATACCGAGACTAAATTCGAAACCAGCTGCGGGCGATTTCGAAGCAGACCGTTTTGCGTTCACTTCGATGATATGAGGCGTCAGTCGTTCAGTAAGCAATGGCAAATTACTGAACGTAAAACTCGCCTCGTAAATCACAAAAAGCTAAAAATACTGAGGATTGACTGTGATGTCCAGTAAAGAACCTGCAAATAACTTGTAACTAGGCACTATGCATTTTGAATTCTATAGCGCCCACGCCGGGATTCGAACCTGTCGTCTCCAAATAAGACAGCCTTAGAAGTTCGGTCATTCTTGATGACAGTCTACCGTGCCAAACCAGTCGTATAAAACTCACACATACACACACATGTTTAGAGGTTAGTCAACACAACTTTCCCGACCTACCGGGTCGAGGGTTCGAAATCACCCGATTTGGTTAAAGATCGCATTTGCGTTGATTTCGATTATACGAGGGTCCGCCTTCAGAAAGCAATGGAAACTGATTAATGTAAAGCTGCCTATGAATTGACAATCAATAAATGACGAGGTTGATGTCAACGTCCTGTAACTTTTGAAACACACACAGAGGAGAAGGTGGGAGCGTGTGGGTGTGGTTTTTATAGAAGAATGCTGAAAATTAATTGGACAGCCAAATTAAGCAATCAGGGCGTTTGAAGGGAAGCTGGGTCGCAAAGATAGCTTATCACAACCATCAGAAAGAGGCAGTCATCGTTTTTTGGCCACGTTATGAGAAGACAAATGAATATGTTGTGACAACTGGAAAGAATTGCGGAAAGAGAGATAGAGGAAGACGGCGTGAGAGGTTCTTGGCAGTCTTGTGTCATGGCACGGAATGGAGTCAACACACGAATTGATCCATGTCGTCAGAGATCTTAATGTGTGGGGAAGCATGATCACCCACGCCAGCCGGCAAGGAACTGGATGGTGATGCTGATGTGGATAGGTGGGGTGGACACACAATCTCCACTGCGACTTCGACAAACTTAGAAAGTCGGTCGTTCGTAATGAGTGATGAGGGAGGTCAGTACAGGAAAGTATACCATAACAAACCAGTGGTTAACGACACACACACACACACACACCGACATACACACCGACCGACACACACACACACACACGCACACAGAGAGAGAGAGAGAGAGAGAGAGAGAGAGAGAGAGAGAGAGAGAGAGAGAGAGGGAGAGAGAAAGAGACGGGAGGAGAAAATGAGAGCTTGTGAGTGGGTCTGCAGACAGCTTTCATCGCGACTTCGACAAACTAGACATTCGATCGTTTTTAATGAGTGGCGAGGGAGTTAGCACACGTAATTACATTATTTGAGAAACCAATGCAAAAACACACATGCCTACACACAGGCCAGATAGATCATTAGAAAGGAGCGGACAGAGAGGATGGGAAAGAGAGAGAGAGAGAGAGGAGGGAAGGATAGCTGGCACCGCGGACAGCTACAGTTCGATCAGACTTAATGAGTGACAGGGGCACTAGAATACATCGTCTTAATTCATGATAGTTCAATTCTTAAAGAATATACATTCACGAGAGACAGAGAGCTAGAGAGGAGGAGATAGAAATACATGGCGAGGGAGAGATAGGAAGAAAGAAGCAGAGAGAGAGAGAGAGAGAGAGAGAGAGAGAGAGAGAGAGAGAGAGAGAGAGAGAGAGAGAGAGAGCGACACACGGAAAGCAGGGGTCAGAGACAGAGACAAAGAGATACAGGACGGTAAACACAGAGACAAATAGACAGACAGAGATATATACAGAGCGATAGACAGGCACAGACACGCACGCACACTGAGAAATGCAGACATATAGACAGAGAGGGAGAGAGACATAGTCAGAGACAGACAGAGAGACAACGAGAGACCGAAGCAGTGCGGGAGACAGAGTCAGACAAACCGACACACAAACAGAGAAGAGACACAGACACGGAGAAAGACAGACAGACAGAGACAACGAGAGACCGAAGCAGTGTGGAGACAGAGTCAGACAAAAACCCACACACAACAGAGGAAGAGACACAGACACGGAGAAAGACAGACAGAGAGACAACGAGAGACCGAAGCAGTGCGGGAGACAGAGTCAGACAAACCGACACACAAACAGAGGAAGAGACACAGACACGGAGAAAGACAGACAGAGAGACAACGAGAGACTGAAGCAGTGCGGGAGACAGAGTCAGACAAACCGACACACAAACAGAGGAAGAGACACAGACACGGAGAAAGACAGACAGACAGAGACAACGAGAGACCGAAGCAGTGCGGGAGACAGAGTCAGACAAACCGACACACAAACAGAGGAAGAGACACAGACACGGAGAAAGACAGACAGAGAGACAACGAGAGACCGAAGCAGTGCGGGAGACAGAGTCAGACAAACCGACACACAAACAGAGGAAGAGACACAGACACGGAGAAAGACAGACAGAGAGACAACGAGAGACCGAAGCAGTGCGGGAGACAGAGTCAGACAAACCGACACACAAACAGAGGAAGAGACACAGACACGGAGAAAGACAGACAGAGAGACAACGAGAGACCGAAGCAGTGCGGGAGACAGAGTCAGACAAACCGACACACAAACAGAGGAAGAGACACAGACACGGAGAAAGACAGACAGAGAGACAACGAGAGACCGAAGCAGTGCGGGAGACAGAGTCAGACAAACCGACACACAAACAGAGGAAGAGACACAGACACGGAGAAAGACAGACAGAGAGACAACGAGAGACCGAAGCAGTGCGGAGAGTCAGACAAACCGACACACAAACAGAGGAAGAGACACAGACACGGAGAAAGACAGACAGAGAGACAACGAGAGACCGAAGCAGTGCGGGAGACAGAGTCAGACAAACCGACACACAAACAGAGGAAGAGACACAGACACGGAGAAAGACAGACAGAGAGACAACGAGAGACCGAAGCAGTGCGGGAGACAGAGTCAGACAAACCGACACACAAACAGAGGAAGAGACACAGACACTGGAGAAAGACAGACAGAGAGACAACGAGAGACCGAAGCAGTGCGGGAGACAGAGTCAGACAAACCGACACACAAACAGAGGAAGAGACACAGACACGGAGAAAGACAGACAGAGAGACAACGAGAGACCGAAGCAGTGCGGGAGACAGAGTCAGACAAACCGACACACAAACAGAGGAAGAGACACAGACACGGAGAAAGACAGACAGAGAGACAGAGCTAGAGTAAGAAACAGAGCTAGACAGAGAGGAGGGAAACAGAGTCAGGAGAGAGTGGAACGCAGTGACAACGACCAATCAACTTCCACAACCCGCATGCTGTAAGAATACTCCAGCACTTACACATAAAACAATTACACATTAACCCAGCTGTAAACAGCCCCTTGTTAAACACGCCACGTTATTAAAACTGACACAACACAGATAGAAACAGTGGCAACATATTGGCTGCTCCCACAAGAACGCCAGCAGAAATACCCGACACGCCACACTCTTCACACATCACTGACAAAACTGCACAATCAGCACGGATTTTTTATATTTCCTCACATCTTTTCATGGCTACCCGATTTTAGTTTTAAAAGGTGTTGAGTTTAATGAAGGAAGAATTATTTACATTGTTGCAGTGCATGTGAAAAAGAGAACGAATCCTTCCACAAGCCTTCAGGCTTACTGGTACAGGGAATGCCTCGAAGTGTTATTCTTTCTTCTTAGAAGAGCTATCCTTTCTCATAGCGTATGAGAGTAAAGAGAGAAGGGCAGAATGTCAAACAGGCCTGCGTGCCCAATTCTTAACCCCTTGAAAATAAAGTTCGTTCGTTCTTCTTTAAAGCATCACGGCCTGGGGAGAATGGTGTTGCAGGGAGTGACCAGAGGGTCTGGCCGACACTCAGGACTCCACGGAAATCCCAGACGGACATATAATCAGACTGTTACTGGTACTATTAGTACTCTTCGCTGGTTGGTGTGAATGAGGACGGAGCACGTATGGGAATGTCCCGTGTGATGTGATGTCATAATGATCACCGTGTGCTATGCCGATAAGCGTGGGCGGTGATGTCGGTTCTTGACCCAACTCAACTCATAATCGTCTTTAGTTTTACTGATATTCCTTGGTGTTGGGTTCACGGTACCAGGTCACATTTTACAGACTAACAGGTACTCAGAAGGTGATATGGTCAGTATCACATCTGCTGCCTTAGCTTCCCAAAACATTTCCTGATACTCATTTTAGGTTGGGTGACCAGGGAGACCAGGCATAGTTTAAACATCCGCCGCAATGTGATTCGAACCCACAGTCATTCCTTGATAATACCATTCACCCGGTAAGGTTAACCCGGTCAAAAAATGCCCGCAGAAGTCGGATGTGTCGGCCGAAAGGCGCAAGTATCGCAGCTCTGCTGTAAACAGCTACAACGCAATCACGCCTGAAAAAGACTTCGGATGAACGCAGAAGATACCATTCTGTTTGGAGTGCAAAGATTTACTCTAGCAGACAACAGCCATTCGCTGCATATTGCTTCACGATGGACTATTAAGCACATACTTTTATGACATTATGTACTTCATTTTTCAAATCTGTTCTACATACAAAGTGTAGTAAGACTTTACAAACACCCTGTATAACAGTAAACGTCACTTGTTGAGCTGTTGACTATGGTAGAATTCAATTCAATTCAATGCCTGCGCGTAAAACCTGCCTCGGCTTTCTGGATCCTGCTCAGCGAATCAGTTGGTACGCACAATTGGGTGTAATTTTACTACTCTCCTTCTTCTGCTGTTCGTCTCCCAATGAAGCATAGGCGCTCAACTGACTCATGCCAAGCCAAGCAAGCAACCAGCCAGCCTATCCATCAACCAACCACGGAAAGTCAACCTGCCAGCCAGTCAACTGGTCAATTAGTCAATCAGTCAACTAATCAACCAATGAAACAGCCAGCCTATCCATCAACCAACCACGAAAACGGTCAACCTGCCAGCCAGTCAACTGGTCAATTAGTCAATCAGTCAACTAATCAACCAATGAAACAGCCAGTCTATTCATCAACCAACCAAGGAAACAGTGAACCTGCCAGCCAATCAGCTGGACAATTAGTCAATCAGCCAAACAATCAACCAATGAAACAGCCAGTCTATTCATCAACCAACCAAGGAAACAGTCAACCTACCAGCCAATCAACTGGGCAATTAGTCAATCAATCAACCAATGAAACAGCCAGCCTATCATCTACCAACCAAGGAAACAGTCAACCTGCCAGCCAATCAGCTAGGCAATTAGTTAACCTGCCAACCAATCAACCAACGAAACAGCCAGCCAACCAACAACTAGATTTGATTAACTGGAATTTGCAGCTAAAGTGTCTAAGCTATGAGGTCATCAGTTTCTCGCTAATCTCCTTGGTCACATTTTACGAGATGCATGATAAGTTACAGTGTTACTATTCTTAGCTTCTTTCACAGTCCAAGGTAATCACACTGTCCAGCTTTGTGGCCCAAGTCAACGTAATGCTATAATACTATCCAAAACTCTCATTAATTTTCCTAACGGTGATGCTAAAAATAAAATAAAAAAACAAGACAATTTGCATATTTTAAAAACAAAAGTTAGTTGCATATCCTTTACAGATGTAGCAGTCAAGTCCGGCATGTCTTGGCTGTTCCTGATTCCTGGGCAAGTTTATGTTCAGTCGTTTGCCATTGCTTTCTGAACGACCGACACCCATACAATTTCATTTAAAAAAACCAACGTAAAGCGGTCTGTTGCCAAATCGTCCACATGTGTTTCGAACACGGATATATGGGATTACGAACTGCGTCCGTAACGCCTTCGCCACGGAGATAGTTGCATTTTGTGTGTGCATATTTGCAAATTTGCATATACCGGAAGCTAAATCAATAGCCGTTACGAGGAGAACAGTCGTACGATGAGCGACGGTGGATAGCAGAAAGGTGAAATTGAACGTTTAAATACAGTTCCGTGACAGATAATGACGCAACGGGATGTGACATTACACACAGGGAAGGTATTCTTTGGAGTTGGCGTGATTTGTACCTGTCACCGTGTAGATGTGCACACATCGGAAGCAGAATGAATAGTCGTTTCAACGACAGCTTTAGCGTGGCAATAGCTGCGTCTGGACTTGAGGTAGGGGTGGGTATGGTTAGAGAAGTGATTCATGTTGCCCATGTCACCCGCCACGCAAGTCACGGACCTTCAAGTCTAAGCGGTTGAGCGAATCTTAACGGTTGGATGGTAGCACACTAGATAGGGAGCTATGACCAGACATGATCACCAACATCACACGCCGTGGACTATAAGAAGAGGATAAGAAAGAAACAAATACGGACAGACGATGAACGAACAGACAGACAGATAAAGCAGGCGCGTCGACATATAGATCATTAGACTGAGACATACGCATAACTAGAGGCGCACATAAAATGGGAGAATGAAAGCTATGCACAGACAGACAGAGACAGACAGACAGACGGACGGACAGAGCGAGAGAGAGAGAGAGAGATGCATCATTCCCAAAGTGTATACTATCTACCCATCCCCCACATGTATGTGTAAGTGTTAAAATGATACGTAGTCTAGGAAGATACCCACACCACACAGGAATGCGGAGTGACTCAGCAAGTCCTCAGCCAGCGGGAATATTCTTCCCTCTCTTCACAAAACAAATACACCTACCCTGCGATGTTCACACAAAGTGTGTAGGGGAGCACCGCACCAAGGGATTTCTAACATACCTCTGTGTGTGTGTGTGTTTTTTTTTTCTGTTTGTATCACAAGAGAAGGAATGAGAAATGCTAGGTGAGTCAATTTTAGGAAAATCAGCGGTTCTCAGTGTTGTTGTTCTTTGTTCTTCGGTATGTAAGACGTAATTTCTCTAGACAGGTTTCACACAAGCTATCTTGTACACTATCTTGTTGTGCACAGCCCACACAAAGGTTCTCTCCGGGGCACTTGCCTAATCTAATGCGAATAGGCATAATAGGGACGCAGGAAGATGAAGATAAAGAATTACAAGAAGAAGGGAAAAGAAGGAGGAGGTGGTGAAGAAGAAGAAGAAGAAGAAGAAGAAGAAGAAGAAGAAGAAGAAGAAGAAGAAGAAGAAGAAGAAGAAGAAGAAGAAGAAGAAGAAGAGGGGGACGGGATGTGAAAAAGAATAAAGAGGGGAGGAAGAGGATGAAGAAGAAGAAAAGAGAGGAGGAGGAAAAGAAGAAAAAAGGTGGAGAAGGAGAGGGAAAAGACCAAACAGAAGGAGCAAGAGCATGAGAAGAAAACAGCAGTAGTAGGAGGAACGCAAAGAGAGCAAACACTAACGAAAGCTGGTAAGAAAGAAAAGCACACGTGGCGAAAGAAACACAAAGTGGGGAGAGAAAAAAAAGATGAAACAAACCACTGGAGTGAAACAAATAAGCCGCACTAGGAGGACGGCACGCCGTGTTTTAACAGTGACTATAATCTGTACACAAGACGGTCTATGATTCATCTCCGCCAGGGCTGGGAGTTTTGTGTGTTTCAGGGGCTGACATAGAGGATGGGTTACATAAAAGAAACACGCATGCGCGCGCATTGAAACAACAGTGTATAAGCACTGCATAACTCTTGTGCAAATGTAAGATTACGCGCATCACTTGCCTATAAAAAGAAAGGTTTTTAATGACATAATAATAATAATAATAATAATAATAATAATAATAATGCCCGCTCCGTGGCGAAGGGTTTTGGATGCAGTTCGTAATCGCGCATACCGCGTTCAACACACAGCTGCAAGCGATTTGGGAGCAAACCTTGCGTCGGTTTTTTTATGAAAATGGTATGAGTGCCGCTTCTTCAGAAATCAATGGCAAACTACTGAACGTAAACTTTCCAAGAGATCACAAACAGCCAAAAAATGCTGGAGTTGACTGCGACGTCCTATAAAGTATATGCAGCTAACTTAATAATAATAATAACAATAATACGTTTTTTTGCATTCACTCGCTTTGAACTCAAGCGTATTCCATACATTTGTTACTACTACTAGTGCACTGGACTGATTTTTGTAAGACAGACAAGCACACACGAGACACCTGTAGCAAAAGAAATAAGGGAACGAGAGAATAACAACGCTAACACAGATCGCTGAAGTGAAACAAATAGCCCATACACGCGCTACTATAGGTTGTATTTTTAATGACTGTTGAGTGTTTGAAAATATTGCCGGTCCAAGTTTTGTATTTACCTATTATTATATTACAGAGAGTGAATAGAAAACTTGGAGCGGCAATGTTTTCAAAAACCTGCAGTCATGTACATTGCACTGAATTTTGTGTATGGATTAGTTTTCACTATTACACTGGAAGTTCAAGAGGCATCGCTCTGATCCATTCGGTCATGCTGACCTCCTCCCCCCCCCCCCCTCTCCCCTCTTTCCCAATTTAAATAAAATCAATAACACTTCTGTATTTTCCTTCCACGGTAGCATAAGGCCAAAACCAGCCCACGCCAAGCGCCACTCACCCATCTCTCTGGCCACCTCATGTTGAGTTGAGTCAAGAACCGACATCACTAACCCGATATCATGGCACTCATGACAGTCCCATACGAGCTACGTCCCCTCCAACAGCCAGCGAAGAGTCATACTACTAATCGTTCCTGCCATGAACGAAATGGGTTTACGACTGGCGATACTGCTGCCACCGAGTTATTCTGTGTTGCCGATGGATGAGATGTCTGAGTTTATAGGCATATTCAATATTCACAGACCACTGCCAATGTGTGTTACTTTTACTGTTACCAGAGAGTTAGGGGCATCTGTAACTGTTCATATTTATTATGATTCTTATTTGCCCTGGAGTTGATTGGTAGTATTCGCCATTGCTTGACGCTGGTATCTGTCAAGAAGTCATTATCACCTTCTGGTTAACTTTCATCTGGCAAAGAGGACCCTGTTGTTCTACAGGAGTGATTCTTAATGGACTCATTGTAGTATCGGCCTTTATACCTTCTAGGAATCTTCACAGACACATTATGTAACAGTCAACACCACTTTAACGATAAATTCTTCATGACACGACAGCTGCATAAGTTTCAAACTGTGTATTATCGTCTTTCTCTAAAACAATGTCGAATCAATGTCACTAAAACAATAATACTTGCACTCGGTCTCTGCAATCAACATCTTTCGCTCGAGCGCTCAATTGACGTCGACATTCAACCGCTGCTTCACAAACGCTGTATATACACAAAAGTGGCGGCTAGATAGACTTCTGCCATTTGCCATCTTCAGTCCGACCTCGAACGCGGTCCAGACGTGAATGAGCTCTGAAGGACCTATAGTCCGTGCTTGACCTTCGCTCTGCTTACTTCCGGCAAAGCGTGGTTCACAATCCACTCAGTCTTCATGTCTTGTCACTGAACTGTGCAAGACTCTAGGCTGCTTGTACTGAATAATACTTTGACCTGACCTAGCTATATCGCAGTTCCCACTGCTGTCTGATTTAAAGTTCTCTTTGTCTTCCTTCTGTTTTGAGATTATTCCAGAACCCTTGCCGATTCCCCCCCCCCCCCACCCCCCACCCGCAATATGTTTTTAGCATGTGTGATTCTCGCCGCCTCATCCCCTTTGGTAGTAGGTCCTGACTTCTCGCACATGGGCGACAAACTGGGAGGACCTGTTGGTACGTTCATCATTCCTGAACATTTGGAAACTGAACAGGGCAGACCGAATGGGCCGCTGAAAATGTTTACAGCATGTGTGATTCTGGCAGACACGCGTTTGGGGCTTAGCCAGCACTGAGTGGCTCAACTTTGTGGTCTATAGAGGGAGACTGGGGTGATATCAGTGTACACTTAAAGTGATTATTTATCAAAACCAACCCAACCATAACGACAATAATAATGATGATGATGATGATGACAATAATTAATTAATAATAACAATAATAAGTAGCAGCAGCAGCAGTAACAGTAGTAGTAGTAGTAGTAGTAGTAGTAGTAGTAGTAGTAGTAGTAGTAGTAGTAGTAGTAGTAGTAGTAGTAGTAGTAGTAGTAGTAGGTAGTGGTGGTGGTGGTAGTAGCGATAGTTGTTGTTGTTGTAGCAGCAGTAGTAGTAGCAGCGACAGCAGAAGAAACAGAGGAGGAGGAAGAAATAAAGAAGAAGAGGAAGAAGAACCTGCAGATAATCAGTGTTCTATACGTGGTTACCAACATTACTGAGATTGCTCGGATTTATTGAGTCGCAAGTGAGACTAATTACTGGGCTGGGAGAGGACAATAAATTACAAATGTACAGCAGGAAGAAAGAAAGAGAGAAAGAACGAACGAACGAAAGAAAGAAAGAAAGAAAGAAAGAAAGAAAGAAAGAAAGAAAGAAAGAAAGAAAGCAAGAAAGAAAGAAAGAAAGAAAGAAAGAAAGAAAGAAATGATGCACAGACACAATCTGAATACGTTATAAACACATAAAACATATACAGAATGCAAATTACTGCACCTGAAGAAACATCCGGGGAAGAAATTCTTTTTAAGTAAACAAAACACAATCTTTTTTATTTTCCCGTCGTTAAAGCAACCTGGAAGTGGTAAAAGGCATGAATAAATAAATACCTGGTGAGAAAGGATGAGTAAGCAGAATACCAGAAGTATCAAATCATGACTGCGAGACGAACGATCGGCCCAGCAGACGTGCGGTGAGGCGGGAAATTTAATCCTGAGCTATGCAAGTCTAATACAAATGAAGAGGCGTGAGTGGTCGAGGGGGCAGGATGATCGGGAACGTGTTTTCGATAAGTACAACACTTTAGGTGACTGCTTTGGCAAGCGGTTTTTATTCCGCTGTCCAAAAAAAAAAAAAAGAGTTCACCTGGCACACTAGCAATCGTACGGATGCCGTACTGACACCAAACAGTACAAACGATATGTGCAGTTTGAACATACTACCACACAAACTGGACTTATTACGACGGAGATCGAATATGTGGATATGTCCGAAGTGTAAATGAGAATAACTAGCAGAGACCTTAACTAACAGGGGGGGGGGGGGGGGGGGGGGGGGGGGGGGGGGGGGGGGGGGTTATAATGGAAGGTCAAAAGCAAAAGGATCGGCCCCACAGCACCGAGATTTATCCCATATTGTTCACAAAGCGACCTGTCGAGAGCGTTGCGTTCGCGCAAAATCAGAAACTCAGTAGCTCCAGCGATGATCCCCCCTCCCCCGGAGTCTCCAAGAAAACTGCACTCGTGAAACGAATGAGGGAGTCCAGAAGCGAACCCACGACCTTCGCAGCGCGCGAGGTTGGCGACTTAACCACTGCGCCACGGAAACCCCACTCCACACATTAAACATAACGGAATCAGTTCACATTGCTAGATACACAGGACACACAGGATACACATTGTTAGGACACGGTTTGTACATACAGAACACACAAAAACACACACTTCTGATATATTTTTTTCGGAACTCAAAAAAAAAATGTCCAAAATGGAAAATAATTTCCTAGCGAATCAGTAAAGACGTGAATACAAACCAAAACATCCTATTAGAAATAGCAGCACACTACATAAACACCAGCTGTCTGGGCACACGTTTCTCACTCTGTAAGTTACCTGAATAAGGCGGTTTTTAATACTTAAATATTAAATAAGCATATTAAATTCAAAAAGCATATTTCTGTTGTCACCTGGGTATATATAATCTAACTACTCCGGTGAAAGTAAACAAACAACCACTCAACCTTCAGAAATCTGAACAACTGGTCTATCTTCACATATCTACACCTACGTACGCTGGTCTATCGCCAGTTATCTTCCCCGAAATAGACAAGAATATATCACCTTCAACTCTACCATTTAGTAGTTCCAAGGTTGGCCTCACTTAGCGACGGGCGCCCGCCGAAAGAGTCATCGGGATACTGCGGCGCGTCACGCTTTGTTGGCTTCGACTTTGTCCCGGGTGACTTGGTTATCTAAAATATAATCCACACGCGACGTTTCGCTTTTAGTGGCCATGTATGAAAAACTAGTCTACAGATTTCAGCTTCAGTTTTACTGACGTATGTTAATGCAGGCATTTAAATGGCCTGCCAACACTTTAATCAGCGGTTCTAAACTTATTATCTACAAAGTTCACGACCCTAAAGAAAGAAAGAAAAGAAGAAGCCACGAATAGACCTGAATTCTGCTAGCAACATCAAACAGCAGATATCCTTTGCTGAACGTCGCTCTCATCGCGTTGGATGTCAGCGTGGCCGAATGGATAAACATTTCGTGTGTTGATGGCGAGGTAGCGGGTTAAACCCCTACACCAGTCAGCTGGACTAAAAAAAATTGACTTCTCGTCCTTGACTTGGGGCGGTGGGGGGGGGGGGGTGTAGTGAAAGAGAGAGTTAATTACAAGTAACTCATAAGGCAGAGTGAGTTTGCCTGATGGCGAGGCACACTGATAATAGAGAAAGCTAATCCATACGCAAAAATCAGTCCAGCACTACTAGAAGTAGTTGACGTGTATGGACTATGCTCGAGTTCAAAGCGAGCTACGACTAAAAAAATATATCACGGCCCGTTGGCAAGTTCTCGATTTCTTGCCAATCACCCGTGGCATGTACCCCCATGCCCAAAGTGCGCTGTGTCATTACTGGTGCTGGACGACCCCCGACTCATGTGCCTCTATGCCCAAAGAGTTTAGAGTGCGCTGTGTCCTTACTGGTGCTGGGCGAGACCCGCCTCGTGTACCCCCATGCCCAAAGTGTTTGCAGTGTTACTGTGTCCTTACTGGGGCTGAACGAGCCCCGCCTCGTGTACCCCCATGCCCAAGGTGTTTGCAGTGTTAATGTGTCCTTACTGGGGCTGGACGAGCCCCGCCTCGTGTACCCCCATGCCCAAAGTGTTTGCAGTGTTACTGTGTCCTTACTGGGGCTGGACGAGCCCCACCTCGTGTACCCCCATGCCCAAGGTGCTAAAAGTGTTGACCGTTCAACGTCTAATTTCTCTAATCAGTTTACGGTTTTCATGTACTTCTTGTAGGACATGCTCATTACTTTTTATGTCTGTCCATGGTATTCTTTGTATTTTCCCCCAAAACCACATTTCCACACCATTAGATGGGCTTTTAACTTACAACGTTAATTGCATGTCCTTTTTTTACGGGACGTTGCAATCAATCCCAGCATTTACTGGCCGTTTGTAATTCACTAGGCGATTTTTAAGTTCAGTATGTAGTTTGCTGCTGCTTTCTGAATAGTCAACTCTCATATCATCGGAGTCAATGCAAAGCAATCTGCTCCCAAACCGCCCGCACTTGATTTCGAACTCTCGACCCAGTACTTCGGCGAACTGTGAAACTGCCTTCACTAACCCCTAAACCACAGACGCCGACAGACACGTGTGTGGACTACGCTCGAGTTCAAATCCAGCGAACGCAAGGCACACAAATCCACACAGAACCTACTACAGAGTGTTTGTAATGTCTCACTACACTTTGTATGTAGAACAGCTGTTTGTTGTAGCCTATGTTTTCCTTCTTGCAAACAGAAAACATACTCTCCAACAAACAGCTGTTCTACATACAAAGTGTAGTGAGACTTTACAAGCCGTATATCTCCCGCCCGACTGACTTCGTTTCCACAAGCTCCAAGTAGTGCAACAACTTGGGATATGACTTTCAGAAAGTTGACAAACGTGAAGCCGGCCGCGTCCATCAGTACACCCGAGCTATGTTTGTCCGTGACAACCGTCTACATACATTACAGGTAGAGCTGTCTTAGATCCCGTTAGGTGTGACTCATGAATGCGGGATTGTCACGTAGCACCCCGTTCATGCGCGGGCGTAGGAGTCGCAGCATGAGGTGCCTGTCCGTCTGGTGGTGTCTGCCTAAGAGTCTGTCTGGCGGTGTCTGTCTACGGCCAAAGGAATGATCAAAGCAAAGTCGCAGATGTTGTTGGGTCGTTGAAAGCATAAACCACAGATACATCATCATCATGTGCCACGACGGTCATGATTCGCCATCTCACACGATCACCTGAGTCATGGATTAGGTCTGCGTTCTTGTCCAGATTGTACCATGCTGCCTAACCATATTATCTTTGCCTTTCCCGGGCTCTTTTCCCATCATGTTTGTCAGCTGTCACAAAGTTTTCAAGTTTATTTCTGCTCATAACGTGTCCACAACTCAAGACTGTCTACGCATTATTTCTCTAATCAATTTACAGTTTTTATTTCTTTCTTGGAGGGCTGCCTTATTCAAGTTTCTGTCCACCCTTGAATTTTCCTCAGCAACCACATTCCCACGACCATTAGATGCTTCTCATCTTATCTGCTTATTGTCCACGCGTCACATACGCACAATAGTATATTCACACCAGAATTGTAGCACTCTAACACCCTTGTCCACACCAGAATTGTAGCACTCTAACACCCTTGTTCACACCAGAATTGTAGCACTCTAACACCCTTGTTCACACCAGAATTGTAGCACTCTAACACCCTTGTTCACACCAGAATTGTAGCACTCTAACACCCTTGTTCACACCAGAATTGTAGCACTCTAACACCCTTGTTCACACCAGAATTGTAGCACTCTAACACCCTTGTCCACACCAGAATTGTAGCACTCTAACACCCTTGTTCACACCAGAATTGTAGCACTCTAACACCCTTGTCCACACCTGAATTGTAGCACTCTAACACCCTTGTTCACACCAGAATTGTAGCACTCTAACACCCTTGTTCACACCAGAATTGTAGCACTCTAACCCCTTGTTCACACCGGAATTGTAGCACTCTAACACCGGAATTATAGCACACTAACACCCTTATTCACACCGGAACTGACAGCTTTGGTGAACATGTTTTGTGTTTTTTTTTCCCCCCAGCTTGCACAAGGCTATTTTTGCAAGTTTTTATTCGGACTACTTTAGCCATAACGATTCTTCTTTTCATCTTTACAAGGTGCTTCAGTTAAAGAAGATAGTTGCACAGATTAACCTGCTTAAACATTTTCTCATTTACTTTGACGTTACAATGTGGTATTTCTTTCTTCTTAGAGATGATCATAATTTATGTTTTCTTATAATTTAATTATAATACTATTGGCACAATGTGTACAATAACCGCATGCCACTAGATGCTGCAGACCCTGTTCATTGTCTATAGCATATACGGTATCAATTACATGTGTTACATTGTTTATATTATCAACTCCGATGGCGACTGCTCTCATATCTTTTAAATAGCTCATACCTAACAAGTTTAACATGCAGTAGCTCTGCTGCCTGTAGTGTGCATTAGGTGTCCCGGGCCCTTTTTCGTGGATGTATAAAGAGCAGAAGTGGCATAGCGGTTAGGGTACTAGCCGGTAAGACTGTGGTCTTGGTTCAGTCCCCAGCAGAGATAGGCTTCTTTCCCGACCAGCGCGGTTTTGATATCGACGCAGCTTTATAACAATGAGTGACAGATAATTGTAAGGCCTTTCTGTCTGTACTTTTGTATGTTATATGTGTGTGTGTGTATACATGAATGCTTGCATGAACGCACGTGTAAGTATGTGTATGTGCGGGTGGGTAGGTGGGTGGATGGATGTATAAGATGGATGAATGGATGGGATGGATGAATGAATTGGATGGATGGATGGATGGACGGACGGACGGACGAATGCATGCATGTATGCAAATGTATATGGCAGAATTCGTCCATTTAACAGCCGTAAACTTGCATGGGATCCCCGCTACATGTCACAAAATTCAACGAGAGTCAGCGACTCACGTTTTGGCAACAATTCCCACTCAACAAAGCCACCAATAC
Organism: Cepaea nemoralis; assembly: GCA_014155875.1. Classification (NCBI taxonomy): domain Eukaryota; kingdom Metazoa; phylum Mollusca; class Gastropoda; order Stylommatophora; family Helicidae; genus Cepaea; species Cepaea nemoralis. The sequence goes on along the minus strand of JACEFZ010027987.1, from coordinate 135,262 downwards.
AATAAGCTAGGATATGCACGGTTACAGCAAGAATTTTTTTTTTTTGGTAAGTGTAGGTGTACCTGCACTTGATTTGATCTGGCCAGGGTGCAGAGACGGTCATCCAAACTGCAAACTCGAATCACCAAATCATTATCCGCTTAGTGGACAACAATGGGACGAAAGAGACATAGTAGGACTAAGAAAAGTACAAGAAGAATACGCCACGTCTTGTAAATTGCTGGAGAGTAAGAGACACGTCACCCTGATCTCAGCGGGTTAAAGGAAAGCTCTCAACCACACCTCCTAGAGCAGTGGTTCTCAACCTTGTTTGGCCCGTGCCCCCCTTCACCATATTTTCAGAACGCCATCCCCCCCCCCTTTCGTATTTCCTACCTAAAGGCCCCCCCACCCCGCCTTACACAGTATACGTAATAATGGAAGCTACATTTAATAGCACATACTAAAACAAGTCTAGACGTCCACATAAAACGTGATTTGTGGGTCTACTTACTTTATAAAATGAATTTTAGAAGGGTGAGACGTACAGAACCGTAAAGTATGAAGGGAAAAACAATATTAAGTAATCGGTTCTTGTATTAACGCGATCTTGAAATAATCTTAATTCCCCCCCCCCCCTTTGGAAACCTTAAAATTCCCCCCGGGGGGGGGGGGGATTCCCCACCACTGTCCTAGAGGTTGATGACGGACAGCGGACAAGAGTGTTTCACGCGCCCGACAGAGCGCCCGGGCACCCGCCGGAATGAGTCAACAGCTCTACATCTGAACTCAGCAAGGCGCTCGCTGGTTCTGACAGCCGGAAATTGCTGTCAAAGGTGGAGATAAGAAACCACCTATGTTGATGTGGAAGCCGAGAGGCAAACATCACATTGTCTTTCATAGATGAGGTTTGTGAGCAGGTCACACATATGGAAAGGGGGAGGCGGAGATAGTCAGCTGTAAGTAATTTACAGGACGTTGAAATCAACTCCAGCATTTATTGTCTGCTTGTGATATACTAGGCAATGTTACGTTCAGTTGGTTCCCAGTGCTTTATGGACGGCCGGTGCTCATAACATCGAAATCAACACAAAGCGATCTGTTCGTTTACTACAGGTTGCGATCAACACCAGGCTAATTTTATAGGCAAGTTGACGTTCAGTAGTTTGCCACTGCTTTCTGAACGAGAAGTCATCGTTTAGATCTAACTGGCGTAGGGGATGACCCTCCATACCCTGATATAGCACACCAACACTTTAAAGACTAGGGCGCTCTATCCTGTGGGCCACCCGACTGCTCTCGGTAGTCTCACGCACTGAGCACACTGACAAGAACCGCACACGCACTGAGCACACTGACAAGAACCGCACACGCACTGAGCACACTGACAAGAACCGCACACGCACTTAGCACACTAACAAGAACCGCACACGCACTGAGCACACTAACAAGAACCGCGCACATATATTTATTTTATCGTCCAGATGTCACATGCCATGTTCTGTGTTGCACTTTAACACGCCTTTCCCCTCTACAGTTGTAACTTTTCATTGGTAACCTCAATTATAACCGTGTCTAAGGAAGCAGAATGAACAAGACAGAAACTATTTTATTTTTGATTCGGAAAATCAGAGCGGAACAGAAACCGCAAATTTAACATACTTTTCTTTCGGGAAGAAGACAGAAGACGCATACACCCAGGGTAACATTGTAGACACTCAGACATAACCGTGTCCCCAATCATCTTGACCAGCTGATGAATTTAATGGTTTCATGTACAGGACACCATCACTCACATACAAACATTAACTACTGCCACCAGGCAGCGGGACATGTCAGACTCAAGGTCGTCTCTTATCTCTCAGGCCTGAATACATACATAATAATACAGTGGGTGTTCTTATAGACGCTTGATCTCGTCTCGGGGACAAGTCACTTAACCTGTAATAAAAGACGCGCACGCACACACACACACACACACATCGTGTGCCTCGCCAACTGGCGTAGGCGTTCATGTTTCTTCACAGACCTCGGTCTTTGGGTGTTCTATATCAACTCTTCTCTGATGATAATTCTCTCAATCCATCCAGCATCATTTCTCTCGATCTGCCTCTTTTCCCACTGGTCATTCCAATGCCTCCTTTCTCATCACAATGCACAAAGAATGCTGTTTGTCATTATTTTTTTTAAACAGATGTATATAATTTTCTAATTTCAATAATCTCTTTCAGCAAACGTTGTTTGTTACTCTAGCAGTCCTTGGTATTCGCGACATTAATCTCAGGAACCACTCCCAAGCTCTTCCTATCTGTTCATTCACATTCCATTATTCACTGCCATGCAACAAGTTTTATATAACATTGCAGCACTTTTTAACTGACATTCAATGACAACGACTTGCTGCAGATATTTTTCAATTTCTGAAATGTAGCTCTCTCTCTCTCTCTCTCTCTCTCTCTCTCTCTCTCTCTCTCTCTCTCTCTCTCTCTCTCTCTCTCTCTCTCTCTCTCTGTGCGTGTGTGTGTGAATTTCTGTGATAACTCCCTTCCTTGCCATGACACAAGACTGTCAAGAATTTTCTCCCTCTGTCTTTCCATATCTTTTTTCCCACACATCTTTTCGGTTGTCTCAGTATGTTCCTGTTCTCGTCTTCTCATATTTTGGTAACAAAATGAATACTGCCTCTCCCTGATATTTATGACAAGTTTCCTGTGCGATTCAACTTCCGTCTTTCTGTATCAGATCATCGAGTTTTGGCAGAGTAATGGATTCTGCGGTTAGATACTTACACAGTGGTCAGGAATTGTGCTTTTTATCTTGATCTCCCTCAGCAGAGACAGAGAAATACTAGGCAGGATGACAGATGCTAGGCAGGATGACAGATGCTAGGCAGGATGACAGATGCTAGGCAGGATGACAGATGCTAGGCAGGATTGAAGATACTAGACAGGTTGGCAGATACTAGGCTAGTTGGCAGATACTAGACAGGTTGGCAGAAACTAGACAGGTTGGCAGATACTAGGTAGGTTGGCAGATACTAGGCTGGTTGGCAGAAACTAGACAGGTTGGCAGATACTAGGTAGGTTGGCAGATACTAGGCAGGATTGCAGATACTAGACTGGTTGGCAGATACTAAACAGGTTGGCAGATACTAGACAGGTTGGCAGATACTAGACAGGTTGGCAGATACTAGGTAGGTTGGCAGATACTAGGTAGGTTGGCAGATACTAGGCTGGTTGGCAGATACTAGGTAGGTTGGCAGATACTAGACAGGTTGGCAGATACTAGGTAGGTTGGCAGATACTAGACAGGTTGGCAGATACTAGGCAGGTTGGCAGATACTAGACAGGATTGCAGATACTAGACAGGTTGGCAGATACTAGGCAGGATTGCTGATACTAGACTGGTTGGCAGATACTAGACAGGTTGGCAGATACTAGACAGGTTGGCAGATACTAGGTAGGTTGGCAGATACTAGACAGGTTGGCAGATACTAGGTAGGTTGGCAGATACTAGGTAGGTTGGCAGATACTAGAAGGATTGCAGACACTAGGCAGGTTGGCAGATACTAGACAGGTTGGCAGATACTAGACAGGTTGGCAGATACTAGACAGGATTGCAGACACTAGGCTGGTTGGCAGATACTAGACAGAATTGCAGACACTAGGCAGGTTGGCAGATACTAGGCAGGTTGGCAGATACTAGGCTGGTTGGCAGATACTAGACAGGTTGGCAGATACTAGGCTGGTTGGCAGATACTAGGCTGGTTGGCAGATACAAGGTAGGTTGGCAGATACTAGGCAGGTTAGCAGATACTAAGCAGGTTGGCAGATACAAGGTAGGTTGGCAGATACTAGGCAGGTTAGCAGATACTAGACTGGTTGGCAGATACTAGACAGGTTGGCAGATACTACACAGGTTGGCAGACACTTGACAGGTTGGCAGATACTAGACAGGTTGGCAGATACTAGACAGGATTGCATACACTAGGCAGGTTGGCATATACTAGACAGGTTGGCAGATACTAGACAGGTTGGCAGATGCTAGACAGGTTGGCAGATACTAGACAGGATTGAAGATACTAGACAGGTTGGCAGATACTAGGCTGGTTGGCAGATACTAGACAGGTTGGCAGATACAAGGTAGGTTGGCAGATACTAGGCAGGTTAGCAGATACTAAGCAGGTTGGCAGATACAAGGTAGGTTGGCAGATACTAGGCATGTTAACAGATACTAGGCTGGTTGGCAGATACTAGGCATGTTAACAGATACTAGGCTGGTTGGCAGATACTATACAGGTTGGCAGATACTACACAGGTTGGCAGACACTAGACAGGTTGGCAGATACTAGACAGGTTGGCAGACACTAGACAGGTTGGCAGATACTAGACAGGTTGGCAGATACTAGACAGGTTAGCAGATACTAGACAGGTTGGCAGACACTAGACAGGTTGGCAGATACTAGGCAGGTTAGCATATACTAGACAGGTTGGCAGATACAAGGCAGGTTGGCAGATACTAGGCAGGTTGGCAGATACTAGGCAGGTTGGCAGATACAAGGTAGGTTGGCAGATACTAGACAGGTTGGCAGATACTACACAGGTTGGCAGACACTAGACAGGTTGGCAGATACTAGACAGGTTGGCAGATACTAGACAGGTTGGCAGACACTAGACAGGTTGGCAGATACTAGGCAGGTTAGCAGATACTAGGCAGGTTGGCAGATACAAGGTAGGTTGGCAGATACTAGGCAGGTTGGCAGATACAAGGTAGGTTGGCAGATACTAGACAGGTTGGCAGATACTAGGCAGGTTGGCAGACACTAGACAGGTTGGCAGATACTAGACAGGTTGGCAGACACTAGACAGGTTGGCAGACACTAGACAGGTTGGCAGATACTAGGCAGGTTGGCAGATACAAGGTAGGTTGGCAGATACTAGGCAGGTTGGCAGATGCTAGACAGGTTGGCAGATACTAGGCAGGATTGCAGATACTAGACAGGTTGACAGATACTAGACAGGTTGGCAGATACTAGACAGGATTGTAGATACTAGACAGGTTGACAGATACTAGACAGGTTGACAGATACTAGACAGATTTGCAGATACTATGCAGGATTGCAGATACTAGGCAGGTTGGCAGATACTAGGCTGGTTGGCAGATACTAGACAGGTTGGCAGATACTAGACAGGTTGGCAGATACTAGACAGGTTGGCAGATACTAGGCTGGTTGGATGATACTAGGCAGGTTGGCACATAGCTAGATGGTTGTCACACCTCTGGAAGGAAAATTGCCCTTAAAGTCGATGCAATGACGTTCAAGTCGTCTGCCACCATGAACCACGGAACTATCGAAGTGAGGTTGGTGTAGGGGTTGTTCTACTTGTCCATTACTACCGAAGCACCATCTCCTTGGGGAAGGAAATAGAAAGAGGTTAAGGGTAAAATGATCGACTTAATTGCACCGGGTTTATCCAATATGAGTCGAACTTCTTTCGGCAGAGCTGCTTGCCGAAACCCTTGTACAGAGCACGAACTCCGAGGCTCCAGCGATGACCCCACGGGTTTCAGAAGAATAATTGCATTCGTGAACCGAATGACGAAGTCTACAATAAACACACGATCTGTCTTCGCAGTGATAAGCAGGCCGCCTGACCACCTCGCCATGGAGACCCTTTCACCTCCCCCCCCCCCCTACCCGGCAGGCACGAACACTTTCTGACAGACAGACAGACAGGCAGAAATAAGACAGACAGACAGACAGAAATAAGATAGACAGACAGGCAGAGGGATAGAGAGAGAGTTAGGTAGGTAGGTAGGTAGGTAGGTAGGTAGGTAGATGACGGACGGACGGGCGGGCGGGCGGACGGACGGACAGACAGACAAAGTGAGATGGATGGATGGGTTTTGGATAGATGGATGTATAGATGGATGCATGCATGCATGCATGGCTGGACGTACAGACGAAGTGGGGGAGGGAGGGACAGACAGATAGAAAGACAGACCCGATAGTCGGATAGATAACTAGATCAAATATATATATATCTCTCTCTCTCTCTTTCTCTCTCTCTCTCTCTCTCTCTCTTTCTCTCTCTCTCTCTCTCTCTCTCTCTCTCTCCACACACACACACACACACACACACACACACACACACAATCAGTACAATGATCAAGAATAAAGCAAGGGCATGCGAACCAAATCAACCTGCAATGATTTAAATCATCTTATTTTCATCCGTCTTTTCTTCTGATGAGACAACTACATTATGCCGTAGATGGGCTTCATGTGATGTGCCTTTCGTGTCTTTTCTATCTAGCTATCGTCCGTTTCAAATTATTGGAAATTATGCAAAACCCGCATTCATTCCCTTTGTGATATGTATAAATCGATTTAAACGATGTTTTTTTTCGTGCATATCTGTTGCAGATGATCTTCAGAATGCCTAATTTTCTTAAGGAAGGGATAAAACGATGGATGAGTAAGATATGAATGGGGAATAAGGGAGGAAAGAGATCAAAGCGCGTATGGGAATGTCCCGAGTGTGCGACGTCAGTTCTTAACTCAACTCAAAGATAAATGGCAAAGAAACAAAATAAAGGGGAGAAACAGTTGATTTGAGTCAAGAATTCATGTCACAGTACAGCTCAGTCTTCAACAACCAGCGAAGAGCCCCAGCAATAATCGTACCGGATGTCTGATATGTGTCCGGCTGATCTTTCTTCGTTCGGATTGTCGGCCAGAGGATAAATACATGGATGGTAAAGTGAAGGAAGAGTGGGTCAACGGACAAGGAAGTGGCTAGTTTATACCACTATCAGGTTTCATCAACGTGCCCCCCCCCCCACAACCCCAGCTCCATCGCCCTCTTTTCACCTTCATATACACTGATATATTGCTCAGAAATGCTCTTGCTAATGCTCAGAGAGATGGGGTGGGTCCGATAACAGTGGTTGTTGTTTCTTGAGCGGTCACGGCTGGCAAAGATGTTTCATTTTAGTGCCAGAGCTCGCGGGTGTACAAGAAAATTAGCAGACTGACAGGCTTGCATGTAAGGCTACTTGTGGAGGGCGGACGAGCCATGGACCGGGCTGATAAACTGAATGCTCTACGAGAAGTCAGTCGTTTGCGAGAACCAAGTGATGACGGTGAAACTACAACCATGGTCAGACTGCGATAACAGCAAGTTAAAACAGGTGTGGCCAGACAAGAACACTACGCAGGAAGCCAAAGAAGATTGATAAATCAACACAGAACTGGTGTCGTTATCCTCTACACGCTGCGGGATTTACTGAGGAGGGGATCTGAGCACTTATGGACTGAATAGTTCGATGTGCAATGAGGATGATCTGTCAACTAACTAACATATCATTTAGGCATAATGGCGGGCGCACTAGCGAAGTTGATAGAACTGCACTGGTATCATGTGCATGGTCCCACGCGGGTTCGACACCCGGGCTCATTGCTTGCCAAAGTGAAGGAAAGACTGACCACCTATTCCTTCAGGATTACAAAATGTGATGGCACTTTCACTGCACAGACCCATTCATGAGTGCAACTTTCTCGGAGACCCCAGGTGGTCGTCGCTGAAGCTATGGAGTTTTTACTCTGTGCAGGCCGCCCTGCAGAAAGAGACCGAGCCATGTGGAATAAAACTCAGTGCAATGAAATAGATCCTGACGCCTTTTAAAACCTTTAAACTTTATTTTAAATTTACTTGTACTGTTGACCTTTTCTTGAACTAGTCCTGATAAGTACTAGGTCTTAAACTAACCCATCAAAATCTGTCATGTTACAAATATTACGTATAAACTGACAAGCTTATTCGCCTGGCATTATATTTCCTTATCTATGTTAATATCTAGTTGGTCTTATCCAGTGCAGAGACGCACGCTTACATACCTCCCAGTTCTTGGTTGTGCTTTCTGCATGTTACAAAACTGCGGAACTTACCAGAAAGAAGCAGGGAATGGAGACACCAAAGACAAGTAAGTATAATAAAAAGTAATACATTTTGTCTTTTAAATTACTGGAGAGTATAAGAAATTCCGCCTTTTTGAAGTGGTAGAGGCGCTTGAGTGTTCCAGTGACCACAAAAGCAGTAACTGGAACGTGATGATCTATCTGTTCTTCTGCGCTAGACATGGTTTCAAAGGGTCCCGACCACATCCGCCTTATCATGCACCAAGACCCCTTCAAGTGGCGCAGACCCAGCCAATCTGTCCGCCTGTTCGTTTCCCCACCACACCAGCATGTCTTGGGGAAAAGTCCCAACAGACGCTATTTTGCACTGTTGAATTAGGAATTATACAGGTAATGGCCTTTCAGGGTAAAGGTATTCCCTAGCGGATACCGCCGTTGGTGTAGGAAGTGTTTGGTCTACATATATTCTAGGTCACAACATATGAAATGAGGTGACCTTGGTTACAAATTTGTATGGCTGTTTTTACCAACATATATTTTCATTATTCTCATATCTTAACCGTCAATGTTTATATTGTCCAACTTTCAAGCAACTCCTGAAATGTTTATTATGGAATTCCTGGCACACAATTAAGTCTGATTCATTCAAACCAAATTGTTACTTTAACCACCTGTATCCCATAATGTTATTATGTTAACCATGTCAACCCCAACCATGTATTAGTTTAACGTAACAACTACCCTGGATATACCCTGGATACAATCAATCAATCAACCACCCAACTGCAGTCTGCACAATGAAGGTTGGATACAATTGATCTGCAACACTTTCTGTCTGTCACATTGGCTTTACGCTCCGACAGCGGATCTGCAACACTTTTTGTCTCTCACATTTGTTGTAAGCTCTGACAGTGGACCTGCAACACTTTCTGTCTCTCACATTTGTTGTAAGCTCTGACAGTGAATCTGAAACACTTTCTGTTTCTCACATTTGTTGTATGTCCTGACAGTGGATCTGCAACACTTTCTAGTCTTTCACATTTGTTGTAAACTCTGACAGTAGATCTGCAACACTTGCTGTCTTTCACATTTGTTGTATGCTCTGACAGTGGATCTGCAATATCTTCTGTCTCTCGCATTTGTTGTAAGCTCTGACAGTGAATCTGCAACACTTTCTGTCTCTCACATTTGTTGTATGCTCTGACAGTGGATCTGCAACACTTTCTGTCTTTCGTATTTGTTGTAAGCTCTGACAGTGGATCTGCAACACTTTCTGTTTCTCACATTTGTTGTAAGCTCTGACGGTGGATCTGCAACACTTTCTGTCTCTCACATTTGTTGTAAGCTCTGACAATGGATCTGCAACACTTTCTGTTCTCACATTTGTTGTAAGCTCTGACAGTGGATCTGCATCACTTGCTGTCTCTCACATTTGTTGTAAGCTCTGACAGTGGATCTGCAACACTTGCTGTCTTTCACATTTGTTGTAAGCTCTGACAGTGGATCTGCAACACTTTCTGTCTCTCACATTTGTTGTAAGCTCTGACAGTGGATCTGCAACACTTGCTGTATTTCACATTTGTTGTAAGCTCTGACAGTGGATCTGCAACACTTGCCGTCTTTCACATTTGTTGTAAGCTCTGACAGTGGATCTGCAACACTTGCTGTCTCTCACATTTGTTGTAAGCTCTGAGAGTGGATCTGCAACACTTTCTGTCTCTCACATTTGTTGTAAGCTCTCACAGTGGATCTGCAACACTTTCTGTCTCTCACATTTGTTGTAAGCTCCGACAGTGGATCTGCAACACTTTCTGTCTCTCACATTTGTTGTAAGCTCTGACAGAGGATCCGCAACACTTTCTGTCTCTCACATTTGTTGTAAGCTCCGACAGTGGATCTGCAATACCTTCTGTCTCTCACATTTGTTGTAAACTCTGACAGAGGATCTGCAACACTTTCTGTCTCTCGCATTTGTTGTAAGCTCTGACAGTGGATCTGAAACACCTTCTGTCTTTCACATTTGTTGTAAGCTCTGACAGTGGATCTGAAACACTTTCTGTCTTTCACATTTGTTGTAAGCTCTGACAGTGGATCTGCAACACTTCCTGTCTTTCACATTTGTTATAAGCTCTGACAGTGGATCTGCAACACTTTCTGTCTCTCACATTTGTTGTAAGCTCTGACAGTGGATCTGCAACACTTCCTGTCTTTCACATTTGTTGTAAGCTCTGACAGTGGATCTGCAACACTTTCTCTCTCACATTTGTTGTATGCTCTGACAGTGGATCTGCAACACTTTCTCTCTCACATTTGTTGTATGCTCTGACTGACTGTTTGTATATCTCCCCTTTACACTTATATTACTGCCTTTTACTTGCTCTCCTGACTTTAATTTCCCCTTGCATGAGTTTTATAAGTGTCACGTCTTTTAATGTGGCCAAAATATTTGACTTGCCTCTGTTTTATTTCTTCCGTCAGTTCTCTTATCTTTACAAATTCTACACTCCTTTACTTCAGTTTCCATGAAATACACCAATGCCTCCACATATCCACATAAGGAAGGCGTAAGTTTGACGTTCTAACTGCTTGTTCATTGCCCGCATTCTATGCCATAAAACAGTGTTGAATACGTTTAATATTTGCCTATTTTCATTTTTAAATTGCTGTTTCTCCCTCCAGATGTTAACTGATTAATTGCCATAGGATGATTAATTGTCTTAAGCAACTTACTGTATCTGCCATGGGTTTATATTCTGCCAAAGTGTTGTCATTGCAAAATGTCTCAATTAAAATATCAATACAGTAGTTTTATCTAAGAAACCCGCTTTCATTTGATATATAATACAATAAATCTGCTACCATACTAACAACTTTTAAGTCATAAATTTATACACCCCTATTCCCATTTTCCGCCACCCATTTTTGTTTGATTCAAACCTACTTTTTGTTTGGTATAATCTAGTTTTTGTTTGATCCAAACCTACTTTTTGTTTGGCACTGAATCTGTTAATAATACCCCCCCCCCCCCCCAATGTTAAATCGTTAAATCGACAAGCTTAAGGATTAACTTAACCAACATTAATTTAAAATGTAACAAGCATAGCCTATCAATGAAACTGCTACAGGCATTAGATTAACATGGCAGACATTCTGGCTGCTACCTGGTATGATTTGTGTCAGTGGCCTGACCTTTACTTACACTGCAAATGACAGCATGTTATCTCTATAACATCAGGTTACAACACATATTAAAACTGTCAGCCTGGGTTTTCAACAGTGTTTAAGCTACCACTTTTCCACTGAGAAACTACCACTTGAAAACCAGGAATACAGATACAAAGGTCTGAGGAGCAGCTGGCCGAATGGATAGAATGCCGGATTCTCCTTCGGGAGACCCGGGTTCAAATCCTCGGTAAGGTGTGGGATTTTTTTCTGTCGGGAGCAAAAAGAAAATCCTTACTTGCACAGTTCGCAGCGACTGCACTAGCCAGGTGGCCTTAATTCCTCAGGCTCAAAGACCCCCCCCTGCCATACACCGCAAGGTACTATATTGGCAGTAAATGACAGTTTGACAGATACAAAGGAGAAATGTCAGAAAAAACACATACAAAGGAGAAATAGTAATGTATTGTAAACTGGGAATGAAAAGAGAGTTTATGAAAGATATAAAAAAGAGGCAAGTGAAATATTTTGGCCACGTTAAAAGACATAACACTCTTATAAAAGCCATTCTTGAGGGTAAGGTTGAAGGCAAGCGAGCAAGAGGTAGACAACGATACAAATGGGAAGATAATATCAAGAGATGGACAAAACAGCAATCTGACAGAATGTACAGTAAGAGCAAGAGACCTTGGAGATCCGCTGCAGCCAACCTTCATTGTGGATACGGCACCTGACTGATTGATTGATTGATTGATTGACTATAAACATATACAAATATCAGTTATGGTAATTTACAGAAACATGTTGGGACTAGAGGTCAGCAGAGCTGAATGGATAAGAGCACTTGTTCTTAAACATCCGGTGCACTGATGCCATGGTAGAGGATTCAACGCCTACACCTGCCAATTGGACAACAATGTTAACTTCTCGTCCTTGGGACATACATTACAAGTACTTCTAAAGTCGGAGTGGGTTCGCCTGGTGGTGAGGGACACTGGTAACAGGGAAAGCTAATCCACATGCAAAAGCCAGTTCAGTGCACCAGAAGTAGTAACACGTGTATGCTCTACGCTTAAGTTCAAAGCGAGCGAAGGAAGAAAAACAAACATATTGCGACTAATAAGTTCTTTTCAGACAAATGACAGAAAAATAAGATATATTAAGGTCATTTAATAAATGAGGATATGAATTTATAGATGTTATAGGTCTAATCAACATTTATACACAAACACAATATGAAATCGCAACAATCAGGTTTTTTTTAACATTATCCTAAAACCGGATTTGTGTTTGTATGGCTCATGCATGACAGAGATTAAAACCAGATCAGATGAATCAAAGGTTGCATTTTTTTAAAAAGTATTTTATGCAGTAAGTCACTGCAGTGAATGTCAGAAATATTTACTAAAATGTTATATAGAACCTATGCTGATGTATGGCAGCTGAATCATGAACCTGAATGAACATATTAGAAAGAGCTTGGAGGCAATGGAGATGTGGTTTCAGAGATGTAGGTTAACGAATACCTTGGGGTGAAAGAGTAATTAACAATGAGTGCCCAGAAAAGGTTAATGAAAGGCGATTATTACATATATATATATATATATATAAGGAGACATTGTTCTTTGGTTTTATAATGAGAAGAGAGACACTGAAAAACAACGTATCAGTGGTAGAAAAGGCAGGGGCAGACAGAGGTACATGATGCTGGATGGGCCATGATTGTTGAATGGAAGAACATCATCAATAGAACTAATCCAGACTTCAGGCACCAAGATCAGTGTAGAGGCATGAACACCTACCCAGCTGGCAGGGCACATGATGATGATGATGATGATTGCTCAATATTTTACAAGATGTGACACACAGCTACTGTCAATCTATCGTCAATTAGCTCAATGAACAAAACCGATCTTTACCTCCCTTTGAGGTGTCCTGGAAACCAAACACTAGTCTTACCAATGAAGGAATTCCCATCTTTGATCTAATGTAATGATGCGTGCTGAGGACTACAAACTTTGCACTCAATGAGATTGCAAGAGAGACAAGAATTCATAATAATAATAATAATAGCATATGACCAGAACCCACATACTGCAAATTGTTCCTTCAGCACTCATCAGTTTATTTGAAGTGAGTGTTTTCCTTGTCCTATCAGGATAGATATAAGCCATCACCAGTCTCCAGATTATCATGAAAGTTCTTGACCAGTACCCATTTAATGCACACCCAATGTGGAGCTCTTAAGTCTACAAAGAATGAGTATGTCACTGGCCTACCAGGATGGAAGTTAGTTAGTACTCTCTAGATTACCTCAGTCCATGCCAAGCTGTAAGTCCGTCTCCTTTCTGCTTTGCCATGTATATATTATTGAACTTAACAGTAGGCTTTAGGCTCACTATAATGGAATGAAGATAACAGTCAACCAACGAACCCAACGGTGAACTTGAAAAGATGAACCAACCTCTGAGTTCACAAAGCGAACACACACTGCTTTAATCCGGCAGTTGACATATTTACAATAAACATCTTCTACTGTACTCCTAGAAGACCAGACCTGTTATTGCCAGGACGGCACTTCGCTATTTTATTTCAGCTAGATAAATTATAGCGCAATTAGGACAACATGTCGACACTACAAGGCTTCATGAACATGGATGAGAAGTCTGGTTTAACCGGTCTCTAGCTTAGGACATGGGCGAAGCAGGAGTTCAAGGAATTCCAGATGCAGCAAAAGGAGGAGAAACAACTTCAAGCAGCACGTGACAGAGAGGACAGGAAAGATTGGCACATGTGGACTCGAATTCGGGAATACCAACAACTTTGAGCCAATAGCCACCATTACGCACCATTCCGCACGTACCTAAACTGCAGCACACAGCACACCCAGAAACCTTTAAATATATTTCTGTGTAAATCTGTTCGGATTCGTCTACTCAAAGAATACGTGATGTCTACCACTAATCACAGAAGAATAAGGTAGGCCGGTCATTTAAACGTACTCACCATCATTGTACGAGTAAGTCAACACCAATGACGACAATTTTTAGATACTGCACAACTGAGGAGAGTCTGTATCATTTATGTGATCACTTTCCATCACGTAATCTTCATTAAACATACTGAAGTCATAGCAACCTTACTTTATATCGTAATAATAATGATGAATCAGTAAACAATACCTAGGAACTCACTCAGCCATTCATGGAAAGGACAAACAGTATTGCCGGCCAAATATCGCAGTGAAGCTCTGAAGCTGGCAGTCCATACTAAAATGAACGACTCGGCACAAATGGTTTATTAACCCGTGAGCTCATTGTCTTCAATTATCTTGTCGAACAGGCATGGGAAATCATGCATCCCTTCATCTGGCGATCTCCAATAGCATATATCAATTCATGCACCAACATCTTTCAGGGTCACGACACAAGACTGTTAAGAAGCTTTTCTCACTGTCTTCCTCTATCTCTCTTACCACAAATCTTTCCAGTTGTTCACGTTCCAGATTTTCACTTCTCATAATGTGGCCCAATATGGCTACTGCTCTCTCTAACTTTTTTTTTTTTTTGCATATCCTTTACAGGACATCGCTGTCAACACCAGCATCTTTCATCTGTATGTTGATTTCTTGGCAAGATTACGCTCAGTAGTTTGCCATTGCTTTCTGAGCGGCCGGCTCACATACCCCGTAAGTTACCGATGCGATTCGAACCACTGCTGATTCTCACCGTCATCACGTTACCTACGAGAGTATACGAGATTACGGAGAAAAGTCATAACCTCTAAGCCACGAAGCCGGCTCTCTCTAACTACCGAATTTAAAAACATGCTGTGGCATATTTAATTTATTTGCATTTTTCTACCAGGTCGATCATTTCAACAGCAGCAAACTGGCTAGTAAACAACTTGTCTCAGAACATAAAATACTTTGGCCACATCAAAGGTCACACGTGGACAAGCCATGGAACAGGCTGATATACTGCAAGAACAGCAAGTTAAAAGAAGTGTGGAAGCTAAAGAAGATTAATAAACCAAAACAGAACTGGTGTAGTGAGCTGCTAAACGCTGCGGGATTTACTGAGAAGGGGATCCGAGCACTTATGGACTGAATGGTTCATGTGCCATGAGGATGATCTGTCAATTAACTAATCAACGAAAGGTCACATTTGCTTTAAAAGAAGAGTAATGTAAGTCATAGTTCCTATAAGACTAGGCAGGTGCTGACCAACACGACAGTGGACACCTTGGACATTAAAGACACCTTAGACCAGTGTTTCCCAACGTGGGGCCCACACCCCACAGGGGGGCAATTAAATTGTTATGGGCGGCAATTCTAAAATGGAAGAAATCGGCTGGATATAACAAAACGGGGAGACATTGAGGCTGAAGTTAACTAAATTGGAACCTAACATAAAATCTCTTTGCAGCAAGCATCAAGCGCAAGGATCTCACTAAATGTAAATAATTACTAATAATTAAAATAATATAGAAAAATCTTTCATTAAAATTATTTTGTACTTTAATTTCAGTTGTCCATTATATGTTTTGAAAATTTACTCTCTGTGTTTGCTCAATAATTTCCTAGTGATTTCTTCCTAAAACCTATCGGTCCTTTGGCTAGGGTACAGACAAACAGACCAGACCGACAATAACAGTTTTTGGCAGGCCTTTAATAGGCCTTTAGAATCCATGTGTTCACTTGTCCACCCAAAACAAAACAAACCATCAGATGTACAGGTGTGCAATATTTTACCTTGCTTCTCACTAAAGATTCTCGGTGAGGAATTGTAAATGGTTATGGGGGTAGTGCAATTTCAAATGATTGCCAAGACATCAACAATAGCAGTAAAATGCTGGTGTTGACAGCGATGTCCTGTAAAAGGGACATGGAAAAAAAAACTTTGGCTAGGATCAGGTGCATTTGCTGCTCTCCCCCCAGTAGTGCGCCTGGTCTGGTCGGAGGCTGGGATGATCAAATAAAAACCCATCAATATCATCACCTTAGATGTGGGCCTGTTGGACCACTGTGGGCAATAGCTCACAGTGAGACTAAGGGTCCACACAAAAAAAGGGGGAGGCGGGGGAACCAGTTTGTCTGGGGTAACCGCCAAACCAAAAAAAAAAAAAAAATTCACCCAACACAACCGACACAAAGGGATGCGGGACCTGGGGGGGGGGGGGGGGGTGCGGCTCTGGCCCCTTCTGGGAACCGTGAGCCCTTCTAAAAAAAGCAAAATTCAAGTTTCTTTAATGAACATTTCAATTTTTGAATATTAAAAATGATGCATATGTTGGGGGGGGGGGGGGGGGGGGGAATAAGAAATTTTAGAAAGGCTTAGGTGGGGCATAGCACAAAAAAAGGTTGGGAAACACTGCCTTAGACATAAAAATGCATGAGGCTGGGGAACTGATGAAAGAACAAGAGACTTTTGGCAGGCTGTGAAGAGATCAATGTTTTGTACAAGACTTGCTGTCTAATGATGAAGCTGCATGTCCTCTGCAGGTTGTTGCAATTAACCCCCCCCCCCCCCATTTATTTTCTATGCAATTTTATGCCCAGTAGTTTGCCATTGCCTTCTGAATTAGAAAGTCCAACTGGCCAGTGCAGCCAATAAACCCACTACCCCACAACACATTTTTTTTTCATGTAATATGTACCACTGCAGTATAGCAGGAAATGAAATGACTGACAATTTGACCAAAGGTGCGTGGACACAACAACCTGATATCCCAGTTACACATTATGTAAAGAAAAAGCTAATAAGAAATTCAGAAAGTCCCCTGTCCAACCACAGGATGACTACTCTCTACTGCACAGGACACCACAAGATACTATTTTTAGACTCAGAACAGGACACAACAGACTCAACAGTCACATGTACACACAGCTAAAGATAGGTTCTGCAGCAATGTGTGCACGCAGGGAGGCACTTCAAACTGCAGAACATGTACAACAACACTATCAACTACAGCTAAGAAAGGTCTGTTCTGTGGCCACAGGAAACAACAATATCAACTACAGCTAAGAAAGGCCTGTTCTGAGGCCACAGGAAACAACAATATCAAGTACAGCTAAGAAAGGCCTGTTCTGTGGCCACAGGAAACAATCTGAGATATCAAACTTACTGGAGATCAGCATGGCCAAGAGGTTTAATGTGGTCCTGCTAAACTTCCTGTGGTGACCGCGGTGTTGTGGGTTCGTTCCACAAACCCATCAGCTGGATTTAAAATTCTGACTTCTTGTCCTTGACTTGGGGACGTAAATTACAAGTACTTCAGAAGTCATAGTGGGATCACGTGATAGAGGGAACACTGGTAATAAGGAAAGTTAACCCTCATAAAAAATCAGCCTGGTGCACTCGGTAGTAGTAGAAACTACTAGCAGTAGCATGTGTGTGGTCTATGCCCATGTTCAAAGCAAGCAACTGCACACAAAAACAAAACATTAAAAATAAAAAGCCTGCAAGATCTACAGAAGACAGAGCAGTCCATGCAAGAAACAAAACTGTCAATACAGGAATATCCCAAGCTTTTAATTTTTTCTCCGACTTGATACTATGTGGTGCTGGTATAAACATATGATAGCTATTGAGTTAAACAAGGTGTATGGCACAAGAGCAAGTAAAAGAACACAAGTAATATAACAAATTAACATGTGTCAGTACAGTAGTATAGGTGCCAGACAGAGGTCTGGGTTCAATCCTCATGAGTATCAGGACTTTTTTGCCAACCAGTACAGCTTAAGATGATGTCCCAATATGAAACCACACTTCTACATACACTACATGGCAACTTACTGGTCCTAAAGGCAGATGATTCTAATCAGGAGATGTCCCAATATGAAACCACACTTCTACATACCTACATGGCAACTTACTGGTCCTAAAGGCAGATGATTCTAATCAGGAGATGTCCCAATATGAAACCACACTTCTACATACCTACATGGCAACTTACTGGTCCTAAAGGCAGATGATTCTAATCAGGAGATGTCCCAATATGAAACCACACTTCTACATACCTACATGGCAACTTACTGGTCCTAAAGGCAGATGATTCTAATCAGGAGATGTCCCAATATGAAACCACACTTCTACATACCTACATGGCAACTTACTGGTCCTAAAGGCAGATGATTCTAATCAGGAGATGTCCCAATAAGAAACCGCACTTCTTCATACATTATGTATATACTGTCATTATGTGGCAACTTTTTGTTAAAAAAGCAATGGCAGCTAACTGAATGTAAAATTACTGAGTAAATCACAAACAGCCAATTAAAATTAGGGTTAGTTGCAACATCCTGCATATTCATTCATTCTGTAGCATACCCTTTCCAGAACCTCGCTCCCATAACAACCTTCTGGAAACCTTCTCGATCATAAGCAAGATGTCCCACGTCTGATACACCAATCTGGAGATCATCTGCTACATCCTGCACCCATCTTCTCTTTGACCTTCCTTTACCTCTCTTCCCGGACATATACCCCTCCATTATTGTTCTCTCCAAACTTTCTTGACATTTCAAGTCACCAAAATATTTAAATTTTCTTTGTTTTATCGTCTTTAGTAGCTAAACTTCTTGAATATTCAGATCTTGTTGTATGGATGCATTTGTTTTTTTTGTGCTTTCTGTATCCTAGATATTCTTAGAACCTATAACATTTATTACATCCTGTATTACATCAGTCTATTACATCCTGTAAAAGGACATGCAATAATACTGGTCTAAAAGACAGTTAATTCTAATACGGAGTTGTCCCAATATAAAATCTGGCTTTTGCATACACTACATGGCAAAGTACTGGTCTAAACGGCAAGTCATTCTAATACGGAGATCTCCCAATATAAAACGTAGCTTCTACACACTACATGGCAATTTGCTGGTCAGGCAGCATTTAATCTTAATGAAACCTGCACAACACTTCTAGGGTTTGAACCAATGCCTGTCACATGACAAGCAAATACACTAACCACTAAGCTACAGTAGGGCTAACGTTGCTGACTACTAATTATCATCTAGTATCCAGGGTTTCATATTAGCATATTTGCAAACAAATTGCATTCATTATGATTCCAGATTAATCTGTATAAAAGAAAGGTAAACAGCTTAAATTACTTCAGGCCTCTGTGAGAAGGGGCTGCAGTATGTATCATAAAGATAAAGTCTGACTTTCATAGACATGCTTCGTTCTTACTTATAAATTGTTGTGTAATGAAATGGACCAGTACTAACTAATGCCAGCAACAGTCAACAGCAATGCTGTAATCTCTTACTACTAACTTATTCATTCATCATGTGCCATGCCGATAAACCCAGGTGGTAATGTTTCTCACTCCATCACCAGTCGTGGATGAGCTCAGTGTTCTTGTCTCGACCATACCGCATGGTCAAGCCATCCAGGTACTTACTTCTCTGCCTTCCCCTTGTTCTCTTCCCCTCGATCTTGCCAGTTGTCACCAAGCTCACCAAATTTATTTCTTCTCCTAACGTGACCAAAGAATTGTGACTACGTCTAATGTCTCTAATCAGTTTACAATCTTCATTTGTTTCTTGTAATACTTGGTCATTGGTTTTTTTTTGTTTTTTTTTTGTCTGCCCATTAGCATTTTCCTAAGAAACCACATTTCCAAAGCCATAAGATGTTTTTCAGCTTGTCTGCTCATTGTCCATGCTTCACATCCATACAAAAGTACAGGCTCTATGTAGCACTTCAACACTCTTTTTCTCGTTGGAAATGACATCTTTTTATTGGTTAGTATGTTTTCCATCTTGCAAAAGGCTACCTTCGCCATGGCGATTCTTGTTCTAATCAGACAATCTAACGTTCTATCAGACAATTTAACTTATATTTACTAGCTAGAGAATGATTCTCTATGTGATCAAGATTCAAGACATTCCCACAAATAGAACTCAACAATAACGCATAACTAACATTCTGCTTTAGTGTAATAATAATTAATAGGTCAATCGCCTTCTAAATTATTGATTCGCCATATGACCTGACAAGACAAGCTCAAGCCTCAAACAGAACCTCGCAAAGTATTAAGTAACAACAGTTGGTACACTTGACCTATCTAATGATCTATCACACTTCAAATCAAATACCTCTACTGTTCTTAATTTCCCTTAACATTAATTAACAAGAAAATACGCAGTCCTTTCAAGACTCATGCTCAAATCTTAAGTAAGCTAATTGTAAGTAAACTAATTATTCCTACTACAGCAACCTCTAAGAAAGAACCAAAAACACGAGAAATCACGACGCGACGGAAGGAAAGCAGAGATCAGATCGCGATGATAGACACGGTTTTCAAATAATATGACTTACCTGTCTGCTGTCAGTCATTTTTGCTGTGCGTGTTAAGAGAGCACACTAAAGGATTCCACGGGGAAGTATAATTGTTGTAATTCTGTGCAAGTAACAATCTCTGACTTGTAAAACTAAAAGATGATTCATTCAACAATCGCTTGAAGAGGATCAACCAGCCGCCATAAATCGTCTGCGTCGATAAACATAGACTTCCGGGAAATCCCAATCAATTGCTAGGGGCGTTCAGTTTCAGTCAAAGGAATTGAACCGTTTCCTTCTTACTTCTTCTGTGTCCTCAAATCTGTCCAGCAAACGCGCTAAGAATTTTGCTTTTAGGCGTACTTTATATAGAATGAGTGTAAAAGCTGGAATACCATTGATCTTCTCAGCATTTGTTAAAATTATAACACAACTATCATCATCATGTTCTTAAAAAAGTCTTAAAAGTCGAGAGGATCGACTTGATTGCCCCAGGTTTTATCCCACATAGCTCAGTCTCTTTCGGCAGGATGAACTGCCGAAAGCATTGCATAAAGAATGAACTCCGTAGCTCCGGCGACGACCCCCCAGGAGTCTCCTAGAAAAATGCACTCTTGAACCGAAGGACGTAGGCCGGAATCGAACCCATAACCTTCGGAGCCCCAGATAGACGGCTTGACCACTTCACAACCGAGATTCCCCATCATCATCATGTTCTCTGGCAACTGGCGTAGGCAGATCTTGTCTTAGGCCTGAGGCCATCCAACATCATTTCTCCCTGTCTGCCTTTGTCTCTTTTGCCGGTTGAACTGTCAATTCGTCACATTGTTTTCCGGTGACCTTCTCCTCAATACATGACCAAATACTTCTAGCTATCAAAGTTATGAATGTTGAGAATCCTTGGACTGCCAGAGTAACAACCACTGCCTGAAAAAGATTAATGAAACTCATTATCATCAAGTGCCATGCCGGCTGGCGTAGGCGTTCATGACTTCACATATCTCGGTCTTTGGTTTTCTGAATCAACTCCGCTGTTGATATTCCTCAATGCCACCGTCTCAATCCATCCAGTATCATTTCTATTGGTCTGACTGTCTCTCATCCCCTCGATCTTTCCTGCTGTCACGATGTTCTCCAATGCATCTCTTCTCATCACATGGCCAAATACAGCTGTTTGCCTCTTTCTTATTGTTATATATAATGTTCTAGTTTCATTAACCTCTTTCAGGCAGTCGTTACTTTGGCAGTCCAAGGAATACGCAACATTCGTCTCAAGAACCACATCTCTGTTGCTTCCAATCTTTTCCTAATTTGTTAATTTACATGCTAAGATTCACAGCCATACAGCAAAACAGGTTCTATATAGCACTTCAGCGCTCTTACATTCAATGAGAGTGACTAATTGCGTAAGATATTCTTCAATTTCTGAAATGCAGTCTTTGCTTGCCCTATTCTGCTCTTAATCTCTATTGTGCATCTTCCATAAGATGTTACAAATGCCCCTAGATATTTAACACTATACACTAATGAAACTAGAACATTATATTCAACGGTAAGAATGAGACATATATCTTTCTCTTGTCATGTGATTAGAAGAGAAGCATTAGAGAACATCGTGACGATTGGAAAGATCAAGGGGAAGAGAGGCAGGAGCAAACCAAGACAAATTATGCTGGATGAACTGAGATGGTGGCATGGAGCCCTGACTGCCCATCCTGTCAGATTGATATTCGTCTATCTCTTGATGTTATCTTACCACTTGTATCGTTGTCTACCTCTTGCTTTCAACCTTACTACCCAATGCGGTTTTTATTAGAGCGTTATGTCTTTTAACGTGGCCGGAATATTTCACTTCCCATTTTTTTTCTGTTCACGGAAATTAAGTTTGCTGAAATCTATGAACACTGTGTCTGTGTTTGCTCTCTCTCTCTCTCTCTCTCTCTCTCTCTCTCTCTCTCTCTCTCTCTCTCTCTCTCTCTCTCTCTCTCTCTCTCTCTCACACACACACACACACACACACACATGGGAGCCACAAAAACCTGCTCAAGACAACTACCATCTTATGGACAGGCCAGAACAAATCATTATTCTGCGCCTCAGAACAGGACACAATAGATTATGCAACTTGAGTATACAACATTTAAGATCGATGAATCAACCATGTGCACATGTGGGATGGCCCAACAGAAGGCAAATCACATACTCCAAGACTGCGCAAAATACGATATATCTAATCAAACCTTCAGGCCTAGAGAAACAACAGTGGAAGATAAACTCTATGGACCACTGGGTGCAGTGGCGTCACTGGGGTTGGTGTCACCCAGTGCGGTAAACTCTTGGTGTCACCCCTCTAGACTTTCACCATGGTCTTCTTCCGAGTGTTCCTGTACCATATATAATCGCATATAGTAATGTTTGTAAAATAAGTCAAAAAGTTAATAAGGACATCAGAAAGAAAACAAATTGAACAATATAACTTCAATACTTCAGGTAAAACATAAATAAAGAACTTCAACAAACTCGGACAAAGTTAAATTTTTGTTATTTTGCTATGTCTGCTGTGTCAAATTTGCAATTTTTTTATTTTGGTGTCACCCCTTGATGGTGTCAGCCCGGTGCGGCCCGCACCCCCCGCACCCCCCTAGTGACGCCCCTGACTGAGTGAACTCAGAAAGACAGTTAAATTCATACAAGAGACAACAGTGCAGTTATAACAAATTTCAAGCGAAAGAAAGAGGAAGAAGAAGAAGAATACATGTTTCTTTGTATCTTGTCATACTCTGCTGCTGTCGTAATTTCTATTATCGGTTATATTTCGGACACAGTAACCTTAGAATAGTACCATAACAAAACCAAAGCATACAAATGATCATAACGGTATCACAACAGTGTAACACAATGACATGAGAACGTATTGATTTTTGAGGGATGCCTTGTTAAGAACTTTATTGCTCCATAGCAAGTAAACGGCGAAGGAGACAGGCCATAAGTAATACAAACCATTTATAAAACGTGACTTCAGTATAGATTCAGCGATAGGTACATGATCTCATCATAGAGACATGATGAGGATGGGGACGGAGCGCTTATGGGAATGTCCCGAATGCTGTGATGTCGGTTCCTAAATCAATCAATCAATCATAGAGACAATGGCTAGTACAGTCACTGCCCAGAAGGGAAGCATTGGCAAATTACCTTCTGCAAAACTTGCCACGAAATCATAACAACCATGAAAGAAAACATCATAAGAAAGAGATCTGGTGGCGAGACCCCCATCCAGGCAGATCAGATAACACCGGGGAAGAGTGTGACACAGGGGTCAGTACTAGTAATCGTGATGACGGCGTTAATCCCGACTGTGTTACCAAGGAAATCCCCTGTGTTAGACTAAGAAACAGAGTGAGAATAGGAACATGGAATGTGAGAAGTCTGTATGAGGGAAAGCTTAAAGTAGTATGTGATGAGATTGAGACGTTAAATATTCAAATTTTAGGAATTAGTGAACAACGCTGGAGAGGCAAGGGACATTTTACAAATGAAAATGGAAGTATCTTCGTATATTCTGGTAGGTACGTCGGAGGCCAGAGTGGAGTGGCATTTTGTTTAGATAAAATAACTGCAAAAGCTTTAATGGGATATAACCCAGTTAGTGATAGAATCCTCACAAGCAGGTGCATATATTTGTATGAGAGTTGCGTATTTTGGACGGCCTTTAAGTCTGATAGAATCCTCACTATCAGACTTAAAGGCCACCCAAAAAAACACAACTCTCATACAGATATATGCACCTACTCCAACAGAAGAGAAGGACGAAATTTCATATTTTTACAGCACACTGCAAGACACATTAAATAAGATTGGTCATAATGATATAACAATAATAATGGGAGATTTTAATGCAAAAGTAGGTACAGGAAGAGCTGAAAATGAGAGACACGTTTTAGAAAATTTTGATTGGGAAATAGAAATGATGCAAGTGACAAATTAATTGAATTTTGCACATAAAATAAGTTAACGATAGCCAACACACATTTTAAACAACACCCAAGAAGACTCTTTACGTGGAAGTCCCCGGACAGTATTACCAAAAATCAGTTCGAAGTCGTCAAGCCGTTTGACTCGTGTTCCGAAGGTTGTTGGTTCGATTCCGGGCCGCTCCCTTCGGTTTACGAGTTAAATGTTTCGGAGACTCATGTGGGTCGTCGCTAAAAGCTACGGAGTTCGTGCTTTGTGCGACGCTTTCCGTGCTACGGAAAGAGACCGAACCGTATGGGATAAAACCCGGTGCAGTGAAGTCGACCCTGTCGACTTTTAAGCGACTTTTTATTTAAGATAGGTTATATTTTAATACAAAGAAGATGGAGACCTAGCATAACATCTCCAAAAACCCGTACGAAGTGCAAACTGTGGTACAGAGCATGAGTTATTAGAAGCAGATCTGAAATTAAAACTGAAAAAGCTTAGGAAATGATACCTGATGAACTGGCAGTTACGGTCGCCAGCATGGCGGTTAGGCGTTGAGTCGTTGGGGCCTGTGGCGTGTTTATGCTTGTGGCTACGGTTTGCAATCGCATTTTGCTCATGTTGGATTGGTAGTACATGGTTCCGTCGCTCTGCTACTGAATGAGTGCGTGGGCGACACCGTGAGCTGTGAAATTCGCGTGGAATGCTTTCACATCTGTCCTGCACAGTGAACTTCATGTTCGGAACAATGGCTACCGGCGGTTGCTGAATTTACTGTTTTGCCCTTTCGGTTCACGAGTGCATTTTTCAGGAAACTCCTGGGAGTCGGTGCTGAAGCTGTGGAGTTCGTGCTTTGTGTGACACTTTCGGCGGGTCGCCCTGCGGTAAAAGACCGAGCCATGTGAGAAAACGCGGGTTAATGAGGTCTTTCTGATGACTGCCGAGTCCATCGACGATGAACTGTGGTATTCGTGGATGAATTTTGTGTTGACATTCTGACGGCGGCATTATGCACAGTGTACCTGTGCGGGCTTGTTGGATTGCCGAGACTCCTGTCTATTCCACTTTTCACATTGGACAGTGGGGAGCATTTTGTGTGATATTCACTGGCACGAGAATGGAGCATAATGGGGACGACCCGTTGCCGTGAAGTTGGAACCTCGACTAACTAACTAACTAACTAACTAACTAACTAACTAACTAACTAACTAACTAACTAGAGATATCTTGATAACTGTAGCCAAAGATTTAAATCTGACCAGGACTAAGCAACATAAGCCATGGATTACACCATGCACGTTAGAATTAATAAAACAACGAAGGGAACTGAAAAAGAAAGGAGAAACTGGTAACAATAGGATGAAGTATAAATCTTTAACACGAGAAATAAGAAAGAACACAAGAAAGGATAAAAACCAATATCTACAAGATTGGTGTATTATAATAGAGCAATATCATAAGAATGGAAGAGATTACGAAATTTTCAAAGAAATGAAATTTTTGACAAGAAATGTTCAACCTCAATTAAATGTTATCTGTGACAAGTTGGGAAAATACCTTAATAGAATCAAGAACAATTCTAGAAAGATGGCAGGAGTCCATCCATCATGTGCCATGCCGATAAGCGGGGGCGGTTATGTTTTGCCATCTCACTCGATCACCAGAGTCGTGGATCAGCTCCGTGTTTCTGTCTCGACCATGCCACGAGGCCAAGCCATCCAGGTATTTACTTCTCGGTCATCCCCTTGGTCTCTTCCCTTCGATCTTGCCAGTTGTCACCATGTTCTCCAATTCATTTCTTCTCATAACATGCCCAAAAAAAAAACAATTGACTGTCTACGTCTAATGTCTCTAATTAGTTTACAATCTTCATTTGTTTCTTGAAGGACTTGTTCATTGGTTTTTCTGTTTGTCCATGGTGTTCTCTGCATTTTCCCCAGAAACCACATTTTCACTGCCATCAGATGTTTTTCAGCTTTACTGCACATTGTCCAAGTTTCACATCCATACAAAAGAACAGGTTCTATGTATCCCCTCAACACTCTTTTTCTCGTTTCAATTGACATATTTTTATTGGTCAGAATGTTCTTCATCCTGCTAAAGGCTATTTTCGCCATGGCGTTCTTGTTCTAATCTCTTCAAGGCATCTCCCATCAGATGTTATAACTGTTCCGAGAAAACTGTACCGATTCACTTGTTTAAGAATATGCCCATTACATTGTGGTATTTCCTTCTTCCCAGTGACGACCATAATCTGTGTCTTCTTGCAATTTACTTCTAACCCTAGTAGTTCACTGTGTGTAACAACCGCATCTACTAAATGTTGCAGGTTCTGTTCATTGTCTGCAATCAAGACCGTATCATTTGTATATCTAATGTTATTGATGTATCACCCTCCAATGATGATTCCTTGTTTTTCAAAGGACACTAATACAGGGTGTATTTTTAATGACTGTGCATTGGTTGATAATATTGCCGGTCCAAGTTTTGTATTTATCTATTATGTTGCATGAACGTTACAGAGGGTAAATACAAAACTTGGATCGGCAATATTTTCGGCAATTTGGATCGGCAATTTCCACCTGCACTGTCTCTTATCGCCACCCCGCCTCGTCTTTTAACGGCGTCGACAAATCTTGACCAGTCAAAACGCGACCACACGGTGCGTTCCCTCGCCACACACACCTGTCAATATCTTTGATTATATCCTGTCCTGTCACACACACACACCTAGGACTGACCTCTTCTTGTCGCAAACAACTCACTGTCCACGCGACATTTCATCTGTGCTGTTTGTGACTAGTGACTAACCCATCACAGTAGTCCCCTCTCTCAGTTGATCTGTGCCGTGTCTTCATGCGCGCTGACAGTTTTTGATGTTGTCCTTTTCATGAACTGTCTGCTAGCTTCAGCAATCCTGCCTGGTATCAAATTTACCTGTCGTGAACTTTACGTGAACTGTGTATTACCTCTCGGACACTTTTGGCATTGACCGTCTACTGAAAATGGTGTTTATTCCTTGTGCCATAATTGTCGTTGTAACTGGGCATCCGACTAATGTCTCTTATCTTCGTATTCTCTCTAATCGACGCGTTCACAGATAAACAGAAAGACAACAATGTCTGTAATGCAATGGGTTTCTTGATCGGACGAGCTCTCAGATATCACACGACGTTGTTGACGATAAGTTTCGTGTGATGGTCGTTGTCTAGGTAACGATGCTCCTGGTGTGTCAATTGAGCTATCTAACTGTCTCTTAATCCAACTCACCCATGCAGTGCACATTCACCAGTCATGAAACAAGATTGAGTTGGCGCACATAATCTTTTAATCCAGAAAGAACACGGACAAACGGAACATGTTTATACATCCAGAAACAATGTAATCCATAGAATATAAATATCCTCCTCACAATTTAACCAGCACACATCACTGTCTTCTCACGGCCTGCTGAATCTCAAATTCACAAGACATTTAGTCCAGCTACTATCCACGGCTGGATCTCACACAACACGACCCACCCACTGGGTCGGAGCCTCTGCTCACTATGTAACCCACTCTGGGTTTTAGGACTGCATTCACAGCTCGGAGAATCACACAACACAGTTCTCCGTCGACTACCGACTCGTTCGGTATCTAAAACTCAACTCTCTTAAACGACCTGACCCGCAGTCGGTCTCTTCTCTCACTGACTTTCAAGTCTCCTGACTTCACACAACACACAACTGTCTTTCGCCCCATCCCCCTGGGGTCTTCCACTCACACCCGCCCCATTATTTCTCAGGGTTGATTGTTTTCCTCGTAGCCAGGTCACTCACCTTACTGTCAATGACCCAGGCATATGTCACAGAGGGTAAATACAAAACTTGGATCGGCAATATTTTCAAACACTGCAACAGTCATTAAAAATACACCCTATGTAACAATTCCATTAGGTTGAACGGGGTAGGGGTAATGATAGAATCGAATCGAGAAAAAAAATGCATGTTCACTTTGTTGAAGATGAGGACGAAGCACGTACGGAAATGTCCCGAGAGATGTATTGTCGGTTCTGGACTCAACACATCACTTTCTATACCAAACATGTGTATTTCTAGTTTTTATTTTTATTAAACGTTAGTTGCGTGTCACTTACATGACGCCGCAACCAACTCCTGCTTTTATTGACTGAGATTTTCTGGGAAATTGCACGTTCAGTACTATGCGTTTGTAGAGCGGCTGGCCGAGTGGCTAGAATGCCGGATTCTCCTTCGGGAGACCCGGGTTAGAAACATCGGTAAGGTGTGGATTTTTTTTTTTTTTCTGTCCGGGGCAAAAAGAAAATTCTACCCTGCACATTTCGCTGCGAATGCAATAGCCAGGCGGCCTTAATTCCTCAGGCTTAAGACTTCCCTGCCACACACCGCAATAAATGACAGTGACAGTAGTTTGTCCATTGCTGTCTAACCAGCAGATTCTTTTGTGAAAATGAACGCAAAGCAGTCTGCTCCCAAATTGCCGGCCCTGACCTTTAACTCTGCATGTCGGGACTGTGAGACTGCGCTCATTGCCCTCAAGCCACAGACTTATATTTTGTTAAATTATGATTCATATTTTCTTCCTACCAACTGTATGTTACCAATGCCAAACCTGGACAATGACAGAAAAAGAGAAAAGAAAAACCATAACAACAGAAATGAGATTCCCGAGAAGAATACCCAATGTATCAAGAAGAGATAAGATCAGAAATGAAGAAATAAGGACTAAAGTAGGGGTTATAGCTGCATTAGATTTTATTAGAAGGCAGCAAGTCAAATGGTTTGGCCATGCAAGTAGGTTACCAAATAACAGTATACCACAACAAGCAATGATGCACAGACCAGAGGGAAGCAGAGGAAAAGGCCGACCACGTAAACGATGGACGCAAGGAATAACAGAGTCCATGGGAATATGAATACACGAAGCGCATAAGCGGGCACTCTCCCGCTGTTTATACTTCACCTCGACACCGCAAGGTACAAGAGGAACATACTGAGCTGAGATGATTCATGTATTATCTTTCTCATTATTGTACCGTGTTAAAAAGTCAGCATAGCCGAATGGATAGGAACGCACTTTCTTAAACATCCAGTCTGTGATACCGAGATAAGGGGTTCAACCCTTACACTGGACAGTTCGACTAAAATGTTGATTTCTCGTCCTTGACTTGGGGACGTAAATTACAATGTACTGAAATGGAGTGAGATCGCCTGATGTAAAAGCACAGATAACAGGGAAAGCTATTCCAGACGCAACATTCAGATAGAATGTAATGTGTATGAACTACGCTTAAATCCAAAGCGAACGAGCGCTTTAAATTAAAAAAAAAAAAAAAAGTTTCGAAGGACGTGGTTATTTTCTTTAAAATTTGTGAGGCCCTAGGAAGCCAGTAAAAAAGTGTTTGCTTAGATTATTCTGCAGGATGTTGTGAAAAGTACACTATTAGAAATTGAAAATAAATGTGGAACATTAAAATTTGATTATAAAATATAAGTAAGTCAAGATTAGACACATTTTCTGTAAGAAAACTAACAGCATTATTATTGAGATTATAACATCTGACTGATATGTTGACTGTTTCATTTCCAAAATAACAGTGAAGAGATTTTAGTTGACCGAAGATATTATACCTAGGTATATAATTTCCGTTTTTTAAATTTTAGTTATCTCCCTTATCACAATATTAGACTTTTATGTCCCCAACTCATTGCTTATCTAGTTGTTTACTCAGTAGTTGGTTAACACAGGGATTATCAGTAATTATACTAATAATTTTAGTCTTTTGTCCATCCAACAATGAAACACATTTCTCGCTGTTTAAGTCAGCAAGTAAGTCAGAACTCGTCTTGCGACCAGAGAACACAGAGAACACAATGAAGAAGAACCCACATTGTGACATGGGTGCTGTCGTCCGTGAGTATTGAAACTGAATATCGTACATATTTTTGTGTATCATTGAGTCAAGATTGAAGGACATTGCAACCGTTACATGCACACTCCAAGGATATGATTAGTTTACGCATACACACTCAACAGACACGTCTTTGTTTGAGAGGTTCATGCCGGTCTATGTCGCTGTAGACCATATGGCGCATCCTCTTCTGATCATTTTGTGTATCGTCACTTGGTTCAATCGTTGTCCGTTTGCGAACGGCAAGGTCAAGGTCAGTAGCTTTTGGTAGCAGTTTTGATGCTGGAGAGAGCATCTGTACCATCTTCGATTATCTTAAAATTAGCACTCTGTGTTAAGAGTGTGATTTCTTCGTCGCATCGTTATATTTAGTTACAGTATCGCTCCAATCGTCGTCCCAGCCAGAGAACTATCTGTTCTCATCGTTGTATCCTGATCCTGGATAAAATTTGGTGGAACTGCGGTAAAGCTGTGAAAGTTTAAACAATATATAATGACACAAAGTAGTGCAGCTTTACATAACAGAGTTACGACACATACAGAACGTTGCGGCGGTTAGCCTTCATCAGCAAACAAACACATTCACAAACACAACATACAGTCAAGGAGAACTCCTGTGACTACATTAGAAGGTGATGACAGGACGAGAGGAACAAATGCATCTCTCTCTCTCTCCCTCTCTCTCCCTCTCTCTCTTCCTCTCCCCCTCTCTCTCCCTTTCTCTCTATCTCTCTCCCTCTCTCTCTCCCTCTCTCTCTCCCTCCCTCTCCCCCTCTCTCTTCTCCCTCTCTCTCCCTCTCTCTCCCCCCTTTCGCGCTCTCTCTCTCTCACTATCTCTCTCCCTCTCTCTCTCCTCTTACATCTGGCTTCTCTGTGCATACCTTCTTCACGTGCATTGCTAGTGGTTGGATCTTACACAACCCCAACAACTCTAGGACTGGGCGAGGGGCTCCTGAAGCGCGTTGTATGACTAGCAACCATACTGACTATTTCGTAGGTTACAATATACCCCATGTGGTAGGTCGCAGGCACTTTTCCTCTCTCTCTGTCTCTCTCTGTCTCTCTCTCTCTCGCTCTCCTCTCTCTCTCTGTCTCTCTCTCTCTCTCTCCCTCTCTCTCTCTTCTTGCATGTCAACATACACTAGCATTTTGTCTGTTGAAGTGTGTCTATGTAGAACGCGTGTTCCTACACACCAGTCCATTCAGACCAACAACACAATGGGGCCGTGGTCAATCTTACACGCCTCCTACCCCGCCCCCTTCTTTCTATGTGTTCACTGTACCGTAACATCCAGCACCGTTATAAAAATACACCTGAGATTTCCGTAAACATTCACAGGTCCGTACGTGAGGTGAGTGTACAGCTTTTGGTTTTTTTTCTCTATAAACAGTTTTTCTATTAAACATTTTCTTCGACTAACATTCTTTTCAATTAACATTTTGTCAATTCTCATTTCCTCTTCATTGCTTCCATTTTTCCATGCATTTGTTCCTCTCGTCCTGTCATCACCTTCTAATGTAGTCACAGGAGTTCTCCTTGACTGTATGTTGTGTTTGTGAATGTGTTTGTTTGCTGATGAAGGCTAACCGCCGCAACGTTCTGTATGTGTCGTAACTCTGTTATGTAAAGCTGCACTACTTTGTGTCATTATATATTGTTTATCCTGATCCTGGGAGCGTCATTGCAAGTTTCTTCATAATTTATTTTGAAAAGCCACTGTTTTGGTATCGAGACAGACGTCGCTCGGGCAATGGAGCCACTTTGTTGCTAGAAGAAGCCGTTGGTGATTGCTGATCTGTCTGAGGATTTGGAGATCCAGTTTTATTCGAGTGTAGAATATCGCACCTTTGCTGGATAGTATTGTCATGTAAACCAGCAGCGCCTCTTTACGGTGACATTTTAGCCATTGAAATCTATTTTGGGTGCTGGTCAAGTTGTTTGTATTGAGCGGAGGATTGCAAGATTGTCAACGCCTCGCTGGAGTTGAATCAACGCACATTAGTTTGTCCTGTTGCACAACGACAGAGCACTACAAGATATATTGCTCAACCAAATAGCTACACTTTGTAGCAAATGACACCTACATCAGCTACGTTCCTTCAGGGGATGGTGACAGGCAACCTGCCTAATGTGTTAATCTCGTAATGTCAAGTATCCGAGAAATCTTTGATAATAATCGTCATTAGAAGAGAGGATTAATCTACGACAGTTCAACAAAAATAGTTTGGACAAGGACAGACACCTCAGCTTGGCAAACTCATTTACTGGAGGAATCGTGTATCGTATTTGTCAAGACTGTGGAGAATCTCTCTCTCTCTACTATTCAACAATTTGTCGCAAATACAAACAGGATCGTCTGAATGCAACTAACTGAAGAATCGTTTATGATATTTGTCGAGACTATGGAGAATCTTTACTGGTCAACGATTTGTCGCAAATACAAATAGGATCGTCTGACGAACCAATTGGATATTGTTTTTAAAGGATCTAAGCTAAGTACACATTTGTGGTCTTTCAGTTAGATAGTTACAGTCATAATAGTGTAGTGTCATACATTTTATTCGTTCCTTATACGCTCGTGTCTTTAGTGACGTCATAAGCGCGTTACACAATATTGTGCGATATTGCGCTGTACATTCTTTGTTTTGGTGCGCATTATTTTATGTGTTTATATAGTGATAATATTTTGCTTTTACTAATTTCACTTATTGAAAGGATTTTAACTCTGTCTATATTTCCTTTGCTGAGTTACTTGTCTTATTTATTATAATAATATTTCGTTATTTATTAATTTGGAATTTATTGCAGGGAAATTAACTATTTCTTGCTACTTTATGGTACTTTGTTGTTGTCAACTGTAATATTTATAAGCCTTATTACTTTTGTGCTTAACTTCTTTCTGCATTTCTTGTCTACAATTATTAATTAATATAGGTTAGACATAGAAAAGTCTTCTTTTCAGCACTTCATCAAGAATGGTATAGATGCAGATTGGACAACATCAGAATGAATGGCCTGAGCCAAAATTATTTTGATACAGAAATATGTCTATTATATGGTTCATATGGTTTTACACTAGAATTGGTCTGGATTTGTCCAGTGGAAAATTAACAGCTGGTGTAAACACCTGGCGAAGTGAAGTTCGCACGATTAAGTTATGGGTTACAACGGGAGGAGCGGATTGCCGCCACAATATGTGGGTAATCATGGCGTGGCGACGATGACGCTGCTCAGATTATATGTTCTCATCGTATGTGGCAGTCTTCCAGCATATGGCATGGGTAATTGTTATGTGGTGGAGGTCTTCCTATGCGAATTGTGGAATATATGATTGAAAAGACAACTAGTTACTGTTATGGGTATGGGTTATTGACACAGGATTGGGTTGTACGGATATATGGTTAATAATATTAATTGTTTGAAACTGATAACAACAGGGAAATCGTGCAGCACTGGAGCATGATTGTTGGCGTGTGTATGGGTAATGACACACGGCTACGGTTTTGATACGGTGAAGCATGGTTTCAATGAATTTCGTTCATATTTTCTACTGAATGAATTTTGCTAACCGTGAGTAAAACATACAAAGTGTTTTTATTTCGTTAATATGAATACTTTTATAAAATGTCGTCTAACGTGGTCATAACATTGTTGTCTTCATATTATCGGACACACATATATTTGTTCTAATATAGGTACATAACAATAGTATTGTAGGATTTAGTAAATGCGGAACATGTGACGCGTAGGACGTTCGGCGGAAGAAGGGAAAAGTTTCCAATCGCCTGAGCTGAAATAAAATTGCCTGTATTTTTCTCAGAGAATAAAAGTAGCTGTGTTGCCTGACCCATTCGTGGATGTCTTTATCGGAAACATCCCAGAAGTACGTGATGTTTCTTGTGAGTACATTGAAGAATGGAAAAGGAAACATGCTGTGACAAATGCTGAAACTGGTTTACAATTAGAGAAAGATAAAGAGACAAACAGATAGATTGTCAAAGACCTACGTGAGAGCTCAACGCTAAGGAGAGCTAAATAGAGCTAAGAAAAGGGCAAGTAACATAACGATTTAGGAGACCAGACAGAAGAGACACAAACACTATAAATAGCTATAACGGGACACACTCGTGTCAACAAGGAGGGCAACGAGTGTACGTGAGCTGGGGTTACCCAAGAGACTGGGAAACCCGCATCACGAGAAGTGACCATGTAATTCTGGTTACTACAACCAAGTGACCAGCGTGCTGGAAACTCCAAGCACGTAAACTAGCGGATGCACGGAGAGCTAATTGCTTGTGGCTGAACACGCCACAGGAAGCTTGTTCAGACAGAGACTCGACGGCGTAGGGAACAGACTGTATATCCGCTGTGGATACTTTGTTGTTAAGGACAGTATCAATAGTTAGGACTTAAGCTTAGCTTCAGTAGTGATTATTATTAACATCATCTCCCCATTCCATCTTCATAACATACTATGATGTTTAATACCGATGTGGTATTCCGCTCGTGGAGCTCATGTACGATCAGCTCCGAATAAAATGTATCCTTTTGCAAACAATACGAGTTGTCACTTTCGTGTGTTGCAAAAGTAGGGAATTCTTGTATGCCTGTCGCAAGTGAGTTGCTGACAGGCAGGATACCATTTGGTGTCAGAAGTTCCTTGAACCACCGTCCATTACCATTTGATAAACATATTAGAATACCATTTGGTGTCAGAAGTTCCTTGAACCACCGTCCATTACCATTTGGTGTCAGAATCGTGGGTCCTTGAACCTACCATTTGATATCTTGAACCACCGTCAATTATCATCAGGATACCATTTTCAAAAGTACTCGAAATTACCATTTAATTACCATTTGTGGAGCTTGAACCACATACAACCATTTAATTTACCATTTTCGGAAATTCTACTAAAATGTTATGTATATTATTTGTGTAAATTATTTGGATATAAATGTATGAAATATAAACTGTGATTGTGTGCGAATTGCAAACATGTATCGAAATTACAACTTTAACCATCATTTGTGAACCATTTTGTATGATACTATCATAATGTCAACATTCATCACATTCACGTATGTACTTGTGCAAAAGCAAATTCTTTTTGCACAAGAGAAATAAATTAGAGGTTAAGCTAAGTCATACAGCGCAGCTCAGTCAGAGACGATAGAAAGGGAAGACAAGACGACATTGACATGCATTGACGATCATTTAGACTATCATACATTCATATCATTTACATCAATCATCATCAGTTATATCACATTTATAAGTTACCATCCGTATAAACTGTAATATTTGAATTAATAACAACCATGTATTGTACATTACATGCATGTTACTAAAATGTTGATGCTCTATTAAACAGAGACATCAGTTATAAAAGCAAGTCGATCAGTTGTGTGTACGAAAGACAACGGTGGAACATCTCGAGTGCCGTATTTTTCAGCAGATTAGATGAGTATATTTTCCACTAATTTTGATAACCATCTTTAACAATGCATCCTCTTTTTCAGTGAAATTTGTAAATAGTTAACACATAATAACTGTAAAATTGTATTGTAAAATTATATTCATATCAATTGTGGAATAACATAAAGCCATATAATGTCATCATTAAATGACTACATTCAGGCTGGCAAAGGACTAGAATATACTGGAGAAAAATTAGAGAAATGGGCAAACGAAAGATACAGAGAAGAGACAGAGAGAAAAGCTGCTCTAGAGAGAGACGAAAGAGCAGTGGAAAGACACCATCAGAAAGAGATGAAGGAGTTAGAAGAAACCACCAAGCAGAAACAATTAGAGTTAGATCATGCCACAAAGCAAAAGCAGATAGAGATGGACGATGCCACAAAGCAAAAGCAAATAGAGGTAGAGTCACAAACAAAGTTAAAGATGAAAGAGATGGAGATTGACTCTAACATCCAGATAGCCCCTACTAAACAGAAGAGTCAGGAAGAGCAGAATAAATTTTCTAAGTATAAGGGGATCATCAAGCCCTTCAGTCAAGGCGATTCGATTTCAGCATGGACTGAGAATATAGAATTCCAGCTCAAAAGTCAGAAAATACCATTAGAAGATTGGGCCATGATCTACATGAGAAACTCTCAGTGGGGAGCCATTAAAAGTTATCGAATCGATACCATCAGATCTAAGAAGTAACTATCAGTATATCCATGATAGGATTATGCAGCATTTTCTACTCGATGCTCCTGGATATCAGATCCAGTACTCATCAGATAAAACCAAAGCCAACTGAAACGTTCTTAGACTATGTTTCAAACGTCCAGAGTATATTCAATAAATGGCTTAAGGCGGCAAAAGTAGGGAAGAATTTTGATAGATTACAGGACTTAATGGTGATGGATAAAGTCATATCCACAGTTCCTACTCCCTTTGCTAAGTTCCTTCAACAAGCAGACATTGAATCTATTGAACAACTCGAAAAACGTGGTTCAGCTTATTTTTCTTCAAACCGCGACATATTTAAAACATCATTACATGATACTGAGATCACTGCTTTTGTTAAGAACGTACCTAGCAGGTCTTACTAACCAAAAAGGGTATCAGAAGAAAGATAAACCTATCAGAAGCCACCACAGTGTGTATACTGCAAATTATTTCATCCGCAGTACTCGATGTGTGATAAAAGTCCATCTTATCCTGCTCATCTAGAAATGATGATGAAAAAGCAGGAAAACAAACGAAACTCATACAAACGAGCTGTTAAATGCTTCTTCTGTTCAAGTTATGGCCACTATTCTTCTAAGATGTTTGGGCAGGCAAAGAATGAAGGCTAGCAATGCTGTGCTCTTAGATACATCATCTGACGATGATAGTGTAGTTGATTCTGAGCTTGAAAATGTATTACCATTCAATGAGTGTGAGAGTGTGGCTGTAGTGACTGATATATTAGACTTTAATAAATGTGACACGTGTCACCAGTTTCATGCGGACGGGAAAACTTAAATGTGGTCATGTTGTACCATGTTCCAACGAAGATGCTAATTCAGCTTTAGCCTCCAGAGGTAATCTAAAGTTCCACGATGCACTGGTCAACGAACAACCATGCCAATGTTTACTTGATAGCGGCAGCACTTTACTTGGTGTAAGAAGAGAGCTAGTTAAGCCAGAAGATTATACGGGTGAGTTTGTCAAATGCCGCACTTTCTCTGGAAACATTGAGAAATACCCGATGGCAAAAGTCCGCATAAACACCCCGTTCCTTTCCGGCACATTTACGTGCGCGATTCTGCAAAATCCCTGTACTGACCTAATTTTGGGTGCTTGCCCTCATTAAAACAATGTACTGATGACGAAATATTAGCCTGGAAACAAACCAACACGGCTAATGCTGTAACGAGGTCAGATACCCAAACTCATTATACTGACCTACAAAATGAAATGTTACAGTTGTTAACACCCAGCGGTGCTAGTAACAATACCACTCGACAAGAGTTTATCGAGGCACAACGCACCGATCAAACTATCGCACCTTATTTTAAATTGCTAGGTGAGCGAGCGAGGGTTACTAAAAACGCATCTTGGTATTTTAAAATACACAACGGAATTCTCATGCGTTATTATACCATCAATAACCATGAAGTTCAGCAAACGGTGTTACCTCTGAAACACCGACAAAATGTGCTAAAGATTGCGCATGAGTCACCGTTTGCTGGACATTTGTCCTATGACAAAACAAGAGCCAGAATTTTGTCACATTTCTATTGGCCTAAATTGTGTAACGATATTAAATCTTTGTGTCGGTCATGTACCAGTTGTCGAAATGTAGTGAGCAAGGGAAAGCATGTAATAGCCGAGGCCCAAAGTTCAATATTGGCCTCTAAACCATTCGAAAGTATAGCGGTGGATATTGTTGGACCCCTGAATAAGGTGTCGAGCAAAGGAAACCAGTTTATACTAAGCGATTATGCAAATAAGGGTGCCAAAACCCTACACCTTGAACCCAATCAAAAGGTGCTACTTTTACTACCAGATAAACGTAACTTGTTACTAACGTCATGGCAAGGGCCATTCAAAGTTGAACGAAAGATATCAGATGTCGATTATGAAATATCGATAAAGGGAAAATTAAAGATATTTCATATCAACATGCTGAAGCCTTATTTCTCACGACAAGAACTGATGACAGACGAACAGAATGCACCTACACCAAGCAACCGGACGACAGACGTACATAACACAACTACACTAGGTAGGGCGACAGATGACGACGACATCGCAAACACACCTAGCCAGGAAACAGAACACACAGCTAGTACAACGACAGTACTTAATCAGACAGATGACGATGGAATAGAATTACCAGTCCCGACAGTAGACACGACTGCGACAATTGATAGCATACGTTTAGAACCGAAACTTACAGACGAGCAACGACGACAGATGATAGAGTTAGTAACGGAGTACAGGGACATTTTTTCCGACATCCCAGGTAGGACGGACAGGATAGAACACTCCATTATTCTGACTGATAAAACCCCTATCAAATGCCGACCTTATTCCATCCCATTAAATTACAGGGAAAGTCTCGACAAGGAGCTTTTAAATCTTGAGTTGAGTGGAATAATTCAAAAATCACAGTCAGAATATTCTTTTCCTATTGTCCTGGTCAAGAAAAAGGACTCGACGATTCGCCTCTGCGTCGATTATCGCCGGTTAAACAACGTGACCAAAGTCGATGCAGAGCCCATCCCATCATGTGACGATCTTATCCTTGATATGTCAACATCACGTATCTTTTCTAAACTTGACCTTACGAAAGGTTATTGGCAGGTCCCGATGCAGCCATTATCTATTACCATTAACAGCTTTCTCTACACCTCTAGGTCTGTACGAGTGGCGTTTTCTTCCTTTCGGTCTTCGTAATGCCCCAGCCACTTTTGTCCGACTCACTAGAGACCTTTTACACGGAATTACTAATACATCGACTTATATTGATGACATTTGTATCCATACAGCAGACTGGACATCACACTTACAGAAACTGCGACATGTCTTCGATAGATTGCGATTATTCGGTCTTACAGTAAAACCCACCAAAGTGGAGTTGGGAATGGAAGAAATTGATTTCCTAGGCCATACAATCAGCAGAGGCCAACTCAGAACAGATGAGAGAATTGTGACCAAGATTCTCAATTTAACTATGCCAACGACCAAGAAACAGGTCCGTAGTTTGCTTGGTCTTGTCAATTATTACAGTAAATTTATACCAAATTTGGCTAAAATCACCAGCGTTTTTTCTAATATTTTAAAAGCATTTGTAAAATTAAATGTTCAAGATGCACAGTTAATTGATGCTTTATCAAAATTGAA
Source organism: Cepaea nemoralis (assembly GCA_014155875.1). Taxonomy (NCBI): domain Eukaryota; kingdom Metazoa; phylum Mollusca; class Gastropoda; order Stylommatophora; family Helicidae; genus Cepaea; species Cepaea nemoralis. Next base: position 95,671 of record JACEFZ010027987.1, on the reverse strand, counting down.
ACGTATGTTTAGCGTTCCACCTATTTTGCGTTTGCCTAATCAGAATCTTACGTATTTCCTCCGTACAGACGCAAGTTCTATTTCCATTTCTGGCGTCTTAGGCCAGTGTTATGAAGGAATTTTTCACCCGATAATGTAAGTAAGCCGTAAGATCACTCCTGCTGAAGGAAGATACTCAGCCTCTGAATTGGAAGCTTTAAGTGTGATCTATTGTTTCAGGAAACTTCATAGATTCCTAGCGGGTACAGAGTTTGTTATTGAAACCGATAATTCGCCGCTAACTGTCATGCAGATTGGGGTTCATCGCAATAACAGGATCTACAGGTGGTCCTTGATACTGCAAAATTATGCCTTCACTATTAAACATTTGAAGGGAAGCATGAACTCTTTGGCTGACACATTGAGCCGACCTTCTCACATTGAAATACCTGAAATACGAGAAGAGAGTGACCTTACTTCACCAAAGACACTGACACTGTAATTACCTAGTGCCCTATGTGGTGATTGTGAACATTATAGTGCGTTACTATCGCCAGTCGCTTAAACCTGTGTAATATAAACTGTGTCAGTATCAGTGAAAAGAACAGGCACATTATTAGGTGTCTACACCACTTATACAACTCTTGAGTGGATCGAAGGTTAGATTCTGAACCTACACCAATCAGTAGCATACCTTTAGTATGAACATTACCCAGGATGAGAGTGTAAATCAGACTTTGTCTACTTGAACTGTATTTTCGAGGACATTCTACAGAGGACACTGCTCCGACATCACACCTGGATGTAATTAATTAGTGTAGTTAGATAGAAATTATATGTGATATGTATATAACATGTTTTTATAAACAGTCGCGTATAACTTCATATTTTTGTAGTGATATTAGAATTATGAATGTAGATTTACCATATAACTTTATTTAGGACATTTCAGAGTTATAATTCACCTACATTTAGTTAAGAACTCATTTAATTTAACACCTACATCATAATACTTTAGTTTATCACCATTTAAACATATTTAGTTATATATTTAGTTAATTAAAACATCACTTACAAATTAACCCGATCATTTAGTAATTTATATCATTTCATGTATTAAAAACACTTTAAGGTAACTAACCCATTTTTCCCAAATTTAATTAGTTAGTTAAATTATTCCCCTTAGATTAATTTAGAACAGTACACCAACTTACAATAGATTAGTTAGATCAGTCATTACTATCAGGATTGGTAGCGAAGCAATCCATTCAACCATGTATATTTTTGTATAGATATGACGAGTGCAGAAATACAGCACAGTCATGTGGCTTGAAAACCGATTTAAATTCAGCCAACGATTTAATGTACATATTTATTGTTCATCCATGCATTATTTCTTGAACCATATTGTAATGACGAACCAATATTTTAAAACCACTGTTGAATGAAAGATGAACGAAAGATGTGTGAATGGAGAGAGAAGAATGAATTAAATCAGGAGAGTGAGAGAGATGTAGCGGTAATTTTTTTTTCACCGCACAACACGACTTGTTGTAACTTGTCTGTGTCAATCTGTGTAAGCAATGTGTTGTTCAGATTTTATAAGTGTGTAGCTGCTATACTTTAGTGATAGACATAGGAAACATATTTTGAGCATCTTAAAACGGAACTGTAGTCATGAATCAGGATAACACACTCGTTTGTGGCTACAACAAACCGCTTTACGGCGCTCGAAAGAGTACATACACGTAAATTAGAAACACATACACATGTTAGTAAGTTAAATACACTTTAGTTTATTAGGAAACACGCAACCAACCAGGAAAACAAACACATAAACGTGCATACATCATTACCTTCAAAGAACGGTAACTACTCCAACAGGGGACACAATAACATCTCTAAAGCCTTAGTGTAACACTTAAATATTTCTTCACAAGCGGAAGCTAAAAAGGTGAAAAGTGGCACATAAAGCATGTATACTAGTTGGGGCAATTATTATAGGGGAGCATGAACATTTAGTGTCCATGTATTGCACTCGTAACATAGGCAAGTTGTATGGGATTGTCACTTGTTTTCCCGGGAGGAATGTGGAATCAACAAGCACATCTTCAAACGTATTATCTGTTGGGATTATTGACTGACTTCTGTCTACACTCCTCCCTTCTGTCTTCCCTTCCATATATCTATTTCTTTCTCTCTCTCTGTTATTCCCTCAACACATACTCCGACAACAGTTCCTTTCAACGATAAATAAAAGATTTATTAATAAAAACTATGTCTGGTGTATGTATGGACTGTGTAAGCGTAGTTGATAGTGTATTCTATTGTTGGTACAAGACTGAACTCGTAATGTCTAGCAGCGGTGTCACATCTCGCCCACTCATTATGCAAAACCACAGGACAGCACATCAAACAGGAAAGGTCTCACCCTGGATGATCCGTATGCTTGAGTCTGACGGTAAATCCGTTATTGAATGAAACAAAACTGTTCACCACTGGATCACTGTACAGTAATAATAGTCCAGTAAGTTTATAACTTCGCCCGAGTCTGTTTCATGAAAGTACTTATCCAACATTGAAAAAAAAACCACATCACCACAGTTCAGCATATTGTCTCTATGAGTAGCAATGTTTTGACTTGTCTATTGTTTCCTAATTATGCGTACAAGACGTATGTAGTTTTATTTTGCTTTGCTTTCTGCAAACTTCTCTTTCTTTTTCCATTATTACTTTGGTTATCTAATTATTCGTTTCTTCCTCTTCAACGTTCCCTTAAAGGTATGTTTATTTCGTATTAGACCTTGTCTAGGTTGTTCCTTGGTTTATTGAGGTATTTGCTCTCCTCACAAATGAAATGCCTTGAGTTTTTCAACCAAGCTTTTCCAGCACACAAGAAGTATGTGTCTATCTTCTCTGCTATATCCCGATGGGAGTTGGAACCTGTGAAAAGTATAACAGATCCAGTGATAAGCGTCTGCCACTTAATACTACTTATGCAAGTGTCCTTCTCCAGCCATAATGACAAGGCTTCCGAAGTAAACACCCACATAAGACATATGAATTCACCAAAGTCTAAACTATTCACTAATAGAAAGCAATGGTAAACGCTATGCACACACATCTATTTTCCTATGCTAAAACTATACTCTAATATTAGTTTTACCTTATATATATATATATATATATATATATATATATATATATATATATATATATATATATATATATATATATATATATATATAGAATTAATGTAAGTCCCCGAATCGAAATTTATCCGCACATAAGTACTCTATCCCATTGTAAGGGAGGATATTTCTTTTCATTACGGGACACATAAATCCATCTTTCCGTCCAGTTTGGTAGCACACTAAACAGAAACCCCATGTTCTGCTATTTATAACGAGTGTCCAATCCTCCGTTGATTGTTTGATCTCCATCCTCAACCCTCGTCTCTTGACGTATCCTGCACATCAAAATGCGGTGAAATCACGTAGTGGTTAGTTAGTTCGTTTCTCTCCGTTGTCACGCTGTTCCCCTGAGTTCCCCGTACGCGAACACTTCAAAGCGTTCTCCGTTCATTTTTCCTCCACGCGATCTCCCCGGGTCCTCGTGTCCGTACGATCCGATCGTAAGGCAATGAACTCTGCGAACACCTGTATCCTATTTTTATATTCGTTAGGTCAATGATTGTTAATTTTATTCCTCCTCTCAGAATGACGTACACAATGGTTAACCCTCCTCCTTCCTTGTATTTTGATATGTAAGTTATCAAGGAATCACTAAACTGCAGATCTTTCCGTGACAGGGATTGTCAATTTTGGACAATCGGAGGACAGGTCAGATTGGCATTGGTTCCGGATCACACAATTCCCAGAAATATAATGACAGTTTATAGCCAACTGTACTAGTGTGGTGAGCTACTCAATTAGCCAAGCGAAGTGATACAACAGTGTGACGAAGGGAAGGAGGGATCTTGTCCTATCCCCAGAAGAGAAGTAGAGAACTTACGAAGTCTTTGACAAAATTAGACAGCCAATTTTAGTGAGATTACAACTTGTGTTACCCCCACAACTTAAAAGTTTGTAACACAACAGGGGAGGAAGGAGAGCCTGTCAAAGACCTACGTGAGAGCTCAACGCTAAGTAGAGCTAAATAGAGCTAAGGAAAAGGGCAAGTAACATAACGATTTAGGAGACCAGACAGAAGAGACACAAACACTATAAATAGCTATAACGGGACACACTCGTGTCAACAAGGCAGGGCAACGAGTGTACGTGAGCTGGGGTTACCCAAGAGACTGGGAAACCCGCGTCACGAGAAGTGACCATGTAACTGTGGTTACTATAACCAAGTGACCAGCGTGCTGGGACTCCAAGCACGTAAACTAGCGGATGCACGGAGAGCTAATTGCTTGTGGCTGAACACGCCACAGGAAGCTTGTTCAGACAGAGACTCGACGGCGTAGGGAACAGACTGTATATCCGCTGTGGATACTTTGTTGTTAAGGACAGTATCAATAGTTAGGACTTAAGCTTAGCTTCAGTAGTGATTATTATTAACATCACCTCCTCATTCCATCTTCATAACATACTATGATGTTTAATACCGATGTGGTATTCCGCTCGTGGAGCTCATGTACGATCAGCTCCGAATAAAATGTATCCTTTTGCAAACAATACGAGTTGTCACTTTCGTGTGTTGAAAAAGTAGGGAATCCTTGTATGCCTGTCGCAAGTGAGTTGCTGACATAGATCATAGGTATTCTTTTACATACATATCGCATCCAATAGTGGAAAATTTTGTTGATAGGAGTACAGGTCAGGCTGAAGATGTACCGATGATAGATAGTGGTACTGAAGTAAATAACCTGCCAAAAACATGCACTCGTGAACCAGACGAGGTGAAGACAAGTGGTACATTTCGCATTATCGATGCTTTCTTCTGATTGGTTGTGATAACATGGAGTATGTCATCGATCATTTTAGACAAATTGGTAAAAGATATAGCTGGAACAACAGCGTGTATAGGTAAGATGTTGAAAGGTGGTTGGCACCAGATGTGGCACAATATTCGATTTGTATATGATGATACTGTACAGCGTATTCAAACATTCTTCCTGACGGAACAAATTAGCAAGTCTGAAATTCCTTTGCGAGAATTACGTTCTAGGTTCAGTGATCAGATCATTTCAAATGGTTACCTTACTGAAAATGGTACCTGCTGTCGTTATAGTATATATATTCTGTCACATGGGCATAAGAAATTAATACATTCTGTCTTACATTCTGGCATAAAGATATATGAATCACACAAGCGGTATGCAATTACACTGTTTTGGGTAAGGTCAGTTCAGAAAGTTAATAAATATCTGTTGGATAAAAAGTCTTGGTCATCTCAGATATTTAAAGATGGCTCTTCTAGAAACGCTTGTATACATAGATGGGCTTTACTTTTGCAGGATTTTGATTTCACTGTTGCTCATATCTCTGGAAATGAAAATAATTTGGCTGATTTACTCAGTCGATTGTAAAGTATAGAAAGGTTGTATATAGATTTCTGTAGCGTGGATTAGGTGAGAATTATAATGTGTAAATGTGATATTGCAGTATAATGACTGTGGCTTAATTCTGAAACGCCACATATATAGAAACAGTTGATTTAGATATTAAATTAGTCACTTATTGTTGTTAATGTTGCAGATAGACTGAGGAACAGTGACGCTTGTCGATGATCCGATATTCGTGGTTACTACTGAAGTGGCATAGACAATTGCAGATGCCAGATTGACAGTCAAGCATGGGAGTATGCGCTTTGGAGGTGTAACACGCGGACTTATTCTCTAATTATGTGGTGTAATATGTTTGAAATAAAAACAATATATGGATATTCGATAGAATATATGAAAATATACAGTGATTAGGAAGTGACATAATGTAGAGGTACATTCAAATGGTTACCTTACTGAAAATGATTATTAACATAATTGACATATTTTAGATATAAGTGAGTTTCCTTGTTAAGTAATTAGGAAAACGTTAAGTAATTAGTTGTTTATAGATAAGTTAGTGATATTATGATTTTGATTTTATTTTAATATCATAGTTATAATGCTATCAATTATTATAGTTGTTGATATGTATGATTTCGAAGTTATGATAAGTATTTTTTCCCTCTTTTTCATTTAAGTAGTTTATTTTGTCATGAATAAATAGAAGTTAGATGTGTCATTTCACGATGGATGGATGTAGAGAAGTGTATAAATGGAAAGTGATAGATACAAACACACATACTAATAATCAAACACATATATAAATTCAACATTACAGGTATGGGATAACACATTACATATATGAGACATAGTATAAAGATTAGTTTGCCACCGTCGACATGCCTGAATGATGGAAAGATATGTTAACTCAGAGTGAAGTTGACATAATACGTTTCTTAAGTTGACGGAAATCAGTTGCTTGATAGGACTCAAAAGTTCGTCGGGTTTACAACACAGGATTGCATTTTAATTTATCCAAAAGATACTCGGGGTTATAGAGGTCTTGAGGTAATTTTTCAAGGGGTCAGCATGTAGACGCGATAACGGTACTTTAGTTATAGTGACCGGCGGTGTTTGAACCTTGGTTTAGTTGCAAGTAGTCAATCATGATAACGCGAAAACATCTCGAGGATCATTTTTATAATGTATGAGGTGGCGGTGATTGGGGCTTGTGGGTTTTAATCCAGTGTTTGAAATCCCAATGATCTATATTGTCTTAAATTGGCATACAGTATTCCAGAGATGACAGATTCGTAGTCGATCACGACTTATAGTAATTTACGTCGAATCCATCATTGGCATACTTGTCGAAAGATATTAAGAGTGGGAAAATGTTTTACAAACATTTTCTTTATGGAGAGGGCATAGCTGTCATGGTGTTGATGACAGACGGAAAGAGTTAAACTGATGAGCAAGTGCATCAGAAGATAGAATCAGAAGATTAGTATAAAGTTGCACAGTATAGCACTTGTGTGAAACGAATGACACGTCACAAGTGCGTATGATAACAACCGAACGGTTGTTTTGAGGCATTCGGCACCCAGCTGACACATGAACAAGATGTCTTGGCTTGCCATCGCCAACGTACATTTAGATTACAAGCTTTAGCGGTCCATAGTCAACGCATACACAGATTGGGAGGTTTAGGATTCCAACGCCAGTCTCTACATACAATGATACAGGGTAGGACAAGTAGCTTGATATACGCCACGTTCCACGACATGAGATATCGCAAGGACACGAACGGGTCCAGCTAACTGACATTGGCCGACAAGGCTTGATCAGGGTTCTGTTGCTTTGAGGGCCGGGAATAGTCGCTTATGAAAGCACCATCACAGCAGACAGAACACAGACTTAGTCTCCACACACTCACGCCAGGCATGTAGATGATTTGTCGGTATGGTGCGGGAATGTCAAATGTATGAGAGGACCTGAAGGTTTCATCAGCATGTACATTAAAGTCCTTTATCTGTTACCTTCCAATGGTACAATATATCATTGATCACTGCACAGGAGCGTATATGAGTTGTTCATGGAATGTACGACAGTCGTGCCGTCCTGTGAATATGTGTGCAGTTTGATAGGCGAAAGGTATTCAGTTCACAAATGAACATATCAACGAGCCAGATCGCAGGGCGTCCTCTGAACTCAGTGGAGCTAGAGATTAGACCCCAGTAGTAAGTCAGAACTCGTCTTGCGACCAGAGAACACAGAGAACACAATGAAGAAGAACCCACATTGTGACAGTCTGTATGCTTTGATACGAACACGAGCCCAGCATTCTGTAGTAAGCCATTATGAGTACTACCAACATAGGCTATGACCAAACGCTGTCCTTTACTACTGGGCACATAACGCTTTATCTTTCCATCCATTGATTGCCATTCCTTTTCACTTGTGTGGTGCGCATTGATCCACGTCGCATCCAAATACACTATGTCATAATTTTCTTTGCTCATTTCCCTTATTTCACGTAAGTATCTGCTTCTCATGGCTCCTAAATGCGGTTGCTCGCAAAGGATATTTCTACCTCCCTTGTACTTTCTAAAAGTTAAGCCTAATGTCCTTATAATTTTCCACAAAGTTGCTTTGGATAGCTCTATGTTATTGTTCTTTCTCAACAAAACCCTCAGTTTTCTTACAGTCACTGTTTCTTTGGCATCCATCATTTTTATAATAACTCGCCTGATGACATCCTTGTCAAAGCTGTCTACAATTGCCTTTCTACCTACCGTTTGCTTATCGCGTGTTGTTTTCATTCCAGATTCTTGCACCCATCGACGAAATGACCGTTTACTCAAACCCAATGCATGCACTGTTCTCTTTTCGGGATTTGTAACAGCATGAAACAGTTTCCTGCGATCAGCTTCTTGACAAAAATATGTGTACAACTTCATAGCGATGCTTTGAAGTCAGTGGCGTGCAGAGGGGGGGGGGGTGTGCGGGGGAGGAGTGCGACGGCCCTGGGCATCCAGCCGGCAAGGGGGGAGGGCATCCAATTAGGGAGAGGGGGCAGCACAGTGCAGTGGGAGGGGAGGAATAATGAATTAGGGAAAGAACAATTAAGGAGCATCCAATCAAGGGGTTGGCCCCGGGCATCAAAGAACCTCTGCACGACACTGTTTGAAGTGTACACAATTTCACTCCCATTGAACAATATTCACACATTCAAATATTAGCTATTAATATTATATTAATGGTAAGATTTATTTATATATTTATTTATATAATCACGTTTCATGAAAGAACCCACATAGGAGACACCTCTGAACAATCCCATTTAACTGCTCACAGTCTGTGCCAAAACGAAAACCACGAGACAATTTCAAAAAATGCGCGGATGTGTCTTGCTGAAGCTGTAATACTTTTAAAATGATGGAATTAATCTCTGAGCCGTAAATTATATACCGCATATAAACAAACATTGAAATCTGCTGTACAATCTCCAGAACAAAATTTTGTTTGTTGGGTGGACATAATGATAAGGTTATATGCTAAATCTCATCATTTTCCCTCAGTTGGTTACTGAGATATGGAATTTTATATTGGGGCAAAAAAAAAAAAAAAACAGATTATAGTTCAGTCTTATCTTACTAACACCTGACCTGAGAAAAACATCCAATACCTGTAGAAATGTGGTTTCTGAGGAAAATGCAAAGAATACCATGGACAGACAGACAAACCAATGACCAAGTCCTACAAGAATCAAATGAACATCGTAAACTGATTAAAGAAATTAGACGTAGACAGTCAAACATTTCTGGTCACGCTATAAGAAGAAACCGTCTTCGTCGCGAAGGTGGTATGGACGCGATTCGTAATCCCGTATACCCGGTTTCGAAAAACAGCGGTTCTGTTTTTTTTTTTCTTTTCGAAAAAGGTAGAGGTGCCGGTCATTCAGAAAGCAATGGCATACTACTGAACGTAAAACTTGCCCAGGAATCATAAACAACCAAAATACTGGGGTTGACTGCTACGTTCTGTGAAGGACATGCAAGAAAACTTTTTAAAATTTTTATGAGAAGAAATAAATTGGAGAACTTGGTGACAACTGGCAAGATTGAGGGAAAGAGAACAAGGGTAAGGCAGAGAAGTAAATACCTGGTGGCTTGGCCATATGGCGTGGTCGAGATAAGAACAATGAGCTGATCCACATCTCTGGTAATCAAGTGAGATGGCGAAACATTACCACCCACTATTATTGGCACGGCACATGATGATGATGACTCGTTTGACAACCACAGCAGTGGAAGAGAGAATCAGCGAGTAGAGGAGTATAACAATTGAAATCAGTGGCAAAATACTGAACGTAAGAAATTGCCCAGTAAAGGACAACCATGTGATTGACTGCGACGTCCTGTAAAGAACATGCAACTAACTTTTATATAGTATGTCCCGAAAAGAATGCCTTTATTCACTATTAACTATTTTGAAAACTGTCTGTTGCATCGTTATGAAATTTTTCCAGCCGTCTTATAATTACCCCCACCCAAGGAATAAGTCTTTCATAGGTTCAAAAGCAACTTAAATCATCGATATCGGCGACATTTCTTTGATGTTTTGCTAAAAAACTAGTGATTTCTCGCTAACAAATTTATGTTTACAGTAATGCAAGCCCCGCCAATTCAGATGACACACAAGGCGTATCCGGATTCGTATGGGAGTGGGTGCAATGGAAGAAGTAGTTTAAAATCGACAGGGTCGGCTGCATTGCACCGGGTTTTTATCCCATATGGCTCAGTTTCTTTCCGCAGCGCGGAAAGCGTCGCACAAAGCGCGAACTCCGTACCTCCAGCGACGACCCTCAGGAGTCTCCGTAAAAATGCACTCGTGAAATGAAGGACGCGGCCCGGAATCGAACATACAACCTTCGGAGCCTGAGTCAGACGGCTTGACCACATCACCACGGAGAATCCCGAGAGGGGTGCAATGTGTAATATTAGTAAAGACAGAGAATTTACAGAGGCATGGGGTAAATAATTTGTAAATTGACAGGAAAGTAGAAGGAATATATATCTTACCTTATTTTTCATTTCCTTCTTGTTTCTTCAGCTGCTGGTTAATAATGTGCACACAAGTATTCGTGTTAGCTTTTTATATTGAGTTCGTGAAAGCTTCCAAATAGCTGTGCGTTAATGTGCGTATGAAGTGACCAGAAATGATACCGCAATTTAGTCTTCATGTTTCCATTTTTAAGGATCTGTTCAGCTGTCTGTGTAGCTTGTTCACACGTACACATGGGTGACAGACCCGCTTTGAGTCTTCGTGAAAGATTGTCTACTCTGCTGTTTACCGTTCAGAGACGGAACATGATTACCTGGTTTGCACTATGAAAATAGTTGTCAGTGTCTCTGTAGTGGGCTTTCTTCTTAACGACCAAGATGTTGGTCCTCTTTTCATTGAAGTTTATAGATTGATTCGTATGCACGTGTGTTGTCCCTAATTTGACAACGTGTTTGCTCTCACGCTTCTTGTTATGCCACAATATGTCAGTTTCCACCGCAATATTCCTCTTCTCTTGGTATTCAATGTGTTTAGTGTGTGTGTGTGTGTGTGTGTGTGTGTGTGTGTGTGTGTGTGTGTGTGTGTGTGTGTGTTGTATTTGTTGTTGTTGTTGTTTTCAATACAGTTGTTTGTCACCCCTGAGGGCTTGCGGAATAGAAAATTCATCACTGTGGAATACAAACTGTTGCCATTGACATTATGCTGATGCTGTAATGTTTAGGGCCTGCAATTCTTCTGAATATTTGTAGCAAAATATCCCAGTTGGTGTGCACGTGGATTAAGGTCTGCGATCTGCTCAGACCTTAATCTGTATCGGACGATTCCAGTAGGTTGATGACTGCTCTCGGTTGCATAAAATTCAATCCATCCTTTCTCCAATAATCCTCTTCCTCTTTCAACACATGGTCCTCACATTTTTCCAGTAACTTTTATCAATATTTAATAGCGCGGACTGGATTAGTATCCTGACGTCAGACAATTTGAATATAGTATTGTCAGCTGCCACCTGTCCTTTAATTTTAGCCCACACAAGTTCTATAGGGTTAAAATGAGAATGGTACGGCGGAAGTCTCAAGCACCCATGACGATGCTCTTCTATCAACTTGTCGATTTGATATTTCTTGCTTTTTGGCGTCTGTTTTACAAGGGACAACAATTCTAGCTAGAAATACGTTTCTGGAAATGGTATGTTTTCCATTCGGAGTCATATCTTTATTGCTCCCTTTGTGCTCGATGCTGTAGGTATTTTGTCTTCTTGGGCAACAACATTGATATCATGCATTGTCCATAATTGGACACGACGGTCTATCTAGGGATGGAAGCACAGTATTCTCGAGCCAATCTCTAAATACATTACCATTCATCTTATTATGATAATCCCTATTGTCCTGTATGCTTTGATACGAACACGAGCCCAGCATTCTGTTGTAAGCCATTATGCGTATTACCAGCATGGGCCATGACCAAAAGTTGTCCTATACTACTGGGCACATATCGCTTTATCTGTCCATCCACTGATTGCCATTCCTTATCACTTGTGTGGTGCGCATTGATCCACATTTCATCCAAACACACTATGCCATAATTTTCTTTGCGCATTTCCCTTATTTCACGTAGGTATCTGCTTCTCATGGCTCCTAAATGCGGTTGCTCGCAAAGATTATTTCTACCGCCCTTGTACTTTCAAATAGTGAAGATAATGTCCTTATAATTTTCCACAAAGTTGTTTTGGATAGCTCTATGTTATTGTTCTTTCTGAACCAAACCCTAAGTTTTCTTACAGTCACTGTTTCTTTGGCATCCAGCATTTTTATAATGCTGGATAATCCTGGATATAAAATCAAAATTTTTATAATTTTAGGAGTCTCCGTGGCGAAGTGGTCAAGCCTTTTGACTCGGGCTCCAAAGGTCGTGGGTTCGATTCCGGGCCGCATCCTTCGGTTCACGAGTTAAATTTTTCGGAGACTTCTGTGGGTCGTCGCTAGAGCTGCGGAGTTCGTGCTTTGTGCGATGCTTTCCGCGCTGCGGAAAGAGACCGAGCCATATGGGATAGAACCCGGTGCAATAAAGTCGACCCTGTCGTATATCAAGCGACTTTTTAAAGCATTTTTATAATAGCTCGCCTTATGACATCTTTGTCAAAGCTGTCTACAATAATCTTTCTACCTACCGTTTGGTTATTACGTGGTGGTTTAATTCCACATTCTTGCACCCATCGACGAAATGCCCGTTTATTCAAACCCAATGCATGCATTGTTCTTTTTTCGGAATTTGTAATAGTATAAAACAGTTTCCTGCGATCAGCTCCTTGACAAAAATATGCGTACAACTTCATAGCGATTCTTTGAAGTGTATAATTTCGCATTCAATCCCATTGAAAAATATTCACACATTTCAATGTTAGCGATAAGTGGTAAGATTTAAAAAAAAACAACAACATATTAATCAGGTTTCATGAAATAACCCACATTTTGAGACACCTCTGAATGAACAGTCCTAGTTTAAACAACGCGGGGAGTTGGCATAAGGCCAATCCCGTGAAAAAAACGTACAATATTCAACATTGAGCGTTGATTGTCTGGCTACGCTGTAATACATTTAAAATTATGAATTTCATCTCAGACCCGTAAATTATATACCGCATATAAACAAACTTTGAAATCTGCTGTAAAATCTCCAGAACAAAATTTTTTTTGTTGGGGTGGACATAATGATAAGGTTATATACTAAATCTCATAATTTTCCCTCAGTTGGTTACTGAGATATGGATGTTTATATTGGGGGAAACAAACAAACAAACAGACTATAGTTATCATGCCGGGATTCGAACCTGTCATTTTCAAATGACGAAAGCAACTAAAGCAACTCGCTGCAGAAACTAGTCGGTATAGATATTGCTTTCATTGCTTCTGTTGTCTATAATGTTCTCTAACCTCCTTCTCCCCTCTTCTATTTGTATGAGCGCAATACAATACTTATGAATGTATTTATGTTTCTGGACATTTGGATTATTCAAACAATGTTATGACCTTAGTGAATAGGCGCCATAAGTCTGTACTAAGTACATATTATTTTGGTCAAAGTATTATTTGTTTGTCCACTTCATATCATATATAACTCTGCAATATGGACCTGGCGAGATGCAGCGAAATATGCCAGGCAATAAATCGTGCAATATTCTGTTTATATTGTATGGTTTGTTGAATTATTGAGGAATATTTATTTCGTTAAAAATTCCCAGTGGTAATTTTTAACCAACAACAAGCAGACACCGTGAATTCCGCTCGACTTCAAACCTCAGTGAGCTGATGTCGGGCTGGCTGGTCGGTCGGCAGGTCCAGTAGACTAGGACATTCTTCTTGTGTTCGTTCAGGTAAGTCATGTCGAAACTTGTGTTTGATGTTAACAATTCATTCATTCAGTAGCATGTCCTTTGCAGAACCTCGCTCGTATAACAACTTTCTGGAAAACTTCTCAGTCATAAGCAAAATGTCCCGCGTCCGACACGTCACACGGTACACCCCATCTGAATCTGGAGATCATCTGCCACATCCTGCACCCATCTTCTCTTTGGTATTCTTCCTCTCTTCCCGGGTATGTGGACCCCCATCCATTATTATTGTTCTCTCCAAACATTCATTGCGTTTCAAGTGACCAAAATATTTAAATTGTCTTTTGTTCTATCGTCTTGACTCTTTCTTTTGTAGCCAACCTTCAATACTCAGATCTTCAAATCTTGTCGTATGGATGCATGTTTTCTTCTTTATTAAAGATATTCTTAGAACCTGTCAATACAATACAAGTAAATATTAAAATAACATTTATTATTTATATTATATTCAAAGGCATTTACATTTATGCGCTGTTCAGCTTATTTAGTAAAATGTTTAGTAAGTGTCAGGTTTCACAGGCGTATGTTGCAATGGGAAAGATGTTTAAAAATCTAATTTTTGTAGTTCTAGATGTTAACGAGACAAATGATTTCTTTAATTGACACAGCTATGCAAAATTATGTGACAACCAGTCATCATCATCAAGTGCCATGCCGGCTGCCATAGGCGTTAATGACTCCTCACAGATCTCGGTCTTTGGTTTTCTGGATCCACGCCACTGTTGATATTCCTCCATGCCACCAACTCAATCCATCCAGTATTTCTCTTGGTCTGCCACTGCCTCTCTTCCCGTTAATCTTTCCAGTTGTCACAATGTTCTCCGATGCCTCTCTTCTCATCACATGACCACAAAAAGCTGTTTGCTTCTTTCTTATTGTTGTATATAATGTTCTGGTTTCATTAGCCTTCTTCAGGCAGTTGTTGTTAGTTACTTTGGTAGTCCAAGAAATTTGCAACATTTGTCTCAGGAACCACATCTGTTGCTTCTAATCTCTTCCTAATTTAATTTACATTCCAAGATTCACAGCCAAACAGCAAAACAGATTCTATATAGCCCTTAAGCACTCTCTTTCTTTCATTCAGTGATAGTTACTTATTGCATAAGATAGTCTTCATTTTTTTAGTTTATCTACGAGCAGTATGAAGATCCCCTACTGGCTTGCTAGGCCAGTCACAGGTTTAGGACAAAAATCTGACCATAGGGAGTCTGTCCCCCATGGCGAGCCACAGCCAAGTTAGCCCATGACTTCGCAGTCATGGTTTTCCGGTCTACACCATGTGGAGGTGGGGCTGACTTGTGTAGTCTGTGGGTCATCGGAGGCTACTAATTTTCACTTTTCACCCCTCATTGGGAGAGGATAGCCGATCCTAACCCTGCTGGCTGCAGGGCTAGGCGCAGTCCACACCTTGTACACCTATTATATATTTTATATATTATATATTTTCTTAAATGCACCCTTTACTTGCCATATTCTGCTTTTAATCTCTGTTGTGCATCTTCCATGTGATGTTACAAATGCCCCTAGGTATTTAAAATGATCCACTTGGTGAAGAATTTTCCCTTCTATCTCTGTCACATTTGTGTGTCACCTTTTTCTGTGACATCACCATTGTTACTGTTTTCTTGATAGTCAAGGAGATTCCTTTCTTTGCACTCTGTTACTACAATGTCCAACAATTGTTGTAGATGTTTTGCATTATCCGCAGTCAATACTGTGTCATCTGCATAGTGTATATTGTTTATATTATAACCTCTGAATATTATTCCTGGCTTCTCTTTGATCTCTCTCATTATTACTTTGCTATAGAGGGAGAAGAGATCCAGTGACACAACACATCCCTGTCATACTCCCAGCCTTGATAACCAATACTAACTAGTATTTACTATAGTTGCTGTGGTCAGTCTGGTCAGTTTAGCAATAGCAGTTTAGTTTAGTGTTAGCATTAGCGCTGCACCCCAACATCAGATCCTGTAGACAAGAATGTTCTTCTTTGTTTTCATTCAGGCAGGTGGTTTCAGCATTTATGTTCCATTAATAATGAGACTAATTTGTTTAAAAGACGGATTAAAAAAGTCGCTTAAAAGTCATTGCACCAGGTTTTTATCCTATATGGCTCGGTCTCTTTCCGCAGCGCAGAAAGTGTCACAAAGCACAAACTCTGTAGCTCCAACGATGACCCACAGGAGTCTCAGAAAAAATGCACCCTTGAACCGAAAGAAGCAGCCCGGAATCAAACCCACAACCTTTGGAGCCTGAGTCAAACGGCTTGACCACTTCGCCATGGAGGCTCCCGAAAAAAGACAGGTGTGCAATTTTTTCTGTCTGATTTATGAACATTTATTTGTGACTTTTGCTTGTATGAGAAAGATGATAGTAATTTTAGTATAGAACAGATGACATGGTGTAAGAGTATAAAGAAAAGATGCCAGGCAGTTGGTTTAATATGACCATGGCATGGAAGAACATTAGTATTTTACAACAAAGTTGGCAGCACACGAAACAGAGGAACATAGTGATGATCAGCGCCATGTGTCATGGACTATAAGAAGACTTCGAGCCTTGACTGACATCACAGAGGTTGTTGTAAGCTCCAGGCATTTGTTCGCGTAATTCCACGGTGAACAATTATAATACTGTAGGGCTGTCAGGTTATAAACAGATCAAATTACTTGGCCGTCGTCACAACGAAAGGTGTCTGCAATAGGTATGTAGCACTGTCTCTCACCATTCTGTTTCCAGTCCTTCTTCTGGTGTTATCGTACCATTAAAGCGGTTGTCTTTCTTTTGTTGTGTTACTCTTGCATGTCTACCTTCCACTGGGTCTAAAGATATTTGTTGCCAGGACTACGTTGAGTCAAGAACCAACATCACAGCACTCTGGACATTCCCATTTGTGCCCCATCCTCATCTGCAACAGTGAGCAAGAGTTCCAATAATATTGATATTCGTAGCAGTCTGAGTACGTGTGCATCTGGACTCTCCTCAGTTTTGAGCATCATCCAGATGCTCAGGTCACTCCCTGCAGCACCATTCTCTCCAGGCAGTGATAATCTAACCGTTCTTCTGTACTATACACACAATTCTAAAGGGCACTGACCACTGCCTTATCATGCACTAATATCTCATCTAAGGGGTGCAGACAGCAAATCTGTCCACCACATTTCCCACATCATCACAATGTCCTGAAGCAAAAATCCAAAGGATGCTCTCTAGTTTGGATTGTTGAATGGAAGCCTGTCTCTGCCCAAAGCATACCTGTCTTCACCGTTCTCAGACTTTGTGTGTCATGACATGCCTGTGCTGTTTGCAGTCAGCCAGCGGAGCGCAGCTGTGACCGCCTCCATCTCCATTCTCAGACTAGATGTGGTATCATATGTCAGGCTCTCCTGCACCAAACACCTTCCCCTTTGCCACAAACCCCCAGGCAATTCTCGTACCTCTTAGCAGAGATGTCAGGACTAAAGGTCATTAACATTTTGTAATACATTGTCTAATGTTAAGGGAACCCAGTTTGTTAGGGGCTCATAGGGTGCAGTTACCATTGGTCAAGCTGCCATCCTGATCGATCATCCACTGCTTACCAGGACAATCACATTGGTGCAGGTTCAATCCCTGGCAGTGACAGGTTTCTTGTTTCCGACAAGGGTGGCTCTGGGATTGATTAGACCCCATTACATGGGCATCGGATACTTTCAGAATTTTCTGTAAATAGTCTGATGAAAAGTTGCTAGACAAAGAATATCAGTTGTTGGGGAACCCCTGAAGATACTCAAGCAGCACATAAACAAATTCACAATGTTTTATTAGCACTTATAGAAGTAGAAGAATGAAGCCCGATTAGAGGATAAATTTGATATTATTGAAAGCTATAGTTGTACCACAAGAAATATCAGTGTAATGTACAGATAACTGGGAATATTCTTGAACAAGTGAATTGGTATACGTATCTCAGAACAGTTATAACATCTGATGGGAGGTGCCTTAAAGAGATTAGAACAAGAATCACAATGGCAAAGGTAGCCTTTTGCAAAATGGAAAATGAACTGACCAATAATTAGATGTCAATTGCAACAAGAAAAAGAGTGTTGAAGTGCTACATAGAATCTGTACTTTTGTATGGATGTGAAACGTGGGCGATGAGCAGACAGGCTGACAGGCATCAAGTGGCAGTGGAAATAGTTTTTGAGGAAAATGCAAAGAATACTATGGACAGAAAAACCAAAGAGCAAGTCCTACAAGAAGCTAATGAGAACTGTAAACTGATTAGAGAAATTAGACATAGTCTAGATTTATTTGGGCATGTTATGAGAAGAAATAAACTAGAACACTTGGTGACAACTGGCCATATTGAGGGGAAAAGAATAAGGAGAAGGCAGAGAACGAACAAACTTTATTTTCAAAGGATCACAAATTGGGCACGCAAGTCTGTCTTACATTCGCCCTTCCAATAACTTATCTTTCCTTCATCAATTGTGCATGTCATCTTACATTCATATAGGGGAAAAAATATTGTGAGATGAATTTTGTAAACAATGCATATTGCCATGTTATGAGTCAGGCAGGCAGACAGACACACGCACACACACATGCACGGAGCGCGCGCATGCGAAAAAGAGAGAGGGAGATACGAGGGGAAGTCCATGTAAGTCACAAATGGCTGTAGAAAAATAACTAAATATGATAACAATTGTCTTGTGTCATGGCACAGAAGGGAGTCAACACACGAATTGATCCATGCTGTCGGAGATCACCATTTGTGGAGAGGCATGATCGCCCATGTCAGCTGGCTGGATGATGATGACGATGAAGCACACCAGAGTCCTCAGCAGACGTCTGATTAACCTGACACTGAAAGTGAAACAGGGATGCAGAAGCGAGAGGTAAAGTGCACTGTGACATATGGGAGCCACAAGTAGTGAAGTGACTAGACGCTCACCTACCATTCTGACACAATCAGTTGATTGCATGATCTATTGCCTGACATATTTCAATGCATCCCATCAGATACATACTGCAGAAATCACAACATAAAGTAATTAGATGCGTCCTTCAATTTGAAATATACACATATTCACACGCAGCAAAATATGCCAGGCACTAAATAGTATAGTCTATTGTTTGTGTCTTCATTATTCAAATTTACTGCTGGAAAACATTGTTTTTAATTTCTGAAATGTCGCCTCCCATTATCAACAATTTTTGTTACATATAAGAAATTATTGCTTCTGTCATCATTCATCCATATAGTTTTAGTTTCCTCATAACCTGATCTTGTCAGCAGTTGGTACTGTTTATTTTACTTACGCTGTTTTTGCTCTGTCAGGATGCATAGATTGGACGAGAAGAACATTCTTGGTATACTAACAGCACCAGTTGCCAGAGAACAAGTTCAGAGTAGCAAGACTGTAGTACCAAGTGATGAAACTGTATCAAGGTTAAGTAGGATGTCAGAAAGGTTCTCGTTTTATCCTTTCTAATAGAATCTGCTATAACACACATATTTTATTGGTATTATTGCTGGCATGAAACAAATATTGATTCCACTGTCACGTTTGCTCTATAAAGTGTATTTAAAAATCCATACAATTGTGAAAATGCAAATTTGTATAGAAATTACTTTAATAATGTTAAAACAAAATTTTATAATATTGTTCGATGCTATGAACAATTTCATGCCATCAGTTAAAGCTGTGCCTCTGTAATAGATAATCACAATCATGACGTGTGTGTATTTGTCGATAGTGAATTGATTATTAAAATATAGAAAGTATTTTTTTCTGTTTACTTCTGTTTACTACTTTTTTTTAATTATCAGAAATATATATATATTTTGGTATTACAATCCCACACACATTCAGAATGAATCATACTTGATTGTATGTAACATGAAAATCCTTGACGTAAGACAATCAACTTGTAAAGTTTAGATGAAGACTTTTTAAAAATTATTAGTGATATATTTTTTTGTTTTGTTTCAATAAATTTTTGTTTTTTTGCAATTGCTAGATTTGAACTACTACTTTTAATCCACTATTTGTCCACGTGGATTAGCTGTCCACGTTACCAGTGCCCCTCGCCATGAGGCAAACCCACTCTGACTTGAGGTACTTGTAATTTACGACCCCAAGTCAGAAACGAGAAAAAGTTTTAGTTCAACTAACCGGTGTAGGGGTTGAATCCACTACCTCGGCACCAGCACACTGGATGTTTAAGATGGGCCCACTTATCCACTCGGCCATGCTGACTGCCTATATATGAATTTCACTACCATGTGTGTGGCTGGCTGAGTGGCTAGAATGCCGGATTCTCCTTCGGGAGACCCAAGTTCGAATCCTTGGTAAGATGTGGGATTTTTTTTTCTGTTGGGGGCAAAAGAAAAATCCTAGCCTGCACAGTTCGCAACGACTGCACTAGCCAGGCGGCTTTAATTCCTCAGGCTCAAAGACCCCTCTCCATACACCACAAGGTACTATATTGGCAGTAAATGACAGTGCGCGTCTGAAAAGAATTCTTCCAGCAATATTAAAATAGCCCATCCCATCGTCATGCTAATGTATGATCAGTTTACATCAGTGATAGAGCCGGACACACTATCTGACCTTTATATGCTTTATCTGTGTCCTCCATTGTCTCATGTTTATGCTAAAAATAGCTTCACAAAGAAAAACAATTTTTCTTCCCATTCACTTTCTGTGAACTCAAGCAAGCGTAGTCCATACACATGCACCTGCTAATAGTACAGGGTGTTTGTAAAGTCCCTCTACACTTTGTGTGTAGACAGACTTTGAAAAATATAGTACATGATGTCATCAAAAAATGTGCGCCACAGTCCACTGTGAAGCAATATGCAGCGAATGGCTATCGTCCGCTGGAGTAATTCTTTGCACTCCAAACAGAATGGCATTATCAGTGGAAGAAAGAATATGAAGAGACATGTAGTCATATCTTGAAGCTCGTGGGGGACATTTTCAACAACTGTTATAATGAACACTTCATTGGTTCTTTCCAGCTTCCCCAAAACAGCATTAGACCACAGCAGTGACTATTGTAACTAATTTAATGAATTATTTTAGCATATTTTTGATGACATCATGTACTTCATTTTTTAAATTTGTTCTATATACAAAGTGTAGTGAGACTTTACAAACACCTGGTAGTTGATACCACTAGTGAGTGCACTGGCCTGATTTTAAGTGAGGGTTAGCTTTCCCCTTTACCAGAGTCCCTCGCCATCAGGCATATGCTGTCTGACTTATGAGGTACTTAACATCAAGTCAAGGATGGGAATTCAACATTAAAGTAAGGCTGACCGACCTTGTGGAATGAACCCACTACTCCATGGTCAGAACAGACAGTTCAAGCACAATAAACCTTTCAGCCAAGCCATATCTACCAGAATTAAACACCACTCTCTTGCCATTATTTCATAAGGGCAGGGTGCCCTGTCTGGTAGATAGCGAGTACCCTGTCAGCTAGACTTAGGGTGCCCTGTCTGGTAGATAGCGAATACCCTGTCAGCTAGACTTAGGGTGCCCTGTCTGGTAGATAGCGAGTACCCTGTCAGCTAGACTTAGGCTGCCCTGTCTGGTAGATAGCGAGTACCCTGTCAGCTAGACTTAGGGTGCCCTGTCTGGTAGACTAGCAAGTACCCTGTCAGCTAGACTTAGGGTGCCCTGTCTGGTAGACTAGCAAGTACCCTGTCAGCTAGACTTAGGGTGCCCTGTCTGGTAGACTAGCGAGTACCCTGTCAGCTAGACTTAGGCTGCCCTGTCTGGTAGATAGCGAATACCCTGTCAGCTAGACTTAGGCTGCCCTGTCTGGTAGATAGCGAATACCCTGTCAGCTAGACTTAGGCTGCCCTGTCTGGTAGATAGCGAATACCCTGTCAGCTAGACTTAGGCTGCCCTGTCTGGTAGATAGCGAATACCCTGTCAGCTAGACTTAGGCTGCCCTGTCTGGTAGATAGCGAATACCCTGTCAGCTAGACTTAGGCTGCCCTGTCTGGTAGATAGCGAGTACCCTGTCAGCTAGACTTAGGCTGCCCTGTCTGGTAGATAGCGAGTACCCTGTCAGCTAGACTTAGGCTGCCCTGTCTGGTAGATAGCGAGTACCCTGTCAGCTAGACTTAGGCTGCCCTGTCTGGTAGATAGCGAGTACCCTGTCAGCTAGACTTAGGCTGCCCTGTCTGGTAGATAGCGAGTACCCTGTCAGCTAGACTTAGGCTGCCCTGTCTGGTAGATAGCGAGTACCCTGTCAGCTAGACTTAGGCTGCCCTGTCTGGTAGACTAGCGAGTACCCTGTCAGCTAGACTTAGGCTGCCCTGTCTGGTAGATAGCGAGTACCCTGTCAGCTAGACTTAGGCTGCCCTGTCTGGTAGATAGCGAGTACCCTGTCAGCTAGACTTAGGCTGCCCTGTCTGGTAGATAGCGAGTACCCTGTCAGCTAGACTTAGGCTGCCCTGTCTGGTAGATAGCGAGTACCCTGTCAGCTAGACTTAGGGTGCCCTGTCTGGTAGATAGCGAGTACCCTGTCAGCTAGACTTAGGCTGCCCTGTCTGGTAGATAGCGAGTACCCTGTCAGCTAGACTTAGGCTGCCCTGTCTGGTAGACTAGCGAGTACCCTGTCAGCTAGACTTAGG
This sequence comes from Cepaea nemoralis, assembly GCA_014155875.1. Lineage (NCBI taxonomy): Eukaryota > Metazoa > Mollusca > Gastropoda > Stylommatophora > Helicidae > Cepaea > Cepaea nemoralis. The sequence continues at coordinate 73,102 of JACEFZ010027987.1, read as the reverse complement.
CTGCCCTGTCTGGTAGATAGCGAGTACCCTGTCAGCTAGACTTAGGCTGCCCTGTCTGGTAGATAGCGAGTACCCTGTCAGCTAGACTTAGGCTGCCCTGTCTGGTAGATAGCGAGTACCCTGTCAGCTAGACTTAGGCTGCCCTGTCTGGTAGACTAGCGAGTACCCTGTCAGCTAGACTTAGGCTGCCCTGTCTGGTAGATAGCGAGTACCCTGTCAGCTAGACTTAGGCTGCCCTGTCTGGTAGATAGCGAGTACCCTGTCAGCTAGACTTAGGCTGCCCTGTCTGGTAGATAGCGAGTACCCTGTCAGCTAGACTTAGGCTGCCCTGTCTGGTAGATAGCGAGTACCCTGTCAGCTAGACTTAGGCTGCCCTGTCTGGTAGATAGCGAATACCCTGTCAGCTAGACTTAGGCTGCCCTGTCTGGTAGATAGCGAATACCCTGTCAGCTAGACTTAGGCTGCCCTGTCTGGTAGATAGCGAATACCCTGTCAGCTAGACTTAGGCTGCCCTGTCTGGTAGATAGCGAATACCCTGTCAGCTAGACTTAGGCTGCCCTGTCTGGTAGATAGCGAATACCCTGTCAGCTAGACTTAGGCTGCCCTGTCTGGTAGATAGCGAATACCCTGTCAGCTAGACTTAGGCTACCCTGTCTGGTAGATAGCGAGTACCTTGTCAGCTAGACTTAGGCTGCCCTGTCTGGTAGACTAGCAAGTACCCTGTCAGCTAGACTTAGGCTGCCCTGTCTGGTAGACTAGCGAGTACCTTGTCAGCTAGACTTAGGCTGCCCTGTCTGGTAGACTAGCAAGTACCCTGTCAGCTAGACTTAGGCTGCCCTGTCTGGTAGATAGCGAGTACCCTGTCAGCTAGACTTAGGCTACCCTGTCTGGTAGACTAGCAAGTACCCTGTCAGCTAGACTTAGGCTGCCCTGTCTGGTAGACTAGCGAGTACCCTGTCAGCTAGACTTAGGCTGCCCTGTCTGGTAGACTAGCGAGTACCTTGTCAGCTAGACTTAGGCTGCCCTGTCTGGTAGACTAGCGAGTACCCTGTCAGCTAGACTTAGGCTGCCCTGTCTGGTAGATAGCGAGTACCCTCTCAGCTAGACTTAGGCTGCCCTGTCTGGTAGATAGCGAGTACCCTCTCAGCTAGACTTAGGCTGCCCTGTCTGGTAGACTAGCGAGTACCCTGTTAGCTAGACTTAGGCTGCCCTGTCTGGTAGACTAGCGAGTACCCTGTCAGCTAGACTTAGGGTGCCCTGTCTGGTAGACTAGCAAGTACCCTGTCAGCTAGACTTAGGTTGCCCTGTCTGGTAGACTAGCGAGTACCCTGTTAGCTAGACTTAGGCTGCCCTGTCTGGTAGAATAGCAGGTGCCATTTCTGGTGGACTAGCGGTGCTCTGTCTAGTAGACTTGGGGTGCCCTGTGTAGTAGGCTTGGGGTGCCCTGTCTGGTAGACTTGGTGTGCCCTGTCTTGGTAGTCTTGGGGTGCCCCATCTGGTAGACTAGCTGATGTCCTGTCTGGTATACTAGCGAGTTCCCTGTCTGGTAGACTAGTAGGTGCCCTGTCTGGTAGACTTTGGGTGCCCCATCTGGTAGACAAGCTGATGTCCTGTCTGGTAGACTAGCGAGTACCCTGTCAGCTAGACTTAGGCTGCCCTGTCTGGTAGACTAGCAAGTACCTTGTCAGCTAGACTTAGGCTGCCCTGTCTGGTAGATAGCGAGTACCCTGTCAGCTAGACTTAGGCTGCCCTGTCTGGTAGATAGCGAGTACCCTCTCAGCTAGACTTAGGCTGCCCTGTCTGGTAGACTAGCAAGTACCCTGTCAGCTAGACTTAGGCTGCCCTGTCTGGTAGACTAGCGAGTACTCTGTCAGCTAGACTCATGTGCCCTGTCTGGTAGACTGAGTACCCTGTCACATAGTCTTAGGGTGCCCTGTCTGGTAGACTAGCGAGTACCCTGTCTGGTAGACTTGCAGGTGCGGTGACTGGTGGACTAGCGGGTGCCCCGTCTGGTAGGCAAGCGGGTTTCCCATCTGGTAGACTAGCTGGTGCCCTGGATAGTAGACTTGGTGTGCCCTGTCTGGTAGACTAGCGTGTGCCCAATCTGGTAGACTTGGGGTGCCCTCTTTGGTAGACTAGCGGGTACCCTGTCTAGTAGACTAGCTGATGTCCTGTCTGGTAGACTAGTGAGTTCCCTGTCTGGTAGATTAGTAGGTGCCCTGTCTGGTAGACTAGTGGGTGCTCTGTCTGGTAGACCAGCGGCTGCCCTGTTTGGTAGACTAGCGGTGCCCTGTCTGGTAGACTAGCGGCTGCCCTGTCTGGTATACCAGTGAGTACCCTGTCATCTAGACTTAGGCTGCCCTGTCTGGTAGACTATCGTGCACCCTGTCAGCTAGACTTAGGGTGCCCTGTCTGGTAGACTAGCGTGTACCCTGTCAGCTAGACTTAGGTTGCCCTGTCTGGTAGACTAGCGGGTGCCCTATCTGGATGACTTGCAGTTGCGGTGACTGGTGGACTAGAGGTGCCCTGTCTGGTACACTAGCGAGTACCCTGTCAGCTAGACTTAGGGTGCCCTGTCTGGTACACTAGCGAGTACCCTGTCAGCTAGACTTAGGCTGCCCTGTCTGGTAGACTAGCAAGTACCCTGTCAGCTAGACTTAGGGTGCCCTGTCTGGTAGACTAGCGGCTGCCCTGTCTGGTAGACTAGCTGATGTCCTGTCTTGTAGACTACCAAGTTTCCTGTACGGTAGACTAGTGGGTGTCCTGTCTGGTAGACTAGCGGGTGCCCTGTCTGGTAGACTAGCAGCTGCCCTGTCTGGTAGACTAGCGGCTGCCCTGTCTGGTAGACTAGCTGATGTCCTGTCTTGTAGACTACCAAGTTTCCTGTATGGTAGACTAGTGGGTGCCCTGTCTGGTAGACTAGCGGCTGCCCTGTCTGGTATACCAGTGAGTACCCTGTCAGCTAGACTTAGGCTGCCCTGTCTGGTAGACTAGCGTGCACCCTGTCAGCTAGACATAGGGTGCCCTGTCTGGTAGACTAGCGAGTGCCCTGTCTGGTAGACTAGCGAGTGCCCTGTCTGGTAGACTAGTGAGTACCCTGTCAGCTAGACTTAGGCTGCCCTGTCTGGTAGACTAGTGAGTACCCTGTCAGCTAGACTTAGGGTGCCCTGTCTGGTAGATAGCGAGTACCCTGTCAGCTAGACTTAGGGTGCCCTGTCTGGTAGATAGCGAGTACCCTGTCAGCTAGATTTAGGGTGCCCGTCTGGTAGATAGCGAGTACCCTGTCAGCTAGACTAGAGGCTGCCCTGTCTGGTAGATTAGCGAGTACCCTGTGAGCTAGACTTAGGGTGCCCTGTCTGGTAGATAGCGAGTACCCTGTCAGTTAGACTTTGGCTGCCCTGTCTGGTAGACTAGCGAGTACTCTGTCAGCTAGACTCATGTGCCCTGTCTGGTAGACTGAGTACCCTGTCAGATAGTCTTAGGGTGCCCTGTCTGGTAGACTAGCAAGTACCCTGTCAGCTAGACTTAGGATGCCCTGTCAGGTAGACTAGCGAGTACCCTGTCAGCTAGACTTAGGATGCCCTGTCAGGTAGACTAGTGTTTTCCTGTCTTGAAGGGTAGTGGGTGCCCTGTCGGTAGACTAGCGGGAGCCCTGTCTAGTACACTAGCGGGTGCCTCATCTGGTAGACTGGCGAATGCCCTGTCTGGTAGACTTGGGGTGCCCATCTGGTGGACTCTCTTGTGCTCTGTCTGGTAGTTTAGCGGATGCCCTATCTGATAGACCAGTGGTCGCCATGTCTGGTAGACTTGCAGGTGCCCTGTCTGGTAGACTAGCAGGTGCCCCATCTGGTAGACCAGCGGGTGCCCTGTCTCTTAGACTGGCAGGTGCTGTGTCTGGTAGACTTGCGTGTGTCCCGTCTGGTAGACTTGCAGGTGCCCCGTTTGGTAGACTTGCTGGTGCCTCGTCTGATAGACTTGAGGGTGCCGTGTCTAGTAGACTAGAGGATGTCCTGTCAGGTGCCTATGCTTGTAGATTAATGGATTCTTTGCCTGTATTCTAGTGGTATTCAATCACGCTCTGATGGCAGCCTCTACAATGCTCAGAGATTGAATGCTAAGACCAAAATTAGGAGGGTGCTTATCAGAGTGTTGCTTTTTGCAGATGATGCTGCAATTACATCTCACTCTGAGAAAGAATTACGTCTGTTATCTGCATTCTCTAATGCTTGCTCTGAATTTGGTTTAACAATTAGCAAAAAGCAGATAGATTATGTGACAAGGTGCACAAGGGGTACCTCAATCTTTGACTACACCGAACTAGAGATAGTAGACCATTTTACATATCTAGGATCAGAGGTAAATATCAAATTATCCCTAGATCAGGAAATCAACATCAGGATTGGTAAGGCAGCAACAACAATGAACAGGTTAAGAAAAAATGTCTGGGAAAACAGGAAGCTTACTGCCAAACAAAAGTCCTTGCTTTAAAGCCTGTGTCCTTAGTACTCTTCTCTATGGCAGTGAAGCCTGGACGACTTACTCACACCAAGAGCAACGTTTAAATAGCTTTCATATGCAGTGTCTGCAAAGAATACTTGGTATTAAGTGGCAAGACAAAATCACAAATACTGAAGTATTGGAAATATCAGGTAGTGTGACGGTGTATTCCATGCTCAGTCTTCATAGACTTAGATGAAATGAACATGTAAGGAGGATGGATGATGGTAGAATACCTAAGGACATCTTTTTTGGTGAATTAAAGATGTGTAAGAGATCTCAGGGTCGGCCTCTACTATGATACCAAGATGTGTGTAAGCGGGACATGATTGATACAGGCATTGATAATGCACATTGGAAGCTGAACGTGTTTCATGGAGGCCAAATATCAGAAATGGAATAAAGACAAAGGATAAAATTATTGCAGATAAGTCACACACCGAGCATGTGAGGTGCAAGATGGTGCATGATGGTGAAAATGAAAATGACCATGTGTTCATATGCATCCACTGTGGACAAACATTTACAGCGCCAATTGGCCTTATCGGTCACATTTGCCACTGCCATGGGTTGTAGTTATTAAGCCTTTTTGAAGTACAATGTAAGAAATGATCGTCTGTCAAGACAGCAAGGTGCCAAGTCAAACTAGTGGATACCATGTTAGACAATGGATGCCCTGTCTTTTCAGAGGAGTGGCTGCCCTGTTTGGTATCCTTGCAGCTGCCTCGTCTGGTAGAATAGTGTCTGCCCTATTCAGTAGACTTGTATGTCCTTTGTGGTAGAATAGTGTCGGACCTTCTTCTTCTTCTTTCGTTCGCTTGAAATATGTCTATAACTGCAGTGCTGTCTCTTGTATGAATTGAACTGTCTTTTTCAGTTCACACAGCGGTCCATACAGTTTATCTTCCACTGTCGTCTCTCTAGGCCAGAAGGTTTGCCTAGATATGTTATATTTTGGGCAGTCTTGGAGTATGTGCTCTGCTGTCTGCGACGCCAATCCACATGTGCACATGGCTGTTTCACCAATCTTGAATTTTGTATACATGTGGTTGCGTAATCTATTGTGCCCTGTTCTGAGGCGCAGAATAATGACTTGTTCTGGTCTATCCATAACGTGGTAGTCATCTTGAGCAGGTTTTGGTGGCTTTCTGACTGATTTGATCATTCTTTTCTTTTGGTGGTATGTTACGGGCACATCAGGCTGTTCTTCTTTGGCTCCTTCCTTAGCCAATTGATCAGCTCTGTCGTTTCCGGGTACTCCACAGTGGGATGGTATCCACTGTATGGTGACCTTATGCTGACTGCTAAGTTCAGAAAGTAGTGTCCTTAGTACTGGCAATTTCCCAGACAGGAGCGCCTCGAGTACTGATTTTGCATCTGTCAATAGCACCACAGGTTGTGTACCATTGCTGGTATTTAGTAATTTCTCTGTTGCTATCTTGATTGCCTCAATTTCAGCATCGTAGTTATGGCAGTACTTTCCTGTCGGTACTCTAGCTGTGTCCCTGGTATTATTTGGGTATTCTATGTACACTCCCGCTCCTCCATTTCGAACAGCATTTTGTGCTGACCCATCTGTGTAGACTCGGATCCAGAGGTCCTGTGGGTATTCTTCATCAAGGAAGCTGAGAGTGGCTGTTCTGCGCTGCACACTGTTCTGATCTTCCTTGTCAAATATTCCTCTCACTTTTGTCTGGATTTGTAGTGATAGTCTATGCTCATCTTTCCATGGAGTTCGCTCTGGAATAGTTGTTAGGGGGATACCAACTGTGGGCAGATCGGTGGTTTCTCTGCAGAGTCGTTTGGCCTGGTGGATAAAACTACTTCTTTTCAACCGCCCCATAGCTAGGTTTTCAAATCTGTTCTTCATAGGGTGGCCTGGCAAGCTGAGGAACTTTTCTGCTTGTATTAGCGTTTTCGTATCTCTGCGCTCACTCAGTGCTTGTGTCCTCCCCATCTTCTCCATTTCCACTATAGGGGTTGATCTCATCCCTCCTGTGGTGACTCTAAGTGCTTGATTTTGCACTTTGTCCAGCTCTTGTAGTGTGGTTTTTGCTGCCGAACACCATGCAGTTGACCCGTATTCTAGGTGTGGTCGTATGCTCTGTTGATAAACTTTGCTAAGTATTTTCCCACTGGCTCCCCATGTGGTTCCACTTAGCTTTCTCAGGATGGCTATTTTCCTTCTGGCTTTTGCTACTGCTTTGTTGATGTGCTTTCTCCATGTCAGCCTGCCATCAAATGTTACTCCAAGGTATGTTGGTTCTTTATCTTCTTGTAGGGGTGTTCCATTTATCTGGATGGTCCCTGCCTTTTGTTTTGGAGAGAGGGTAAATAGGGTGGTGCTGCACTTGTCAGTGTTTATGCTGACACACCATCTATTTGCCCATGCAACAAATATATCTACAGCTCTTTGTAGTAATCTGGTGGCCACTGATGCATGTTCATTTGTGCTCCATAGAACCAGGTCATCGGCGTACATTGCGGCTTTAATTCCATGCGGTAGATTAGCAACGAGATCATTGATGAAGATTAGAAAGAGTGTGGGGGACAATACTCCGCCCTGGGGAACTCCGTGACGCAGTAGTACTTTCTTGCTCTTGAGTCCGTCTATCTGTACTCGGGCTCTTCTGTTGTGCAAGTATGCTTTCAGCCATTTGTACATTCTTCCATTGACTTTGCAGTTTCTCAGTTTATTCATCAGACCTTCTTTCCAGACTTTGTCAAAGGCTTTCTTCAAATCTATCCATGCCGCAAGCACCAGCTTCTTCTCTTGGAATGCATCCTCAATTTCTTGAGAGAGGTAGGTTGTCTGATCTTCCGTAGAGTAGCACTGCCTAAAGCCAGCCTGCTGTGGCACAAGGATGTTTTTACTTTCAATGTACCACTGCAGTCTGTGATTGATGATGCGCTCCAGTGTTTTGCAGAGACAGCTGGTGAGGCTAATTGGTCTGTAGCTAGAGGCAATGGAACTATCTTTCCCTGATTTTAGGAGGGGTATCATGATTGCTTCTCTCCAGGCTTGTGGAACACTGCCTAAGGTCCAACTGTTATTGAAGATCTGCAACAGCTTTGCTTTGGCCTCTGTTCCTAGGTTCCTGATCATTTCATTGGAGATACCATCAGCTCCTGGTGACTTTCTCATTTTCAGTTTTGATATGGCTAGCTCCAGTTCGCTGATTGTGATGGGTGCCTCCAGAACCTCATGTACTATTTCCTTCTGTCCTGTATGTTGCCGTTTCTCTTGAATCTCTTGTTGTTTCTCTGGACTGATTTTGATATTGTTATCTTGTGCGAATGAGTCCGCAAAATGGTCAGCTGCTTGCTTTCTTGTTAAGATGTTTCCATCTTTATGTAGTGCAATTTTTGAGTTTCTCCCTGTGCCCTCATCGTTAAGTTGTTTTATTAGCTTCCACAATTTCCTTGTCTCTTTCAAAGTTTAGAGACTCTGTTTTTTCCTGCCAGCTTTTCCGTCTAGCCTGCAGCTTGGCCCTTTGAAATTTGGCTTTTGCATGCTGGAATTTATTGTGGTGCTCTTGGCTGGGTGTGGCCTCTGCTTGCTTTCTACATACTTCCACATCATTATGCAACTGTTCCAGTTCACTACTCCAGTAGGGTTTATATTGTTTACGGGCTCCTCTTGGTACTGTTTCTCGCGCTGCCTGTAGTATGCATTTCCCAAACTCTTCAACTACTTTATTTATGTCTTTCTCAGTGTTCAGGTTTCTAACCAGTATGCTGGTGCGATGCTTGTACACTGCCCAGTCTGCTTTCTTGTAGTTCCACCTCGAGAGGGTGCTGCTTTCACTTACAAGCTCATTTTCTACAGTTAGAAAGACTGGTCGATGGTCACTGCCACCTAGTTGTTTCCCAACAATTCGTGTAATGTTCCACTCCAGGTCTGGTGAATGAAAAGCCAGGTCAGGTGTAGTTGTAGAGTGCCATGATCTCGAGTAGAAAGTATGTGGGTCGGACGGCTTGTTAACCAAGATGAATCTATTCTCATCCTGCCAGTCTTCCAGTCTCTCTCCTCTCTGGTCCATGTGATCATAGCCCCAACTCTGCGAGTGGCTGTTGAAATCGCCGCACACAATCATTTTTTCTGTTAATGGTAGTGTGTCCAGTGCCTGTGGACGGTCACTTGGACAATAGTAATTGATCAGATGTAGGTCTGTATAGCCTGTTTTAAGTCTAAGTGTCTGATACTCAGCCCCTTCCATATAGACTTTGATTTGGGAAGCAGTGATGTTATTTTTTACAAGGGTAAGTATCCCACCTTTTCGCCTGTCCTTTCGGTCAGATTGGTAACACTGGTAGCCTCTGATTCTGAAGGCTATATTTTCGTTGAGGTGAGTTTCTTGCAAGCAACATATGCTTACTTTTTCTTTGTCCAGGATGTTTTCTAATTCTACTTTTTTGTTGCTGACTCCCTCCGCATTCCAGTGCATTGTTTTAAGTCTTAGTTTAGTATGGCCAGCTGTTCTATTCTCATGTCCCCTGGCTCCACAGGACATCTGAGAAGGACCTCCAGTAGTTGGGGTTGGACCCTTTCGAGACATAGGGTCCGGCACTGCACCTGCCTGGGGGTCCAAAGCAGGGCGAGCACCATAACGTTTAGCAACAGTCGACATATTCCATTTTGTGTAATTGCGTGGCATCCTGATTTCTGTGGTGCACCTCTTGGCTGGTTGCCTCCGTCTTCAGCACCTTTCCTTTGCTAGAGCAGACTGTGGTCTCACTCGAGTTTAGATGTGTACACACGCACACACGTCTGCACATGTATGTATATGTATACACATCTAGAGCACACTGGTTATTTTCCGGTGCCAGATACTCGCCGTCGCCCCTTCTCCTGTTAGTTAAAACAGTTCCGCCACGTGAAGGCCAGGAGTTGGACTTTTGCTGCAGAGGTTATGTATTCACGAGCCATTGGGGTATTTAAGCAATGTTGGGCGCTCACCCCAACACTGCGCCCCGGCTACTTACAGCAATTTGGAACCAGTGTCGGACCTATTTAGTAGACTATTGTATGCCCTGTCTGGTAGAATAATGTCTGCCCGATTTACTAGGGTGAGTCAATAAGTAAGTCATACAGTTCTGTGGGATGGCAGGTAAATGTGGTTGGTGTTTTCTACAGGTGTCGTTAGGTGACAGCAACATCGTTCCCGTTCGCATGCGCAGTGCATAAAAAAAGGGGGCGACTGTACTTACGGAGTGTACAACCAAAGAGCAACATGCTGTTGTGCGTTTTTTTGTGGGCAAAAGGACTGCCTGCAAAGGTCATTCATAAGGAAATGCTTCCTGTTTATGCTGACTACCAGCCCAAATCAAAGCGTGCTTCAGTGCAATGGAAACATCCTTCTTCGCCTTGTGTCCAAAAATTCAAGGTTAAACCATCAGCAGGGAAGGTTATGCTGACAGTGTTCTGGGATTGTCAAGGAGTGCTTTTAACCAATTTCAAGAAGAAAGGTGACAATGTGAATTCTGAATCACACTGTGATTCACACTATCGATGCTTCATGATGCAATTTACAAAAACGTCCAGGACTGCTGACTAGAGGAGTCTTCCTTCTTCATGACAATGCCAGAACACATGCGGCTCGATTAACTCAGGAGAAAATTAACCATCTAAGGTGGGAAGTTCTGGAACATCCATTTTATAGCCCCGACTTAGCCCCTAGTGATTTCCACCTTTTTGGTCCACTGAAAACCCACCTTGGCAGGAGACATTTCACGAATGATGCTGAAGTTGAATGAGAAGTGAAAACGTGGTTTAGAAAACAGAGCATGCAGTTCTATGCAGCTGGTTTGGGAGGACTGATAAAACGATGGGATAAGTGCATCAATGTTGGTGGAAATTATGTTGAGAAATAAAGGGACAATGTATGTATAAAAATAAACTGGTTTCAAGTTATCATATTTAGTTATTTTTCTACAGTAATTTGTCACTTACTTATTGACTTCCCCCTGTAGTAGACTATTGTATGGCCTGCTAGTAGAATAGTGTCTGCCCTATTTAGTAGATTATTGTATGCTCTGTCTGGTAGACTAGTGGCTGCCCAATTTGTATGCCTTTTTTGGTAGTATAGTGTCTGCCCTATTTAGTAGACTAATGTATGCTCTGTCTGGTAGACTAGCGGCTGCCTAGTTTGACTAAGGGATGCCCAGTCTAGAATCGCTGTCTGGTAGACTTGTAGACTTGTGGCTGCCCTGTCTGGAAGAATAAGAGATGCCGTAGTAGACTAGCAGATTTCTGGTCAACCAGGAATACCCTGTCGGTAGATCAGCAGCTGCTCTGACTGGTAGACAGGTAATAATTACTAATGCCTTCCTTCCTTCCTTCCTTCCTTCCCTCCCTCCCTCCCTCCCTCCCTCCTTCCTTCCTTCCTCCCTCCCGTCCGTCCGTCCTTCCTTCCTTCCTTCCTTCCTTCCTCCCTCCTGTCCGTCCGTCCTTTCTGTCTGCCTGCCTGCCCCTCTCCCTCCCTCCCTCCCTCACTCCTTCCTTCCTTCCTTCCTTCCTTCCTTCCTTCCTTCCTTCCTTCCTTCCTTCCTTCCTTCCTTCCTTCCTTCCTTCCTTCCTTCCTTCCTTCCTTCCTCTGTCTGTCTCTGTTGGTCGGTCGGAGATAATATCACCTTGGTGTGCAGACCTAAGATTGTTTCACGAAGAGGAAAAAAACAATGTAAAACATTTCTTAAAGTACATGCAACAAATGGAGAACAGAAAATTATGTTGGCCTACACCTGCACCGTTTACCATTATTTCTGAATAGATATCTGTTTGGAATGTGTCATAGTTTCAAAAGCGAAATTAGTTTTCTTTCTAAAATATAGATAATCCCGTCTGCAATGGTAGTATTACAAATATTCCTGCCACCAAAACGTGAATGAACGCACAAATGACTCATATTTGATTGTGAAAAATTTTAAAATAAACTATCGTGAACAACCATTATCTCTACCAGAAATGGTTGATAGAGAAAAATAACCTTTGTGTTTACTTTTATGGCTCACAACGAAAGTGTTTATACCATTAATATTGGCATTTAGACATACATCAGTTAATACTGATGGGTCTTAATTACGTGCACATTCTGAAAGAACTGCATATTACATTATGAACAAACACCATCACTTGTCATGTATGTGAATAAAAACATGTCTAAAGCTGACACATAGGAAATGTACGCAATATACCTACCCATAGAATACTTCAGGGATGTGATATGCAAAAGTTTGTAACTGCAGTCTGAAACATGTTGCAAATTGGTGGCATATAAATTAAGAAATCTGTTAGTAATATGTCTGTTGGAAAGTCTAGTAGTCTTCTTCAGTAGAAACTGACTGTAGTCCATACATAACTTAGATGCCCCTTTAAGGTTCAAAGTTCAGTTCATTAGTATGATTCATTGCTGCTCATGCTAAGGTCTGGGTCTGAACTGATTTCCTCCCCTGATAGTTATGGTTAGAATGAAAGTTGGGATGAGGAGTTAGGTCGGGAATGTAATCTAAAGCTATATCCTCAGCGCAGAGATTGCAATCTGTGTGTCCCTGTGGTAGTTGGTTACTGGCCATAGTCTTACTGCACTGGATTGCTAGTTTCATCTTCCAGAAGACATGATCTAGACGAGGGGAGGCGCTGGGCTGTCTATCTCTCACTTTGTTTCAATCCGTTTTGAAATATTTTTTGACAAATTGAGGATTATTTCCCTTTTTGTGCTACTGGAGAGTGAACATTTTTTACTGGAGGGTAAACAAAACAGAATTCCAACTACAAACTGAGCACATGTCAAAACATTAAACATCCACACTAGTACTCAAGTTGGGGGACAAGTTATAATATATTGTGTTCATATTTCAAATTGGCGTTGCAGTGCTGGAATGTCACAATTGTTTTGAGGTAAAAAAAAATATTTGGCTAACTAGTTAACACATAGAGCTGATATAATCATCTCTATAATCACTGACTGCCTGCCTTTATTTGATCCATCCATCATTCCACCAATTGCATACCTGTCTTTTATATACATATGCTGCATTTCTGTTCTGTCAGGATGCATAGCAAGGATATCAGCTGTGTTGAGACCAGAAAGCGCTTCCTCAAATGCTCCAAGTCACCTTCAGAAAACATCAAGTTTGTACACTAACAGCCGGCGTGCCGTTAGTTGCCATGATGCACCCAGATGTTAGGAAGGTGGTAAACTTTTAAATTTTAAAAGTCAATTACCATGCATTCTTAAAATGTATAAGTTTAGGCAAATTCTGAATATTTGAACAATTCCAAAATATCCATAGGAGATGATGAATATAATGTGGAGCTTGTAAAACAATAGCTAAATATTTGCTTAAAGAGCGTGTGACATTTGAAAAATAGAGAAAATTATGCTCGCCTACATCTGCACTTTTTGACATTATTTCTGAATAGAATTATTTTAGAATGAATCACTGTCACATTAAAAACAAAAAACCAATGGGATATGTGCATCAGTATTGGTGGAAATTATGTTGAGAAATAAAGGGACAATGTATGTATAAAAATAAACTGGTTTCAAGTTGTTATCATATTTAGTTATTTTTCTACAATAATTTGACATACTTATTGACTTTGCCTCGTTGTAGACTATTGTATGCCCTATCTGGAGAATAGTGTCTGCCCTATTTAGTAGACTATTGTATGCCCTATCTGGAGAATAGTGTCTGCCCTATTTAGTAGACTATTGTATGCCCTATCTGGTAGAATAGTGTCTGTCCTATTTAGAAGACTATTGTATGCCCTATCTGGAAGAATAGTGTCTGCCCTATTTAGTAGACTATTGTATGCCCTATCTGGTAGAATAGTGTCTGCCCAGTTTAGCAGACTATTGTATGCCCTATCTGGTAGAATAGTGTCTGCCCAATTTAGTAGACTATTGTATGCCCTATCTGGTAGAATAGTGTCTGCCCAATTTAGTAGACTATTGTATGCCCTATCTGGTAGAATAGTGTCTTCCCAATTTAGTAGACTCTTGTATGCCCTATCTGGTAGAATAGTGTCTGCCCAATTTAGTAGACTATTGTATGCCCTATCTGGTAGAATAGTGTCTGCCCAATTTAGTAGACTCTTGTATGCCCTATCTGGTAGAATAGTGTCTGCCCAATTTAGTAGACTATTGTATGCCCTATCTGGTAGAATAGTGTCTGCCCAATTTAGTAGACTCTTGTATGCCTTTTTTGGTAGTATAGTGTCTGCCCTATTTAGTAGACTAATGTATGCTCTGTCTGGTAGACTAGCGGTTGCCTAGTTTGACTAAGGGATGCCCAGTCTAGAATCGCTGTCTGGTAGACATGTGGCTGCCCTGTCTGGAAGAATAAGAGATGCCGTAGTAGACTAGCAGATTTCTGGTCAACCAGGAATACCCTGTCGGTAGATCAGCAGCTGCTCTGACTGGTAGACAGGTAATAATTCCTCTCTCCCTCCGTCCGTCCGTCCGTCCGTCCGACTGTCTGTCTGTCTGTCTGTCTTTCTCTCAATAAGAGATAATATCACCTTGGTGTGCAGACCTAAGATTGTTTCACGAAGAGGAAAAATGTGAAACATTTCTTAAAGTACATGCAACAAATGGAGAACAGAAAATTATGTTGACCTACACCTGCACCGTTTACCATTATTTCTGAATAGATATCTGTTTGGAATGTGTCATAGTTTTAAAAGCGAAATTAGTTTTCTTTCTAAAATATAGATAATCCAGTCTGCAATGGTAGTATTACAAATATTCCTGCCACCAAAATGCAAACAAATGCACAAATGACTCATATTTGATTGTGAAAAATAAAAAAATAAACTCTGGTGAACAACCAATATCTCCACCAGCAATGGTTGACAGAGAAAAGTAACCTTTGTGTTTACATTTATGGCTCACAATGAAAGTGTTTATACCATTAATATTGGCATTTAGACATACATCAGTTAATACTGATGGGTCTTAATTACGTGCACATTCTGAAAGAACTGCATATTACATTATGAACAAACACCATCACTTGTCATGTATGTGAATAAAAACATGTCTAAAGCTGACACATAGGAAATGTACGCAATATACCTACCCATAGAATACTTCAGGGATGTGATATGCAAAAGTTTGTAACTGCAGTCTGAAACATGTTGCAAATTGGTGGCATATAAATTAAGAAATCTGTTAGTAATATGTCTGTTGGAAAGTCTAGTATTCTTCTTCAGTAGAAACTGACTGTAGTCCATACATAACTTAGATGCCCCTTTAAGGTTCAAGGCTCAGTTAATTAGTATGATTCATTGCTGCTCATGCTAAGGACAGGGTCTGAACTGATTTCCTCCCCTGATAGTTATGGTTAGAATGCTTGCTTGCTTGCTTGTGTTCGTTGGCTTGAGCTTCAATGCGAAGTCCTGTATGTCGGATGAAAGCATCCTGTTGTCCAACATCAGTGTGATGTCATACAGGACCTGAGGTTTGCGTGAGTATCCGTTGTCCCATGTCTGGCTTATTGGTGTGCAGACTGGTGGTTCCTCGATGTACAGGCAGACACACTCCAACTTCGGAGGAATCAGCGATCCTACTGACTTTAGCTTTAGCCAGGATCCCGAAAGGACCTGTTGCCCAGGGGTCCAAAAGGGCAAATTTAAAAATAAACCCCCCGGTTTCAATTGGTTTCCCCTTTTAAAATTATTTTTCAAGTAATTTTAAACTTTTTGCCTTTGCCCGAGTTGAATTTGTTCCCTTTGGTAGTTGGGGTTCTGGGCCCCCTTTATGACTATTGTATTTTTTCTTAAACTGGTTTGAAAGGGGTCTGCCCAAATTTTAAATTTGTTTAAACCCTTTTGAAAAATTTTTGCCAAAATTTTTTAGATTTTTTTTCCCTTTTTGGTAGGAAAGTGTTTGTTTTTTAGGGGAAACAAAAAAAATTCCCCCAAAAAGGAAGAAAAATTCTGCCCTAATTTAAAAATAAATATTTGTTATACCCAAAATTGGGTTGAAAATGCTGCCCAAGTTTTAGGGAAAAAAAATATTTGGTAATGCCCTTTTTCTTTAAATAGTGTCTGCCCCAATTTAAAGAACCTTTTTTTTATGCCTTTTTTTTGGGTAAGGTATAGGGGGGGGTTTTTGCCCTATTTAAGGGAACTAAATGGTTTTTGCCTTCCCTGTTTGGTTTTTTTGAAACTTAAGCCGGTTTGGGCCTTTTTGTTTTTGGGGCTTTTAAGGGGAAAAAAAGCCAAAGGGGGCTTTAAAAAAAATCGCCTTTTTTTTCTGGAAAAACTTTTTTGGCCCCCGGGCCCTTTTTTTTCTGGCCCGGTTTGGCTTTTTTTTTCCCCTTTTTTCCCTTTTTTGGCCCCCGGGTGGCTGCCCTTTTTCTTTTTTGGCCCCGGGTGGCTGCCCTTTTTCTTTTTTGGCCCCGGGTGGCTGCCCCTGTTTTTGGAAAGAATAAGGAGGAAAAGCCGGTTAAGGTTTGAATAGGGCCGATTTTCTTTGGGCCAAACCCCAGGGGAATAAACCCCCCGTCGGGTAAAAAATCAGCCCCTGCTCGTGACTGGTAGACAGGTAATAATTCCTCCTTCCCTCCGTCCGTCCGTTTGTCTGTCTGTCAATAAGAGATAATATCACCTTGGTGTGCAGACCTAAGATTGTTTCACGAAGAGGAAAAAAACAATGTAAAACATTTCTTAAAGTACATGCAACAAATGGAGAACAGAAAATTATGTTGGCCTACACCTGCACCGTTTACCATTATTTCTGAATAGATATCTGTTTGGAATGTGTCATAGTTTCAAAAGTGAAATTAGTTTTCTTTCTAAAATATAGACAATCCAGTCTGCAATGGTAGTATTACAAATATTCCTGCCACCAAAATGCGAACAAACGCACAAATGACTCATATTTGATTGTGAAAAATAAAAAAATAAACTATCGTGAACAACCAATATCTCCATCAGAAATGGTTGACAGAGAAAAGTAACCTCTGTGTTTACTTTTATGGCTCACAACGAAAGTGTTTATACCATTAATATTGGCATTTAGACATACATCAGTTAATACTGATGGGTCTTAATTACGTGCACATTCTGAAAGAACTGCATATTACATTATGAACAACGCCATCACTTGTCCTTTATATGAATAAAAACATGTCTAAAGCTGACACATAGGAAATGTAAGCAATATACCTACCCATAGAATACTTCAGGGATGTGATGTGCAAAATTTTGTAACTGCAGTCTCAAACATGTTGCAAATTGGTGGCATATAAATTAAGAAATCTGTTAGTAATATGTCTGTTGGAAAGTCTAGTAGTCTTCTTCAGTAGAAACTGACTGTGGTCCATACATAACTTAGATGCCCCTTAAAGGTTCAAGGTTCAGTTCATTAGTATGATTCATTGCTGCTCATGCTAAGGTCTGGGTCTGAACTGATTTCCTCCCCTGATAGTTATGGTTAGAATGAAAGTTGAGATGAAGAGTTTGGTCAGGAACATAGTTAAAAGCTATGTCCTCAGCGCAGAGATTGCAATCTGTGCGTCCCTGTGATAGTTGGTTACTGGCGATAATCTCACTGCACTGGATTGCTAGTTTCATCTTCCAGAAGACATGATCTAGACGAGGGGAGGCGCTGGGCTGTCTATCTCTCACTTTGTTTCAAACCGTTTTGAAATATGTTTTGACAAATTGAGGATTATTTCCCTTTTTATGCTGCTGGCGAGTGAACTGTTTTTACTGGAGGGTAAACAAAACAGAATTCAAACTACAAACTGAGCACATGTCAAAACATTAAACATCCTACACTAGTACTCAAGTTGGGGGACAAGCTATAAGACATTGTGTTCATATTTCAAATTGGCGTTGCAGTGCTGGAATGTCACAATTGTTTTGAGGTAAAAAGAAAATATTTGGCTAACTAGTTAACACATAGAGCTGATATAATCATCTCTATAATCACTGACTGCCTGCCTTTATTTGATCTATCCATCGTTCCACCAATTGCATACCTGTCTTTTATATACATATGCTGCATTTCTGTTCTGTCAGGATGCATAGCAAGGATATCAGCAGTGTTGAGACCAGAAAGCGCTTCCTCAAATGCTCCAAGTCACCTTCAGAAAACATCTCAAGTTTGTGCAGTAACAGCCGGCGTACCCGTTAGTTGCCATGATGCACCCAGTTATTAGGAAGGTGGTAAACTTTTAAATTTGAAAAGTCAATTACCATGCATTCTTAAAATGTATAAGTTTAGGCAAATTCTGAATATTTGAACAATTCCAAAATATCCATAGGAGATGCTAATGAATATAATGTGGAGCTCATAAAACAATAGCTAAATATTTGCTTAAAGCGCGTGTGACATTTGAAGGATAGAGAAAATTATGCTGGCCTACATAAATCATGGATTTTTCCCAAAATATAAAAGTTTCTGGATTACTAGGAAATTAGTCTAAAACAATGTGCAGACACTAGACATGACCATAAAAGTAATAATTTGCACTCCTGGGGCAATTTTGTTGACAAATTTGAGATAGCTCAAAATTGAGAAATTTCAACAGGCGGCCGTTCATGGATTTTTCCCAAAATATAAAGTTTCTGGATCACTAGGAAATTAGTCTAAAACAATGTGCAGACACTAGGCATGACCATAAAATAATAATTTGCACTCCTGGGGCAATTTTGTTGACAAATTTGAGATAGCTCAAAATTGAGAAATTTCAACAGGCGGCCGATCATGGATTTTTCCCAAAATATTAAAGTTTCTGGATCACTAGGAAATTAGTCTAAAACAATGTGCAGACACTAGGCATGATCATAAAATTAATAATTTGCACTCCTGGGCAATTTTGTTGACAAAATTGAGATAGCTCAAAAATGAGAAATTTCAACAGGCGGCCGGTCATGGATTTTTCCCAAAATATAAAAGTTTCTGGATCACTAGGAAATTAGTCTAAAACAATGTGCAGACACTAGACATGACCATAAAAGTAATAATTTGCACTCCTGGGGCAATTTTGTTGACAAAATTGAGATAGCTCAAAAATGAGAAATTTCAACAGGCGGCCGTTCATGGATTTTGAATCACTAGGAAATTAGTCTAAAACAATGTGCAGACACTAGACATGACCATAAAAGTAATAATTTGCACTCCTGGGGCAATTTTGTTGACAAAATTGAGATAGCTCAAAATGAGAAATTTCAACAGGCGGCCGTTCATGGATTTTTCCCAAAATATAAAGTTTCTGGATCACTAGGAAATTAGTCTAAAACAATGTGCAGACACTAGACATGACCATAAAAGTAATAATTTGCACTCCTGGGGCAATTTTGTTGACAAAATTGAGATAGCTCAAAAATGAGAAATTTCAACAGGCGGCCGTTCATGGATTTTGAATCACTAGGAAATTAGTCTAAAACAATGTGCAGACACTAGACATGACCATAAAAGTAATAATTTGCACTCCTGGGGCAATTTTGTTGACAAAATTGAGATAGCTCAAAATGAGAAATTTCAACAGGCGGCCGTTCATGGATTTTTCCCAAAATATAAAGTTTCTGGATCACTAGGAAATTAGTCTAAAACAATGTGCAGACACTAGACATGACCATAAAAGTAATAATTTGCACTCCTGGGGCAATTTTGTTGACAAATTGAGATAGCTCAAAAATGAGAAATTTCAACAGGCGGCCGTTCATGGATTTTTCCCAAAATATAAAGTTTCTGGATCACTAGGAAATTAGTCTAAAACAATGTGCAGACACTAGGACATGACCATAAAAGTAATAATTTGCACTCCTGGGGCAATTTTGTTGACAAAATTGAGATAGCTCAAAAATGAGAAATTTCAACAGGCGGCCGTTCTGAATCACTAGGAAATTAGTCTAAAAGAATGTGCAGACACTAGACATGACCATAAAAGTAATAATTTGCACTCCTGTGGCAATTTTGTTGACAAATTGAGATAGCTCAAAAATGAGAAATTTCAACAGGCGGCCGTTCTGGATCACTAGGAAATTAGTCTAAAACAATGTGCAGACACTAGACATGACCATAAAAGTAATAATTTGCACTCCTGGGGCAATTTTATTGACAAAATTGAGATAGCTCAAAATGAGAAATTTCAACAGGCGGCCGTTCATGGATTTTTCCCAAAATATAAAAGTTTCTGGATCACTAGGAAATTAGTCTAAAACAATGTGCAGACACTAGACATGACCATAAAAGTAATAATTTGCACTCCTGGGGCAATTTTGTTGACAAATTGAGATAGCTCAAAAATGAGAAATTTCAACAGGCGGCCGTTCATGGATTTTTCCCAAAATATAAAGTTTCTGGATCACTAGGAAATTAGTCTAAAACAATGTGCAGACACTAGACATGACCATAAAAGTAATAATTTGCACTCCTGGGGCAATTTTGTTGACAAATTTGAGATAGCTCAAAATTGAGAAATTTCAACAGGCGGCCGATCATGGATTTTTCCCAAAATATTAAAGTTTCTGGATCACTAGGAAATTAGTCTAAAACAATGTGCAGACACTAGGCATGACCATAAAATAATAATTTGAACTCCTGGGGCAATTTTGTTGACAAATTTGAGATAGCTCAAAATTGAGACAAAATATTAAAGTTTCTGGATCACTAGGAAATTAATCTAAAACAATGTGCAGACACTAGGCATGACCATAAAAATAATAATTTGCACTCCTGGGGCAATTTTGTTGACAAATTTGAGATAGCTCAAAATTGAGAAATTTCAACAGGCGGCCGATCATGGATTTTTCCCAAAATATTAAAGTTTCTGGATCACTAGGAAATTAGTCTAAAACAATGTGCAGACACTAGGCATGACCATAAAAATAATAATTTGCACTCCTGGGGCAATTTTGTTGACAAATTTGAGATAGCTCAAAATTGAGAAATTTCAACAGGCGGCCGATCATGGATTTTCCCCAAAATATTAAGTTTCTGGATCACTAGGAAATTAGTCTAAAACAATGTGCAGACACTAGACATGACCATAAAAGTAATAATTTGCACTCCTGGGGCAATTTTGTTGACAAAATTGAGATAGCTCAAAAATGAGAAATTTCAACAGGCGGCCGTTCTGGATCACTAGGAAATTAGTCTAAAACAATGTGCAGACACTAGACATGACCATAAAAGTAATAATTTGCACTCCTGGGGCAATTTTGTTGACAAATTGAGATAGCTCAAAAATGAGAAATTTCAACAGGCGGCCGTTCATGGATTTTTCCCAAAATATAAAGTTTCTGGATCACTAGGAAATTAGTCTAAAACAATGTGCAGACACTAGACATGACCATAAAAGTAATAATTTGCACTCCTGGGGCAATTTTGTTGACAAATTGAGATAGCTCAAAAATGAGAAATTTCAACAGGCGGCCGTTCATGGATTTTTCCCAAAATATAAAGTTTCTGGATCACTAGGAAATTAGTCTAAAACAATGTGCAGACACTAGACATGACCATAAAAATAATAATTTGCACTCCTGGGGCAATTTTGTTGACAAATTTGAGATAGCTCAAAATTGAGAAATTTCAACAGGCGGCCGTTCATGGATTTTTCCCAAAATATAAAGTTTCTGGATCACTAGGAAATTAGTCTAAAACAATGTGCAGACACTAGACATGACCATAAAAGTAATAATTTGCACTCCTGGGGCAATTTTGTTGACAAATTTGAGATAGCTCAAAATTGAGAAATTTCAACAGGCGGCCGTTCATGGATTTTTCCCAAAATATAAAGTTTCTGGATCACTAGGAAATTAGTCTAAAACAATGTGCAGACACTAGACATGACCATAAAAGTAATAATTTGCACTCCTGGGGCAATTTTGTTGACAAATTGAGATAGCTCAAAATTGAGAAATTTCAACAGGCGGCCGTTCATGGATTTTTCCCAAAATATAAAGTTTCTGGATCACTAGGAAATTAGTCTAAAACAATGTGCAGACACTAGACATGACCATAAAATAATAATTTGCACTCCTGGGGCAATTTTGTTGACAAATTTGAGATAGCTCAAAATGAGAAATTTCAACAGGCGGCCGTTCATGGATTTTTCCCAAAATATAAAGTTTCTGGATCACTAGGAAATTAGTCTAAAACAATGTGCTGACACTAGACATGACCATAAAAGTAATAATTTGCACTCCTGGGCAATTTTGTTGACAAATTTGAGATAGCTCAAAATTGAGAAATTTCAACAGGCGGCCGTTCATGGATTTTTCCCAAAATATAAAGTTTCTGGATCACTAGGAAATTAGTCTAAAACAATGTGCTGACACTAGACATGACCATAAAAGTAATAATTTGCACTCCTGGGGCAATTTTGTTGACAAATTTGAGATAGCTCAAAATTGAGAAATTTCAACAGGCGGCCGTTCATGGATTTTTCCCAAAATATTAAAGTTTCTGGATCACTAGGAAATTAGTCTAAAACAATGTGCAGACACTAGGCATGACCATAAAAATAATAATTTGCACTCCTGGGACAATTTTGTTGACAAATTTGAGATAGCTCAAAATGAGAAATTTCAACAGGCGGCCGTTCATGGATTTTTCCCAAAATATAAAGTTTCTGGATCACTAGGAAATTAGTCTAAAACAATGTGCAGACACTAGACATGACCATAAAAGTAATAATTTGCACTCCTGGGCAATTTTGTTGACAAATTGAGATAGCTCAAAAATGAGAAATTTCAACAGGCGGCCGTTCATGGATTTTTCCCAAAATATAAAGTTTCTGGATCACTAGGAAATTAGTCTAAAACAATGTGCAGACACTAGGACATGACCATAAAAGTAATAATTTGCACTCCTGGGGCAATTTTGTTGACAAATTGAGATAGCTCAAAATGAGAAATTTCAACAGGCGGCCGTTCATGGATTTTTCCCAAAATATAAAGTTTCTGGATCACTAGGAAATTAGTCTAAAACAATGTGCAGACACTAGGACATGACCATAAAAGTAATAATTTGCACTCCTGGGGCAATTTTGTTGACAAATTGAGATAGCTCAAAATGAGAAATTTCAACAGGCGGCCGTTCATGGATTTTTCCCAAAATATAACAGTTTCTGGATCACTAGGAAATTAGTCTAAAACAATGTGCAGACACTAGACATGACCATAAAAGTAATAATTTGCACTCCTTGTGCAATTTTGTTGACAAATTGAGATAGCTCAAAATGAGAAATTTCAACAGGCGGCCGTTCATGGATTTCCCCCAAAATATAACAGTTTCTGGATCACTAGGAAATTAGTCTAAAACAATGTGCAGACACTAGACATAACCATAAAAGTAATAATGTGCACTCCTTGTGCAATTTTGTTGACAAATTTGAGATAGCTCAAAAATGAGAAATTTCAACAGGCGGCCGTTCATGGATTTTTCCCAAAATATAGAAGTTTCTGGATCACTAGGAAATTAGTCTAAAACAATGTGCAGACACCAGACATGACCATAAAAGTAATAATTTGCACTCCTTGTGCAATTTTGTTGACAAATTTGAGATAGCTCAAAATGAGAAATTTCAACAGGCGGCCGTTCATGGATTTTTCCCAAAATATAAAAGTTTCTGGATCACTAGGAAATTAGTCTAAAACAATGTGCAGACACTAGACATGACCATAAAAGTAATAATTTGCACTCCTTGTGCAATTTTGTTGACTAAATTGAGATAGCTCAAAAATGAGAAATTTCAACAGGCGGCCGTTCATGGATTTTTCCCAAAATATAAAGTTTCTGGATCACTAGGAAATTAGTCTAAAACAATGTGCAGACACTAGACATGACCATAAAGGTAATAATTTGCACTCCTGGGCAATTTTGTTGACAAATTGAGATAGCTCAAAATGAGAAATTTCAACAGGCGGCCGTTCATGGATTTTTCCCAAAATATAAAGTTTCTGGATCACTAGGAAATTAGTCTAAAACAATGTGCAGACACTAGACATGACCATAAAATAATAATTTGCACTCCTGGGCAATTTTGTTGACAAATTTGAGATAGCTCAAAATGAGAAATTTCAACAGGCGGCCGTTCATGGATTTTTCCCAAAATATAAAGTTTCTGGATCACTAGGAAATTAGTCTAAAACAATGTGCAGACACTAGACATGACCATAAAAGTAATAATTTGCACTCCTGGGGCAATTTTGTTGACAAATTGAGATAGCTCAAAATGAGAAATTTCAACAGGCGGCCGTTCATGGATTTTTCCCAAAATATAAAGTTTCTGGATCACTAGGAAATTAGTCTAAAACAATGTGCAGACACTAGACATGACCATAAAAGTAATAATTTGCACTCCTGGGCAATTTTGTTGACAAATTGAGATAGCTCAAAAATTGAGAAATTTCAACAGGCGGCCGTTCATGGATTTTTCCCAAAATATAAAGTTTCTGGATCACTAGGAAATTAGTCTAAAACAATGTGCAGACACTAGACATGACCATAAAAGTAATAATTTGCACTCCTGGGGCAATTTTGTTGACAAATTGAGATAGCTCAAAATGAGAAATTTCAACAGGCGGCCGTTCATGGATTTTTCCCAAAATATAAAGTTTCTGGATCACTAGGAAATTAGTCTAAAACAATGTGCAGACACTAGACATGACCATAAAAGTAATAATTTGCACTCCTGGGGCAATTTTGTTGACAAAATTGAGATAGCTCAAAAATGAGAAATTTCAACAGGCGGCCGTTCTGAATCACTAGGAAATTAGTCTAAAACAATGTGCAGACACTAGACATGACCATAAAAGTAATAATTTGCACTCCTGGGGCAATTTTATTGACAAAATTGAGATAGCTCAAAAATGAGAAATTTCAACAGGCGGCCGTTCTGAATCACTAGGAAATTAGTCTAAAACAATGTGCAGACACTAGACATGACCATAAAAGTAATAATTTGCACTCCTGGGCAATTTTGTTGACAAATTGAGATAGCTCAAAAATTGAGAAATTTCAACAGGCGGCCGTTCATGGATTTTTCCCAAAATATAAAGTTTCTGGATCACTAGGAAATTAGTCTAAAACAATGTGCAGACACTAGACATGACCATAAAAGTAATAATTTGCACTCCTGGGGCAATTTTGTTGACAAAATTGAGATAGCTCAAAATGAGAAATTTCAACAGGCGGCCGTTCATGGATTTTTCCCAAAATATTAAAGTTTCTGGATCACTAGGAAATTAGTCTAAAACAATGTGCAGACACTAGACATGACCATAAAATAATAATTTGCACTCCTGGGACAATTTTGTTGACAAATTTGAGATAGCTCAAAATGAGAAATTTCAACAGGCGGCCGTTCATGGATTTTTCCCAAATATAAAGTTTCTGGATCACTAGGAAATTAGTCTAAAACAATGTGCAGACACTAGGACATGATCATAAAAATAATAATTTGCACTCCTGGGCAATTTTGTTGACAAATTTGAGATAGCTCAAAATTGAGAAATTTCAACAGGCGGCCGTTCATGGATTTTTCCCAAAATATAAAGTTTCTGGATCACTAGGAAATTAGTCTAAACAATGTGCAGACACTAGGCATGACCATAAAAATAATAATTTGCACTCCTGGGGCAATTTTGTTGACAAATTTGAGATAGCTCAAAATGAGAAATTTCAACAGGCGGCCGTTCATGGATTTTTCCCAAAATATAAAGTTTCTGGAATCACTAGGAAATTAGTCTAAAACAATGTGCAGACACTAGGCATGACCATAAAATAATAATTTGCACTCCTGGGCAATTTTGTTGACAAATTTGAGATAGCTCAAAATGAGAAATTTCAACAGGCGGCCGTTCATGGATTTTTCCCAAAATATAAAGTTTCTGATCACTAGGAAATTAGTCTAAAACAATGTGCAGACACTAGGCATGATCATAAAACTAATAATTTGCACTCCTGGGGCAATTTTGTTGACAAATTTGAGATAGCTCAAAATTGAGAAATTTCAACAGGCGGCCGTTCATGGATTTTTCCCAAAATATAAAGTTTCTGGATCACTAGGAAATTAGTCTAAAACAATGTGCAGACACTAGGCATGACCATAAAAATAATAATTTGCACTCCTGGGGCCATTTTGTTGACAAATTTGAGATAGCTCAAAATTGAGAAATTTCAACAGGCGGCCGTTCATGGATTTTTCCCAAAATATTAAAGTTTCTGGATCACTAGGAAATTAGTCTAAAACAATGTGCAGACACTAGGCATGACCATAAAATAATAATTTGCACTCCTGGGGCAATTTTGTTGACAAATTTGAGATAGCTCAAAATTGAGAAATTTCAACAGGCGGCCGTTCATGGATTTTTCCCAAAATATTAAAGTTTCTGGATCACTAGGAAATTAGTCTAAAACAATGTGCAGACACTAGGCATGATCATACAAATAATAATTTGCACTCCTGGGACAATTTATTTGACAAATTTGAGATAGCTCAAAAATGAGAAATTTCAACAGGCGGCCGTTCATGGATTTTTCCCAGAATATAAATGTTTCTGGATCACTAGGAAATTAGTCTAAAACAATGTGCAGACACTAGGCATGATCATACAAATAATAATTTGCACTCCTGGGACAATTTATTTGACAAATTTGAAATAGCTCAAAATTGAGAAATTTCAACAGGCGGCCGTTCATGGATTTTTCCCAAAATATTAAAGTTTCTGGATCACTAGGAAATTAGTCTAAAACAATGTGCAGACACTAGGCATGATCATAAAAATAATAATTTGCACTCCTGGGACAATTATTTTGACAAATTTGAGATAGCTCAAAAATGAGAAATTTCAACAGGCGGCCGTTCATGGATTTTTCCCAAAATATTAAAGTTTCTGGATCACTAGGAAATTAGTCTAAAACAATGTGCAGACACTAGGCATGATCATACAAATAATAATTTGCACTCCTGGGACAATTTATTTGACAAATTTGAGAAATTTCAACAGGCGGCCGGTCATGGATTTTTCCCAAAATATAAAGTTTCTGGATCACTAGGAAATTAGTCTAAAACAATGTGCAGACACTAGACATGACCATAAAAGTAATAATTTGCACTCCTGGGGACAATTTTGTTGACAAATTGAGATAGCTCAAAATTGAGAAATTTCAACAGGCGGCCGATCATGGATTTTCCCAAAATATTAAAGTTTCTGGATCACTAGGAAATTAGTCTAAAACAATGTGCAGACACTAGGCATGATCATACAAATAATAATTTGCACTCCTGGGGACAATTATTTGACAAAATTGAGATAGCTCAAAATGAGAAATTTCAACAGGCGGCGTTCATGATTTTTCCCAGAATATAAAGTTTCTGGATCACTAGGAAATTAGTCTAAAACAATGTGCAGACACTAGACATGACCATAAAAGTAATAATTTGCACTCCTGGGCACTTTGATTGACAAAATTGAGATAGCTCAAAAATGAGAAATTCAACAGGCGGCGGTCATGGATTTTTCCCAACAAAATATAAAGTTTCTGGATCACTAGGAAATTAGTCTAAAACAATGTGCAGACACTAGACATGACCATAAAAGTAATAATTTGCACTCCTGGGGCAATTTTGTTGACAAATTGAGATAGCTCAAAATTGAGAAATTTCAACAGGCGGCCGGTCATGGATTTTTCCCAAAATATAAAGTTTCTGGATCACTAGGAAATTAGTCTAAAACAATGTGCATGACACTAGACATGACCATAAAAGTAATAATTTGCACTCCTGGGGCAATTTTGTTGACAAATTGAGATAGCTCAAAATTGAGAAATTTCAACAGGCGGCCGGTCATGGATTTTTCCCAAAATATAAAGTTTCTGGATCACTAGGAAATTAGTCTAAAACAATGTGCAGACACTAGGCATGACCATAAAAGTAATAATTTGCACTACTCGGGAAATTTTGTTGACAAATTTGAGATAGCTCAAAATTGAGAAATTTCAACAGGCGGCCGTCATGGATTTTCCCAAAATATAAAGTTTCTGGATCACTAGGAAATTAGTCTAAAACAATGTGCAGACACTAGGCATGACCATAAAAGTAATAATTTGCACTCCTGGGCAATTTTGTTGACAAATTGAGATAGCTCAAAATTGAGAAATTTCAACAGGCGGCCGGTCATGGATTTTTCCCAAAATATAAAAGTTTCTGGATCACTAGGAAATTAGTCTAAAACAATGTGCAGACACTAGACATGACCATAAAAGTAATAATTTGATTGAGATAGCTCAAAATTTAGAAATTTCAACAGGCGGCCGTTCATGGATTTTTCCCAAAATATAAAGTTTCTGGATCACTAGGAAATTAGTCTAAAACAATGTGCAGACACTAGGCATGACCATAAAAGTAATAATTTGCACTCCTGGGACAATTATTGTTGACAAATTTGAGATAGCTCAAAATTGAGAAATTTCAACAGGCGGCCGTTCATGGATTTTTCCCAAAATATAAAGTTTCTGGATCACTAGGAAATTAGTCTAAAACAATGTGCAGACACTAGGCATGACCATAAAAGTAATAATTTGCACTCCTGGGACAATTTTGTTGACAAATTTGAGATAGCTCAAAATTGAGACAAAATATTAAAGTTTCTGGATCACTAGGAAATTAGTCTAAAACAATGTGCAGACACTAGGCATGACCATAAAATAATAATTTGAACTCCTGGGTCAATTTTGTTGACAAATTTGAGATAGCTCAAAATTGAGACAAAATATTAAAGTTTCTGGATCACTAGGAAATTAGTCTAAAACAATGTGCAGACACTAGGCATGACCATAAAAATAATAATTTGCACTCCTGGGCAATTTTGTTGACAAATTGAGATAGCTCAAAATTGAGAATAAAATTCTGATCACTAGGAAATTACTAAAATTTGGCAGCAAAGCAAAAATATAATTTCATGGAATTGTTAAAATTTGCATAGGCAATTCAAATTTAAAGGCATCATGGATTTCAAAATATTAAGTTGGATCACAAAATTAATTAACATGGGAATAGCAAAAATATAAATTTGCATACTGCAATTTGTGACAATTTGAGATAGCTCAAAATTAAAATTTCAACAGGCGGCCGATCAGGATTTTCCAAAATATTAAAGTTTCAAATGAATGTCTAAAACAATGTGCAGACACTAGGCATGACCAAAAAATAATAATTGGCAATTTTGTTGACATAAAAAAATTGAAAATGATATTTTAAAAATTAATTACATTGCAATTGAAATTAAATAAATAAATTACATGTTGTTAAATAAATTGATCAAAAAAATTGAACTGGCCAATATAAATTTAAACTAATTGTACAAAATTAGTCTACATGAAAATTAAATCGAAATTTGCCAAAATATTACATGAATTTCAAAGGAATACCAAAATAATTTCCCGAAATTTTCAAATAGTAACTGATCAGAAATAAATGCCAAATTTAAAATTAATTTGATGGAATTAGTACAATGAGAATGCTACAAAATAAATTTTTCCCGAAATTTAAACAATTGAACTAGATACTAAAAAAATTAAACTGGGTAATTTTGTGAAATTTAAAAATTGAAAAAAAGACACTGGATTTAAATAAAAAATAAAATAAAATTAGACAATGGATCCAAAATATAATTAACTGGAATTTTAAATTGGAAATTCCAAAATTAAAATATGGTTTGTAAAAATTAACAGCAAATAGAATAACAATTTGCACTATGGAATTTTGAAAAATAATTTGAACTGGAAATTAGTTAAAAAAGTGCCGAAAGATCCAAAAATAATTTTCCCTGAAAAATTTGTTAAAAATTGGATGCTCAAATTAAAATTTCAACAGGGCATCTGGTTCAAAATTTAGATCTGGATATGGGAAAATTGAAAACAAGGGCCAATAAAATTTCTAATATTGAATTTCAAAAATTTTTAAAATGGAATACTAAAATAAAATTTCATATCGGAATGTGCAAATTTGAATAAAATTGAGAATCAAATATGTTTACCAAAATTAAAGTTTCTGGATCACTGGAAATTTTAAAAATGTGCAACACTAGGCATACCATAAAATAAAATAATTTAACTTGGGCAATTTTGTTGACAAATTGAGATAGCTCAAAATTGAGAAATTTCAACAGGCGGCCGTTCATGGATATTTCCCAAATATAAAAGTTTCTGGATCACTAGGAAAATTAGTCTAAAACAATGTGCTGACACTAGACATGACCATAAAAGTAATAATTTGCACTCCTGGGGCAATTTGTTGACAAAATTGAGATAGCTCAAAATTGAGAAATTTCAACAGGCGGCCGTTCATGGATTTTCCCCAAAATATAAAAGTTTCTGGAATCACTAGGAAATTAGTCTCTAAAACAATGTGCAGACACTAGGACATGACCATAAAAGTAATAATTTGCACTCCTGGGGCAATTTTGTTGACAAATTTGAGATAGCTCAAAATTGAGAAATTTCAACAGGCGGCCGTTCATGGATTTTTCCCAAAATATAAAGTTTCTGGATCACTAGGAAATTAGTCTAAAACAATGTGCAGACACTAGACATGACCATAAAAGTAATAATTTGCACTCGTGGGGTAATTTTGTTGACAAATTGAGATAGCTCAAAAATGAGAAATTTCAACAGGCGGCCGTTCATGGATTTTTCCCAAAATATAAAGTTTCTGAATCACTAGGAAATTAGTCTAAAACAATGTGCAGACACTAGACATGACCATAAAAGTAATAATTTGCACTCCTGGGGCAATTTTGTTGACAAATTGAGATAGCTCAAAATGAGAAATTTCAACAGGCGGCCGTTCATGGATTTATCCCAAAATATAAAAGTTTCTGGATTACTAGGAAATTAGTCTAAAACAATGTGCTGACACTAGACATGACCATAAAAGTAATAATTTGCACTCCTGGGGCAATTTTATTGACAAATTGAGATAGCTCAAAATGAGAAATTTCAACAGGCGGCCGGTCATGGATTTTTCCCAAAATATAAAGTTTCTGGATCACTAGGAAATTAGTCTAAAACAATGTGCAGACACTAGACATGACCATAAAAGTAATAATTTGCACTCCTGGGCAATTTTGTTGACAAAATTGAGATAGCTCAAAATGAGAAATTTCAACAGGCGGCCGTTCATGGATTTTTCCCAAAATATAAAGTTTCTGGATCACTAGGAAATTAGTCTAAAACAATGTGCAGACACTAGACATGACCATAAAAGTAATAATTTGCACTCCTGGGCAATTTTGTTGACAAATTGAGATAGCTCAAAATGAGAAATTTCAACAGGCGGCCGTTCATGGATTTTTCCCAAAATATAAAGTTTCTGGATCACTAGGAAATTAGTCTAAAACAATGTGCAGACACTAGACATGACCATAAAAGTAATAATTTGCACTCCTGGGCAATTTTGTTGACAAATTGAGATAGCTCAAAATTGAGAAATTTCAACAGGCGGCCGTTCATGGATTTTTCCCAAAATATAAAGTTTCTGGAATCACTAGGAAATTAGTCTAAAACAATGTGCAGACACTAGACATGACCATAAAAGTAATAATTTGCACTCCTGGGCAATTTTGTTGACAAATTGAGATAGCTCAAAATGAGAAATTTCAACAGGCGGCCGTTCATGGATTTTTCCCAAAATATAAAGTTTCTGGAATCACTAGGAAATTAGTCTAAAACAATGTGCAGACACTAGACATGACCATAAAAGTAATAATTTGCACTCCTGGGGCAATTTTGTTGACAAATTGAGATAGCTCAAAATTGAGAAATTTCAACAGGCGGCCGTTCATGGATTTTTCCCAAAATATAAAGTTTCTGGATCACTAGGAAATTAGTCTAAAACAATGTGCAGACACTAGACATGACCATAAAAGTAATAATTTGCACTCCTGGGCAATTTTGTTGACAAATTGAGATAGCTCAAAATTGAGAAATTTCAACAGGCGGCCGTTCATGGATTTTTCCCAAAATATAAAGTTTCTGGATCACTAGGAAATTAGTCTAAAACAATGTGCAGACACTAGACATGACCATAAAAGTAATAATTTGCACTCCTGGGGCAATTTTGTTGACAAATTGAGATAGCTCAAAATTGAGAAATTTCAACAGGCGGCCGTTCATGGATTTTTCCCAAAATATAAAGTTTCTGGATCACTAGGAAATTAGTCTAAAACAATGTGCATGACACTAGACATGACCATAAAAGTAATAATTTGCACTCCTGGGGCAATTTTGTTGACAAAATTGAGATAGCTCAAAATTGAGAAATTTCAACAGGCGGCCGTTCATGGATTTTTCCCAAAATATAAAGTTTCTGGATCACTAGGAAATTAGTCTAAAACAATGTGCATGACACTAGACATGACCATAAAAGTAATAATTTGCACTCCTGGGGCAATTTTGTTGACAAAATTGAGATAGCTCAAAATTGAGAAATTTCAACAGGCGGCCGTTCATGGATTTTTCCCAAAATATAAATGTTTCTGGATCACTAGGAAATTAGTCTAAAACAATGTGCAGACACTAGACATGACCATAAAAGTAATAATTTGCACTCCTGGGGCAATTTTGTTGACAAAATTGAGATAGCTCAAAATTGAGAAATTTCAACAGGCGGCCGTTCATGGATTTTTCCCAAAATATAGAAGTTTCTGAATCACTAGGAAATTAGTCTAAAACAATGTGCTGACACTAGACATGACCATAAAAGTAATAATTTGCACTTCGGTGGCAATTTTGTTGACATATTTGAGATAGTTCAAAATTGAGAAATTTTCAACAGGCGGCCAGTCATGGATTATTCCCAAACTATAAAAGTTTCTTGATCACTAGGAAATTAGTCTAAAACAATGTGCTGACACTAGACATGACCATAAAAGTAATAATTTGCACTCCGGTGGCAATTTTGTTGACATTTTTGAGATAGCTCAAAATTGAGAAATTTTAACAGGCAGCCGGTCATTGATTTTTCCCAATATATAAAAGTTTCTGGATCAATAGGAAATTAGTCTAAAACAATGTGCTGACACTAGACATGACCATAAAAGTAATAATTTCACTCCTGTGGCAATTTTGTTGACATATTTGAGATAGTTCAAAATTGAGAAATTTTCAACAGGCGGCCGGTCATGCATTTTCCTGGCAAAATAAAATGTTTTTTTAAGTGAAAATGAGTTGTCTTTTAGAAATTGTGAGGAAAATAAGAAATGTTCTGTACTAAATGGTACTGTTCAATAACGAACTAAACTGATATGTATATTAGATGTCAATTGTTTTTAGTAATTATACTTGGTATGGTAAACACCAAAACATGGAGCTGCACATAGTGCTGTGTCACACTCAGGACAGTAGTATCGTGTCTCTTTACGAAATTTTCTCCCATCGGGACCGGGTCTGTTGCAACACACTTTACATCTTTTTGTTGGTGCTTGTTTTACAGCATTGGCTGGAATGAACATAGGGAAATGTCGAGCAGTTAGACGTAGAGGATTACCGGTAGTGTTTGATGGTCTACCTCGGCTTTGCAATTGATCAGGAACATGATATTTCTCGAGAAGTCGTTCGGTCAACTTGACAACAAATTGTAAATGACTAAGTTTTGGTGTATCTGGATTTTTTTTGTACAAAATGTAACTGTTTAGAACAGTTTGATTGACAAGATGGCGAAAAAGTTTTTTGTACCACACCTTAGTGCGCTTCCGCTCTATTGGAAATGCTGCGAGCATTTGATCGCCGACATCAACCGCACCCATGTGCTGGTTGTAGGTCAGAATAGCAATGGGTTTCACTTTATCCACACCACGTTTTGTAATGGTTACCATGGAACTTGTATGATATGTGGACAAAACAGTCACTTCTTTTTTGTCCATCCACTTCAAAGCCATAAGATCTTCTGTAAATCGGGTATTGTTTCACCACATTTTATCTTCTTCTTGAGGTCCGCCGGCATATTTTTTCTGTTCAGTCGGACCGTTCCGACTGCGTCAGTACCATTCACATGAAGTTGACGATACAGTGCAGGCGAACTGTACCAGTTGTCGAGAAAGACACAATATCCTTTTCCCAGAAGATCTTTCATCAATGTCATGACAATTTTTGATGACTTTAGGTCGTCTGCAGCATCATCCAGTTTCATCGCTGTTCCTATGTGTATCATCGCCTTCCAGATATAGCCTGATTCCGATTCACATAAAGCATAAGATTTTATACCGAATCTAGCTCTTTTCATTGGAATATACTGTTTCATCTGCAGTCTACCTTTCCAGAGCAACAACGATTCGTCAATGGCTATATTTTTGGATGGAATGTAAACTGTCAAGAAATTAGCAATAAGTGCATCGTAAAAGTCTTTTATTTTGAAGAAAGATTTCTCTGATGCAGATGTAGTGGGTGGTAAGTCTTCGTTATTGGTAAAATGAAGGCATTTCAAAATTAGACTGAATCGCTGTTCACTCATAACTTTCCGAACATAAGGCGTTTCCAACAGAGGTTTAGTAGACCAATACATTTCTTGTTCCGGTTTATGTATTAAACTTTGAATAAGAATCACGGCTATAAAAACACGGACCTCGTTTGCATCCACATCCTTCCATTTCACCATCCTGGATCTTTTATGTGCTCTACATGCAGCTCTTGCCAGCTGATTGGCTCTCCTATTTGTTTCCAGAACAATAACATCAAGCATTCCTTCCGTAATAAACATGTTGAAATACGATACTGGATCAGTGTCGTTGTTTATGTTTACCTGCAAACCAGAGGTTCCCGTAAATACTTGCTGTGCTCGTCTTATAAAGTCATTTTTTTTCCAATCAAAAACATCAGAAAATGCGGGTTGATCAACAGCATTCTCATCATCAATATCATTCTCATCACTTCCGCCACCAACTGCTTCAGAATCAGAGCTGTCATCATTTTCACTGTCCAATTCGCTGTCTTCAGAACTAGAAGTAACTTCATCATTGTCATCAAATAGTAACTCCTGAATTTTTTCTTTCGTAAGTGGACGTTTACGACTTGTCATGGTGTTCTGTTTTATTCGAAAATTAGCATCTGAAAAAAAAAAAAAAAAAAAAATATGAAAACCCAGCCATGTTGTTCATGCACGTACTCTGTAGATTCCAAGCTTGCTAATAAAAACTATGCAAATACATGCCCATAGGATACATGTATGTACGCATACATCTACACAAGCTATACTATGCATAAATTATAATCATACTACAAAGTTATAAATTATAATCATAATAAAATCACAATAAAAAGTTTTTTGTTCTTTCGTACCTTTTTTTTCTTGTTTACTGTCCACTTTCACTTTTGGCATCACGTGATGACCTACTTTTATCTTCCGCTGTTGAACTGGCTGTTGGATTAGCCGCCCTATGCATTTCCTATGCTATTTTTGTATTAACACAAGTTTACTCGGGACGCACGGCACACAGAAGACTTTTACATCTGATGACGAGTTAACTCGTGATGCACGGTTAAAGCCAACAATTTTTATGACGAGTTAACTCGTGACACACGGTAAAGGGGTTAAGAGCAGGTGCTGAAGCTAATGTCATGTCATTTTTTTTCATTACCCCTCCCCTGTTAATCATCAGAAGAGAAGCTATAATTAAGGCACATCCCAGCCTCACATTAATAATCATATGACCAAATCAGCCACATTTTGGAAATTAATTTGAAAGGGATTGTTGTCTATAGGAAGTAATGGCTCATGAAGCCAACATGTCTGACCAAGAGGTGCACCAGCATGGAGTCTGCCCAAATGTGATGTGTTTACACTACACATGTTTTCCTGTGGGCATTGGATTGGAGTCTGTAGACAGATACATACCTCAAACCTGTGGGGGAAACATGACCACCCTAGGCATGATCAGCCAATCTGTATGTGCTGTGCTGAATCCTGACCTGGTTACAGCATAATGTTAACATAACTATTAAATAAGGGTTATCTATTATTCTTGTTCAGTTGATTCTATCCATTTGTTAAAATAACTGTTTAAAGTTCATCTCATTTGCATGTTTTTATTTTCTCCTTGTGTGTTAAGTGACCATTGTTCTTGTTCTTATGATTCTCACCCTTTGTTAAAATAGTTTTGATTGTTCTTGTTTTTATGGTTTTCTTCCTGAGTTAAGTGACCATTGTTCTTTTTTTTATAATTCTCACCCTTTCTTAAAATAACTTAAAGTTCGTCTCATTGTTCTTGTCTTTATTATTTTCTCCCCGAGGTAAGTGACCATTTTCTCTGTTCTTATGATCCTCTGCCTTTTTTTTTTAAAGTTCACATCCCTGTTCTTGTTCTGTTATGTCCCTGTGTATTAAAGTGACATTTACTGTTCATTTCCTTTTTAGTGTGTGATTTTTAATAATAACCAATAATCAGAATTTATCACATTGTTCTTGTTTTGTTGGTTTTTAAAGATAAATACAATAAGAAATAAACCTATAGTTTTTTGCATTGTGCTTGTTCAGATGGCTGTCTGTCTTTGTTAAAATAATTTCAGGGCAAACTCAAGTTGTATTTTTGTTTTATCCAGGTAATTCTACCGTACCTACATAGCCTAGGCAATATGATAGGACTCGGTCCAGACGTGGATCTAACAGCTTGTGACAACACTGACTTCCTACCCACTCTTCTCATGCCTCACAAGTAATACTGACTTCATACAGAAAGAAGCCTTGTGGATTTTGGTCAATTTTATGGGTAGGTGGCATCAGGTTTAAATTCTTAGAATACTAATATTCTACCAAATCTGGATATCAAAGAAAAGTGGCTCATAATCTGCATGATCACTGCCACCCAAGTTTTGCACCAAACTTTCAGTGGGTTGGTCAGGTTATGGCATCAATATTTTGTGTATGTGGATTTCTTGAAAAGAGGAGAAATTATTAAAGCAGAGTAATACTCCTCACTACCTTCTAGTAAAGTTTGGAATGCCATTCACCATAAACGTACTGGACTGTCCAATACAGGTGTCATATGACAAGACAAGGCTCCATTTTTTTTCCGCTTATCATTTACAGGACATCGCTGTCAACACCAGCATCTTTCAGCTGATTGTTGATTTCTTGGCAAGATTACGTTGAGTAGTTTGCCACTGCTTTCTGAGTGACCGGCTCAGATACCCCGTAACGTACCAATGCGGAACCGCTACTGATTCTCATGCAGATTGCGTTCCTCACGTGGATATACTGTATATTATACGAGATTACAGAGAAAGACGTTAACCTCTAGGCCAGGGAGACGGCCCAAGGCCCCATACAACTGCTAAATCTATGGCTATTATTGAGGATAATTATTGGTGATAATGAGTATATGGTGATCATTTGGAGAAGTGAAGTTTGTGATAATAATGAAAGTACCACCATTGTTTGTTTATTTTAATGAAGCTAATGTAATTTTCTTGGCTTCCCAGCAGAGCCAAGCTGACGTATGTTAGTCATGTGTCAGCCTCAACTTCTCAGCATCACCTTCCAACTGTGTCAGTCCACTGACGAGAGCCTGGCACTAAATGTGAGTATCTGCCTTGATATTTTTGGTTTCCCAGTTATTAAAACACATTTTAACATAAATATCAAACGTGTGGCAATGCAGAGGTGAAACAATATTAAGGGCTTGTTGCACAACACAACAAATTACAATAACAATTACAGTAAAATTATTGAGAATATTTCTCATTAATTTGAGACATGGACCATTTTGCAGTCACTGGAAAAGAAATGTGGGGGATTTTGAACTTAAATGTTACAGAAACATTCATAGAATACTAACATTCTACAAAATCTGGACATCGAAGAAAACTAGGTCATAATCAGCATAATGTCTCAGAAACTGAAATACTTCGGAATTTTTAAATATCACAGTGGTTTGGGGGGAACAGAGATGGAAGACATGGTTCCTGGAAGAAGAAGTTGGAATCGACCAACAAAATGATAGACACAGGACATTACAGGCACCTTGGGCATGGAAATACATGAGGAAGGAGAACTACTAAAGGATCGGGAATCTT
This sequence comes from Cepaea nemoralis, assembly GCA_014155875.1. Taxonomy (NCBI): domain Eukaryota; kingdom Metazoa; phylum Mollusca; class Gastropoda; order Stylommatophora; family Helicidae; genus Cepaea; species Cepaea nemoralis. The sequence continues at coordinate 35,573 of JACEFZ010027987.1, read as the reverse complement.
TTTGACAAGTTATGATGTGTTTTGCAAAGGATCTGTTATATTACCTGCTATATGATTACGATTTTTTTTTTTATCATTCTCTTGCTTTAAACTCGAGCGATGTCTATGCTGAACTGATTTATTTTGCGCATGGGTTAGCGCAGCTACTTACTATTACCATGTACCTGGCCATCAGGCTAACCCACTGCAACTTCTGAGGTATTTGTAGTTTATGTTCCCAAGTCAAAGATGAGACTTCATTTTATTACAACTGAACGGTGTTCGGGTTGAACTCGCGACCTCGCCATCAACGCACTGGAAGTTTAAGAGAAACTGCTCTTATACATTCAGCCATGCTGACCCCCGTGATGATTCTGGTATGATTGTTGGTTATTATGATTGATAGATGGGGGTGGGGCAGTCTTAGAGTTTGCCTTGTTTGAAAAGACAAGTTTCAATGTGGAATATATAGTATAATGAACCTGTGGATAGTAAATCTCCCCTTGATCCAGGAGTTGTGGATTCAATGCCTAGCCTTCATGGATAAAGACAAGAAACTAGGATGCCCCATCCATTCATTTATATACAAGACTGATCATCATCATCATCATCTTCCACTTCTGCCGTCAAGCATCGTGGGGAGGAATAATTTGCGTTCCAGCGCCCGGTGGACGGCACTGGATAGTGTCATTCCATGTGGTTGTACAATGTCTCTGATGTCGTCAATCCATTTTCTTCTTGGACATCCTCGTGGTCTCGTCGCAGATGATCTTTGATGTAAGGCCAGTGATGGTAGTTGCTGATGTTGCATTCTAACGACATGGCCAAACCACTTGATCTTCTGTCTTTCAATAAATGTGGCACAAGGTGTTGATCCCACAGTCTGTCTGATACTGTGTTATAATCAGTAACTGTTATTTATATGTCTATCTATATTATTAAATTAATATACTTTATATATAAACTTTTATACATTTATTTATACTTCCATGCTGACAATAACATCAAACTTAGAACTGTTTTGAAAGATAGGCCCACAGGTTTAGACCACATCAACAATAAACACGAGTCTTCTGCACACAGTCCTGCCAACACTTAGGTATCAACAACTTTCATATTGCCTTGATCTGTCAACTGACATGTGGCCTTTGACTCCATGCTGTGTGTTTAAAATCCCTTAGCAGTTGGAAATGGGAAAGAGTAGGTCAACTAAGCCACTTCTTCTTTTTTTTCCTACCATTTTTGCCATGAAGCAATGTAGAGAGGAGGTAGATGTAATTTTCTGTTTTCCCCCTGTCTTGTTGCATGTGCTAATGTCATATTTGATTTTTTTAAATGTCTTTTTTACTGCGTCTAGCAGACTCTACCTTCTCTTAGGCATCTCCAAGGCTTTTCACTAACTTTCAAAGAACATTAGAATGAACACATAAAAGATCTTTTTCATTCTATCTAAATGTCCAAACTACTTAATTCTTTGTTCTGTGATGTCACTTCCAAGGTAAAATGTGTAAAAAGCTAGAAAAGCTATCCATACAAATATGTATAGCATGTGTGTGTCCAATATCCACACATTTTGGATTCTTGCCTGTGTCATGTTGTTCAGACACTGTTGAGATTCTCATTGTGTAATCTGTAAGGAAGAAACTAAGTACTCATGGAGTTATCTGAGGATGCAATCAAGGTTAAGTAACCCATACAAATATTTATAGCATGTGTGTATCCAATATCCACACATTTTGGATTCTTGCCTGTGTCATGTAGTTCAGACACTGTTGAGATTCTTCATTGTGTGATCTGTAAGGAAGAAACTGAGTACTCATGGAGTTATCTGAGGATGCAATCAAGGTTAAGTAAAAACCAAACCAAGAACTAACATTTAAGCACTGAGGACATATCTCTTCAGCCCAGCCGGGAGAGAGAGTGAGGATCAAAGATGGAAGGTAAACCTGTCACATAGAATGTATGCCTTTAATCATAGTCAGAACTATTAGTCCATAAGTGCTCTGATCCACTCATTAACTCCCTCAGCATATTGTGACTGACAACATCAGTTCTGTGTTGGCTGACTATTCTTCTTTGGCTTCCCACATGGTGCTCTTGTCTAAGCTTGACCCCATTTGACTTACTGTTCTTGCATCCTGGTCGATATTGCTATATTAATAGCAATGTGAGAGTCACCGGGTTTTCCCGTTTACTTCCTGTTTCGTTTTCGTAATTTCGCGAACTTTTAGTCGCGACCAACGATTTCACTTCCGGTCTGAGCATGTCCTTCTAAAAAAACCCAAAAAAAATGAAACGTGGTACGATGAAAGGGGAAGTTATTCTAATATTTTAAGTATTGGATCGTCTACTTCGCGGGGAAGTGATTGCGCCGAAGAAAACGTTTTCTCAAGATTTTATTTGACTATATTCACGAATATTACTGTAATCTGTCTTATAACTCTTGTAGCTTAAAGAAGCCTAGACTTTTTATTGTATTTTTGAATGCCTCGTCCAATTTTACATAAATATGAAGAGTTTCAACACAGCTGCTGTCAGCTGAAGTTCAGGGGGAAAAAATTAGTGACATCGCAATGGCCGTCATGTAAGAATAAGATTGCGGCCATTTTAAATTGTTAATTAGGTCACGGCGCATCCTATAAAAAAAAATTACAAATACGTCAAGTTAGGCCTCGCCGCCCCGGACGCAATGATATATGGCACAATGTTGTCCGTTTACAAATAAACAAGCCACGGTAATAGAAGGCAGAATTTCTCAGCTTCCAATCTTAGGGCCGCGATACATCCTGACTTATCAGTTAATTTATCATTGCACTTCCTGGTATTAAATTACGTCACCAGAAAATTCATAACTCCGCTTGGAATTAACACATACTCTTCGTTGAGATACCGTTGGGTTCGTCTTGTCAAGCTCTATCTAACTGGTATGATTTCATAAGTAAAAACTCAATTTTTAAATATTGACCAAAATTGCTAATATTAAGATTAACAAGTCTACTTTCTGTTAAGAATCGATTGTTGTGATATTGATCTCTGGGGTCTGTCTCTTGCTTTGTTCTGTCTTATCCAATTCTCAATCTCTCCCATTACAACAGGGACGTCATTGCAGAGATTCAAACACTGTTGATCACAGTCATATAGCTTCATTCATTTGGTTTATGACGATGAATGTTAATCAGAATTACTAACAAACGGATGTTGAGATGTCACCAAAAAGTCAAGCAGCCGACATATAATTGTTATAGTTTCAAGTTTGTGACAGGAGGAAGAGGATCTCTTTATAGAGACAATTGCAGATGTCAATGACCAGTTTGGTTACTTCCAAGAAGGAAAGAATGGCAGACAGATGACTAGAAAAGTATGATAATATAGATAACTAATCTTCTTCTTCTTCTTCAGCGTTCCGAGCCATTGAGGTTCTTTGCTGCAGATACAATCCGTCTCCATTCGTCTCTCTGGTTGACCTTCTCTTGCCAGTCGTTGATTCCAAGTGCTTGTAGGTCTGTATATATATTATCTCTCCACCGTCTTCTTGGTCTACCTCGGGGTCTACGGTCATTTATTTCCTGAGTGTAAGCGAGTTTTGTTTCTCTATTATCTTCCATTCTTTCTATATGCCCCAGCCATTGTAGTCTATTAGCCTTCATGATACCAGTGATTAGCGGGGACTTAAACAGATCATAAATGTCTTTGTTACTTCTTCTTTTCCACTCTCCACTTTGTGTATCCCTAATGGGTCCAAAGATGCATCTTAAAACTTTGTTCTCAAAGGTTTGTAACAAGGCTTCAGTCTCCTTTCGTTGTACTCCAGGTTTCAGAGCCATACAGCACAACTGGTCTGATCAGTGTTTTGTATATTGTGATTTTGGTGTTACGAGATAGCGCATTTGATTTTAGTAGATGTTGTAGTGCATAGTATATCTTATTTCCAGAGTTGATTCTAGTTTGTATTTCTTCCCTTATGATGTTGGAGCAGTTGAAGATTGTACCCAGGTATTTGTATGTTTCCATTCTTTTAATGGTCATATTATCTATTTGTATATGGCCAGAGTTTTTAGCCATTCCTTCTCTTGAAATTACCATATATTCTGTCTTATCTTGGTTGATAACCAGCCCCATCTGTTGGACTTTTTCTTTTAAGTGAGTCAATATTTCCAATGTCTTTTGTTCATTTTCCCCTATAATATCTATATCATCTGCATAACCAAGCAGCTTGGATGTTCCTTCAATATCACATTCCTCCTTTACCTTCCTTACAACTTTCTCTAGAGCTAGATTGAAGAGTAGCTGCGATAGTGCATCACCTTGTTTTAAGCCAGATGTTATTTGGAAAGGGTCTGATTTCCTGCCTTTATATGTTACTATATTATAAGTATCTTCCATGCATAGTCTGGTCATGTTGATTAACTTCCTTGGTATTTCAAATTCCTGCATAGCATTCCATAGACTATTCCTATGGACACTATCATAAGCCTTTTTATTAAATCCACAAAAATGTTATGGAGATCTCTTTTATATTCCCAATTTTTCTCAGCTATTTGTCATAAGATAAATATCTCATCTATTGTTGATCTGTTTTGTCTAAAACCCACCTGGTAGTCACCTATTATGTCTTCTGAATATGGTTTTAGTCTATTTAGATAACTAATAAACTTGAAAATTGTGTGACAACTGGCAAAATTAATAGAAACAGAGTAACATAAAGACAAAGAGATAAATAGCTGTATGGCTTGAGCGGTCATGATTTAATTGGGATAACAATACAGACCTGATCCAAGATGGGTGCTAATCGTGTGAGATGGTGAGCTATCGCCATTCACACTTATCAACATGGCACATGATGGTGATAATAATGATTCCAGGTAGAAAAGTATTTTTAGTGAATGTGTATTGTTACTGTCTGTAGGCGCTGTACCTGTTGGATGCCTCTTCAAAAGTGTCCACATGGATGTGTCGGTACTTCATTGAACATAAGGCAGTGAGCTTACTGGTTCAATTGCTTGCTAACCCAAGGCTGAAGGTTCTATAAGCAGCAGCTGGACATTTTAGTGTATCTTGTTACTGGAACCGAACTGGTTTGTGATGTCACCATATTGCAGTTTTTCTTATTTTGCATTCATCTATTTTATGTTTTGGATGTAATTGTGTTGTGCCTATTTATAGCAAAACTGCGATATTTACACCTTAGTTTTTTCATTTGTTGTTATTTTATGTACTATTCAATTATATTTTTTAAATATATTTTTTATTAACACGCCACTCATCAAAGAAATTATTGCTGGTTCATTTCACTATGGAGCTGCAGTGACACACTGCTAGTTTACTTGTCTGCCGGTTGAAATCCCTCTTCAGGTGGAATTTCTTTGTTTTTAATCACATTGCTTCAGGGCTGGTCTAGCCAAATAAACTAGCAAGTTTGCATGATACTGACTGCATGGTACTGACCACATCACTGGTCAAGAGCCATGTGACACGGGAGATATATATTATTATATTATTTGGGAGCTGCGGTAGTGGAAGTGGCCAGCATGCTTGCCTGGCAGCCCGGTGGTCACATGTTCAAATCAACATCCAAGACAGGGATTGTTTTTCATTGACCTAGGCTACCAGGTTGGCCCAGCCTTAAAGTGGGTACCAGGGAATTTTCTCGGAAGTAAATGCAGCTGGCATCAGAGGCTAGCACTCTTGCCTGTCGACCCAGAGGTCATGGTTTTTAAATTGAATGGAGGCAGTTGTTAAAGCTGGACTAGGCTCCCAGGTCGACCCAGCCAACAATGAGTGCCAGGAAATGTCTTGAGAAGTAAAGGCAGCTGCCGTGATATTGACCACATTGAGTCTAACTGGCCTAAAAATATGGGCTAGCACCATATACCCAATAGCCCCGTGGCGTGAACAGCTTACCTGTTTTGGACACGTGTTAATAAAATATGTTAGTGGGAACTTGTGGTCAAGATGAGAATAGTGATGGCCAACATGACAGTAAAAAAAATCAAACAGATGTCTACACTTACGCTGGTCATAATATGTTTTATATATACTTCATTATTATATGACACAATGAATTAGCAGCTGGACGGCAAGGACTTTGATATATGGCTGTATAGAAGTAATGGAAGAATCACGTAAACAGAGGAAAAAACAGATTTGGCAACTGACCGCATTAGTTGGTTTTTTACAAAATGATATGGGTGCCGGTCATTCAGAAAGCAATGGCAAACTACTGAACGTAAACTTGCCAAGAAATTACAACAGCAAATCAAAATGCTACGTACTGTAAAGGATATGCAACTAACTTGTTTTTAAATGCTTCATATTGCGTTGTGTAAACTGAAAACATTAAGCTAGATAAACATGAATATGTTTCTGTTGTTCCAGGGAATGACAGCATTACTAGCTGCTGATGGATTGGCTCAGCTACAGGCAGCAGCTCTCAAGGAAAGTATCCCCCACTTGAAGGAGACAATCAGTACACTTCTCCAATCTCTACAGACACAAGAAGCTTCATGAATATGCATTTTTATTTGTCAAGTTTTAATTTTGTCATGTCCATTGAGGTTTGAACCCCAGTCGTAAGAGAAAAAGAGGGACTTGGTAGTACAGTGGCTAGCATGGTTGCCTGTCGGTCTGGTGGCCGTGTGTTCAAATCTCCATGAGGTGAAATTTTTGTAATTGAACTGGACTCCCAGGTTGAGCCAGCCTAAAATGGGTGTCAAGAAATTAGCTGGGAAGTCAAGGCGGTTGGGGAGATATTCACCCACATCAGCCATTGAGTGCCAGTTGGGGAGATATTCACCCACATCAGCCATTGAGTGCCAGTTGGGGAGATATTCACCCACATCAGCCATTGAGTGCCAGTTGGGGAGATATTCACCCACATCAGCCATTGAGTGCCAGTTGGGGAGATATTCACCCACATCAGCCATTGAGTGCCAGTTGGGGAGATATTCACCCACATCAGCCATTGAGTGCCAGTTGGGGAGATATTCACCCACATCAGCCATTGAGTGCCAGTTGGGGAGATATTCACCCACATCAGCCATTGAGTGCCAGTTGGGAGATATTCACCCACATCAGCCATTGAGTGCCAGTTGGGGAGATATTCACCCACATCAGCCATTGAGTGCCAGTTGGGGAGATATTCACCCACATCAGCCATTGAGTGCCAGTTGGGGAGATATTCACCCACATCAGCCATTGAGTGCCAGTTGGGGAGATATTCACCCACATCAGCCATTGAGTGCCAGTTGGGGAGATATTCACCCACATCAGCCATTGAGTGCCAGTTGGGAACATATTCACCCACATCAGCCATTGAGTGCCAGTTGGGAACATATTCACCCACATCAGCCATTGAGTGCCAGTTGGGAACATATTCACCCACATCAGCCATTGGGTGCCAGTTGGGGAGATATTCACCCACATCAGCCATTGAGTGCCAGTTGGGAACATATTCACCCACATCAGCCATTGAGTGCCAGTTGGGAACATATTCACCCACATCAGCCATTGAGTGCCAGTTGGGAACATATTCACCCACATCAGCCATTGAGTGCCAGTTGGGAACATATTCACCCACATGTGCCAGTTGGGGACATATTCACCCACATCAGCCATTGAGTGCCAGTTGGGGAGATATTCAGCCATTAAGTGCCAGTTGGGAACATATTCACCCACATCAGCCATTGAGTGCCAGTTGGGGACATATTCACCCACATCAGCCATTGAGTGCCAGTTGGGGAGATATTCACCCACATCAGCCATTGAGTGCCAGTTGGGGAGATATTCACCCACATCAGCCATTGAGTGCCAGTTGGGGAGATATTCACCCACATCAGCCATTGAGTGCCAGTTGGGGAGATATTCACCCACATCAGCCATTGAGTGCCAGTTGGGGAGATATTCACCCACATCAGCCATTGAGTGCCAGTTGGGGAGATATTCACCCACATCAGCCATTGAGTGCCAGTTGGGGAGATATTCACCCACATCAGCCATTGAGTGCCAGTTAGTTCAAAATATATGGCTAGCACCATATAACCAATATGGCTCAAAGTGACCTTTAATTTTTAACCACATAGAAACGACTTCATTTTTCATATTGTCTAGCTAACGGAAGGACTTTTCATAAGGTCTAACACTCTAACTAACAACAGATGGAAGAATGACTCGCTGTGGTCTGACTGGTGGACAGAAGCAGATAGTTACATTGTGTGTATTCCAAAACTGGTCATATAAGACCCTTATATAGAACAGTGTTCTGAAGCAGTAAGGCATATAACACTTGAGCTACTTGAGATGTTGATTGGTGCTGTTGTGGGAATATTTCAGCACAAAGATTATATTGTGTGTTATAATTCTTTGACTGCCGGTCTCTATGGCTAAGGGCTTGCGGATGCGATTCATGAGCCCACTTACCTGCGTTTGAAACACAGCTGCAACCGATTTGGCAGCAGACCGCCTCGCGCAGGGTTTTAACATGTTGATATGGGCGCTGGTCATTCAGAAAGCAATGGCAAACTACTGAACGTAAACTTGCCAAGACATCAAGAACAGCAGTAAAATGCTGGTGTTGACAGTGATGTCCTGTAAATAGGATATGCACACACACACACACACACACACACACACACATTTCTGTGACTGAGTAATTAGTTTTGAGTAATTAGAAATCAAGATAACTGTCTGTCAGTTCATGTTTGTTTGATAACTAATTTCTTATTGATAAAGGATTTATATTTGTGCTAATTATATTTTAAAATATCATTCATGTTTTTAAATAAAGTGTAAATGGGACATTACTGTCAAAAAATGAGTGTTGTCTTGTTGTCTAGTAGTTGCTCTTTGCTTTATATTGTATTGTTGTCTAGTGGTTGCTCTTTGATTTATGTTGTCTTGTTGTCTAGTGGTTGCTCTTTGATTTATATTGTATTGTTGTCTAGTGGTTGCTCTTTGATTTATATTGTATTGTTGTCTAGTGGTTGCTCTATAATTTATGTTTTTATGTTGTATTGTTGTCTAGTGGTTGCTCTTTGATTTATGTTGTATTGTTGTCTAGTGGTTGCTCTATAATTTATGTTTTTATGTTGTATTGTTGTCTAGTGGTTGCTCTTTGATTTATGTTGTATTGTTGTCTAGTGGTTGCTCTTTGATTTATGTTGTATTGTTGTCTAGTGGTTGCTCTATAATTTATGTTTTTATGTTGTATTGTTGTCTAGTGGTTGCTCTTTGATTTATGTTGTATTGTTGTCTAGTGGTTGCTCTTTGATTTATGTTGTATTGTTGTCTAGTGGTTGCTCTTGATTTATGTTGTATTGTTGTCTAGTGGTTGCTCTTTGATTTATGTTGTATTGTTGTCTAGTGGTTGCTCTTTGATTTATGTTGTATTGTTGTCTAGTGGTTGCTCTGTTTTATGTTGTATTGTTGTCTAGTGGTTGCTCTTTGATTTATGTTGTATTGTTGTCTAGTGGTTGCTCTTTGATTTATATTGTATTGTTGTCTAGTGGTTGCTCTTTGATTTATGTTGTATTGTTGTCTAGTGGTTGCTCTTTGATTTATGTTGTATTGTTGTCTAGTGGTTGCTCTTTGATTTATGTTGTATTGTTGTCTAGTGGTTGCTCTTTGATTTATGTTGTATTGTTGTATAGTGGTTGCTCTTTGATTTATGTTGTATTGTTGTCTAGTGGTGCTCTTTGATTTATATTGTATTGTTGTCTAGTGGTTGCTCTATAATTTATGTTTTTATGTTGTATTGTTGTCTAGTGGTTGCTCTTTGATTTATATTGTATTGTTGTCTAGTGGTTGCTCTTTGATTTATATTGTATTGTTGTCTAGTGGTTGCTCTATAATTTATGTTTTTATGTTGTATTGTTGTCTAGTGGTTGCTCTTTGATTTATATTGTATTGTTGTCTAGTGGTTGCTCTATAATTTATGTTTTATGTTGTATTGTTGTCTAGTGGTTGCTCTTTGATTTATGTTGTATTGTTGTCTAGTGGTTGCTCTTTGATTTATATTGTATTGTTGTCTAGTGGTTGCTCTTTGATTTATGTTGTATTGTTGTCTAGTGGTTGCTCTTTGATTTATGTTGTATTGTTGTCTATTGGTTGCTCTTTGATTTATGTTGTATTGTTGTCTAGTGGTTGCTCTTTGATTTATGTTGTATTGTTGTCTAGTGGTTGCTCTTTGATTTATGTTGTATTGTTGTCTAGTGGTTGCTCTTTGATTTATATTGTATTGTTGTCTAGTGGTTGCTCTATAATTTATGTTTTTATGTTGTATTGTTGTCTAGTGGTTGCTCTTTGATTTATGTTGTATTGTTGTCTAGTGGTTGCTCTTTGATTTATATTGTATTGTTGTCTAGTGGTTGCTCTTTGATTTATGTTGTATTGTTGTCTAGTGGTTGCTCTTTGATTTATATTGTATTGTTGTCTAGTGGTTGCTCTTTGATTTATGTTGTATTGTTGTCTAGTGGTTGCTCTATAATTTATGTTTTTATGTTGTATTGTTGTCTAGTGGTTGCTCTTTGATTTATGTTGTATTGTTGTCTAGTGGTTGCTCTATAATTTATGTTTTTATGTTGTATTGTTGTCTAGTGGTTGCTCTTTGATTTATGTTGTATTGTTGTCTAGTGGTTGCTCTTTGATTTATGTTGTATTGTTGTCTAGTGGTTGCTCTTTGATTTATATTGTATTGTTGTCTAGTGGTTGCTCTTTGATTTATATTGTATTGTTGTCTAGTGGTTGCCCTATTCTTCATATTGTATTGTTGTCTAGTGGTTGCTCTTTGCTTTATGTTGTGTTGTCTAGTGGTTGCTCTTTGCTTTATATTGTATTGTTGTCTAGTGGTTGCTCTTTGCTTTATGTTGTGTTGTCTAGTGGTTGCTCTTTGCTTTATGTTGTGTTGTCTAGTGGTTGCTCTTTGATTTATATTGTATTGTTGTCTCGTGGTTGCTCTATGATTTGTATTGTATTGTCTAATGGCTGCTCTTTGCTTTATGTTGTGTTGTCTAGTGGTTGCTCTTTGCTTTATGTTGTGTTGTCTAGTGGTTGCTCTTTGATTTATATTGTATTGTTGTCTAGTGGTTGCTCTTTGATTTATATTGTATTGTTGTCTCGTGGTTGCTCTATGATTTGTATTGTATTGTCTAATGGCTGCTCTTTGCTTTATGTTGTGTTGTCTAGTGGTTGCTCTTTGCTTTATGTTGTGTTGTCTAGTGGTTGCTCTATAATTTATGTTTTTATGTTGTATTGTTGTCTAGTGGTTGCTCTTTGATTTATGTTGTATTGTTGTCTAGTGGTTGCTCTTTGATTTATATTGTATTGTTGTCTAGTGGTTGCTCTTTGATTTATGTTGTATTGTTGTCTAGTGGTTGCTCTTTGATTTATGTTGTATTGTTGTCTATTGGTTGCTCTTTGATTTATGTTGTATTGTTGTCTAGTGGTTGCTCTTTGATTTATGTTGTATTGTTGTCTAGTGGTTGCTCTTTGATTTATGTTGTATTGTTGTCTAGTGGTTGCTCTTTGATTTATATTGTATTGTTGTCTAGTGGTTGCTCTATAATTTATGTTTTTATGTTGTATTGTTGTCTAGTGGTTGCTCTTTGATTTATGTTGTATTGTTGTCTAGTGGTTGCTCTTTGATTTATATTGTATTGTTGTCTAGTGGTTGCTCTTTGATTTATGTTGTATTGTTGTCTAGTGGTTGCTCTTTGATTTATATTGTATTGTTGTCTAGTGGTTGCTCTTTGATTTATGTTGTATTGTTGTCTAGTGGTTGCTCTATAATTTATGTTTTTATGTTGTATTGTTGTCTAGTGGTTGCTCTTTGATTTATATTGTATTGTTGTCTAGTGGTTGCTCTATAATTTATGTTTTTATGTTGTATTGTTGTCTAGTGGTTGCTCTTTGATTTATGTTGTATTGTTGTCTAGTGGTTGCTCTTTGATTTATGTTGTATTGTTGTCTAGTGGTTGCTCTTTGATTTATATTGTATTGTTGTCTAGTGGTTGCTCTTTGATTTATATTGTATTGTTGTCTAGTGGTTGCCCTATTCTTCATATTGTATTGTTGTCTAGTGGTTGCTCTTTGCTTTATGTTGTGTTGTCTAGTGGTTGCTCTTTGCTTTATATTGTATTGTTGTCTAGTGGTTGCTCTTTGCTTTATGTTGTGTTGTCTAGTGGTTGCTCTTTGCTTTATGTTGTGTTGTCTAGTGGTTGCTCTTTGATTTATATTGTATTGTTGTCTCGTGGTTGCTCTATGATTTGTATTGTATTGTCTAATGGCTGCTCTTTGCTTTATGTTGTGTTGTCTCGTGGTTGCTCTATGATTTATGTTGTATTGTTGTCTTGGTTGCTCTACGCTTTATGTGCTGAATACTTGTGATTGTTTTTGTGGACTTCACCTGTGGACCTGTCTTATCCCGTGGGCCTATCTGTCTTATCCTGTTGGTCTATATGTCTAATAAAACTCCTATCCTTAATGAGATCAGACATAATTACAGAGACTCAAACACAGGCGATGTGATGATCTATCTAACAGCTTTAATCAATCAGATAATGATGATGGATGTTGAACATACCTACTGACACGGCAAAGTTGAGATGTCTGCACAAGTGAAAACTAATTATGGCATGATATATCAAAACACCAGCTGGCGTAGAAGTATAATTGATAAAGGGTTGGGCTGATAGTCATGAGCGTGGTTGAAGAATCCACCTATTCTTCCATGCATACAGGTCTACAAAATGTGATGGATCTTTCATATCACAGACCGAAGGCAGGTTCCTGCTTCAGGAATGTTTTCTTTAATATCAGCGTGCTATCCCGCCTGACTACTGGATATCCACGTCAGTAACCAGCTGCTGCCTGTATCCACTAAAATAGACACCCTCAATTCACACACACACACAGATCCTCGCTTTAAGTAGTGTTTGTGAAGTCACTTGTTTTATGCCAAGGGAGACTATTTGTGTGCTATTTTATGCTAAGGGACACTATCCAAGTGGTGTTTTATGCCATGGGATACTATCATCCACATGGCATGAGACACGCTTCACTTGGCAAGAATGAACACCAGTTGTCCCAATCTTTAGAGACATCTTTTCTGTGCTTATGAATTTTGACCAGCAATGCACAGAGTGGAATCCTGTTGCCGTAATTCAGAGATCAATGCCCTCCCAATGATCAATGACAACTGTGACAATGAGGATGTAGTTATACCAAACAGACGAATCGGTTGTTTAGGGAATGTAATTATATCAGACATAGACGAATCGGTTGTTAAGTGAATGTAGTTATACCAGAATCAGACAAATCGGTTGTTAAGTGAATGTAGTTACACCAGACACAGACGAATCGATTGTTAAGTGAATGTAGTTATATCAGACACAGATGAATCGGTTGTTCAGCATCAAAGATGCCATGGACTTTTTCAGCATAGTCGTATGGTAGAAATGTTTCAGAAGTCACAGATGCCTTTGCTATAATCCACAAGCTATATCATGACAATGGAAGTTTTAACAGTAGCAATAGCATTACATTGGCTTGTGTTGCAAAACTACATCCATGCTTGCATACTGCGTTATCCACTGAGCATGATGAAGAAGGTTGAGGACATCTTTGCCCACCCCACAGGCATTGATTGATTCCATGGAGAATTCAAGTTATTTCTATTTTTCTACCACGATACTCAGGTCTTGTGGGCAATACAATAGCGGAAAGGCTGGCCAGCTTCCTCTAACAGCAATAACGGCAAAGGCGAGATCAGCAATATGAATGAGGTTTACTTGACCAGGATGGCAAATGTTGTCTCGTAAGTTTCGTTAACAGACACATTTTGTCCAGATATCAACAAGCTTGAGTTGACTGCTGCTTTCTTTTTTTATTAATTCATATTGACTCCTGAGGGTGAAAGATGTAGGCCACATTAAACTGTCTTTATCGGCAATATGAATGTCAAATGTTCAACTGTTTTTCCTTGTAGTGAAAATCATTAGTTTAGTAGAGCAGACTAGAACAACCTATCATGTGCCATGCCAGTAAGCATTCAAGATTCACCATCTCAGTCTCCAGTCATGGCTCAGGTCTATGTTACATTATTTATCTGTGAGGTATAATAGTAAAATAGCCCGTAGGTGCTCAGATCTTATTCTCTCTCCCCCCCCCCCCCCAACATATGGACCCGCTTCCGGCGGCTAATAGTAGCAGCCCTGTGTTGGTTGACGAGGCCCCTCATTCTTCTGATGTGCCTCATGTGTTTGGCCATGCCAATTCTTAATCCCAATCATTCTAGACACCGATGTAGATTCACTGACCTGTCTCAGGTCTGTGTTTTTATCCTCGTACCACGTGGCCAAACCATCCAGGTATTTATCGCTTTGACTTCCTCTTGCACTTTTCCAGTCAGTTTTATTAGTTGTTTTAAAATTTTTCTCATGATTTCCCCAAAAATGTCTTGACGATCTACATTTTATTTCTCTAATCAATTTAAAGTTCTCGTTTGTTTCTTGGACTGTCTTCTTTGTTTTTCTGTCTGTCCATGGTATTCTATGCATATTTATCAATAACTGCATTTTCACTGACATTAGATGTTTCTCTCCTTATTTGCCTAATGTCCATAAGTACATCTATACAACAGTAAAGGTAATATATGGCACTTTAACTCTTTTTCTCACTATAATTGGCAGCTTTTTATTGGTGGATACGTTTTCCTTCCTCCAAAAGATTACACACAAAGACATTCTTGTTCTAATCTCCATCAGATTTCCTGTTCCAAACTAGTTTTGATTCACTTGTTTGTGAATTTTCTTATTTACGTGAATGTTAAATCAATTGCCTTTCATGAAAAGAAGATCCAAATCCAGTATGTCTTCTTCGCTCACCTTCAAACGTCCGTATGAATTAATCGAAAAGAAAGCAGCAGTCAACTCAAGCTTGTTGACATCTCGATAAAATTAGTAATAGTATGTCTGTTAACGAACCATACGAGACAACAGCTGCTTTTCTGGTCGAGTAAACTACATGATCTTGCTCAGAGCAAACAGCACAGAACAGCGGAACTGTCTTTTATACAGATTTCCGCTGGTCCCGTCATTCTGCTCACACGTGGACTCAGGGCCGTGCCGTGCTATGATAGAGAGACGGCCGCATCAGGCGGCACCGTAAGGGGGCGGCATTAGCAGCGAAATCAAAATAGATTAAACTTTGAATCATTCAATAATTAAAAATCTTTAAGAGGCTGCATGTCGAAAAAAAATAAACATTTAAGGGGCGGCATTTCGAAGAATTGAATCATACTGGGAAAATCTACTGCACGGCCCAGCGTGGACTGGCAGAATAAATAACTCAGCATATCCTTAGGAATTGTCACTTAGTCTGATCATCGGCCCGTAGAGACAAACACTGACACAAAACTGTTTTGGGAGTCTGAGCTGTTCAAAATGGCAACATATTTTACTACAGGTCCTGGTCTGGAGCAGACATCAGTGATCATAACTTTCCGTCATCAGATACTATATGGCCGAATGGAACAGAACGTGCGTTTTTAAGCATCCGGTGTGCTGATGCCGAGCTAAGGGGTTCAACCCCTACACCGGACAGTGGGACTAAAATCTTGACTTGGGGACGTAAATTACAAGTACCTCTGAAGTCGGAGTGGGTTCGCCTGATGACGAGGGATGCTAGTAATAGAGAAAGCTAATCCACACGCAAAATTCAGTCCATTGCTACCAGAAGTAGTGTGTACGGACTACGCTTGAGTTTAAAGCGAGCGACCGCAGAAATAAAAATAAAAACTATGATGAAGTTGTTATGTTGCTTTCATTACTTGTAGCTCAGCTGTTTATGCTTTCCATATACACCTGTCTCTGTTTTTCTCTGCCTTTCTTGTCTAGTATTTTTTAACATACGGTTAATTTCTCTATTTTATCTCTTCTGTTGATGTTCCCCATACTTATCATTTGTGTTTACCTGATGGTTTTGGTCAGTGATCTTGTAACACATCCAACTCTCAGTATTTTAACATTTGTTTTCCTCTCATTCCGCAGTATTCACAACATTCGTATCAAAAACCACATATCCACTGCCTCCTATTTCTTCAACATTATTATACTTATAGTACAACATTCGCTTCCCTCCTGAATAGGCCACACCCAAGTTTTTTTCCAAGCAGATTGTTGTACTTGTGATATTGCCCTTTTCCTTTGTTGCCCGTTTGACGTTGCCTTTTCGATATGGCGACTTTTCTTTATCTCTGTTACATCTTCCATTAGACGTTACGATGTAGACTACATATGCAAAACGGTTGACTGTTTTATGCCTTTATTGTATATAAAACATATTGGGTTGTGTTTTCTTATAAACTACCATTTATTCAATTTGCTAATGTTATTGATAATTCCCTTCTTTTTGCTCTCCACAACCTTATCTAAAATGGATTGTAGATTACTTTCAGACTGCTTTTAAAATTGGATGATTAGAATATCTCACAATAATTTGACCATCAGCTTTAGATGTTCGATGTCTCTGAGTATTGTCTTGCTGAAAACGTTGAAATGATCATGCGATAAAACACATCCTCGCCTACCTCTTCTTTTACTTGTGCGGAATTAAGTTCTCCTTCACATCAGAATTAAATTCTCCTTCACATCAGAATTAAGTTCTCCTTCACATCAGAATTAAGTTCTCCTTCACATCAGATGGCCGACTCTTAACTGATTCAATGACAAACAACAAGTAGGTCTGGACCAAGCAGCACGCACAATCACATGAACAAGTATTAGTGCAGACCTGATAAGGCGAACTCACCTGGGATCCCAGAAATAGTTCTTCTTATCAGAAATTCATCTTATAAGAGTTCAAGCATGTAATAAAGCATTTACAACGTACAATACAATATTGTTCTTCGCCACATCTGAGATCGTCTTAAGCAGTTTGCACTATGTCCATTCACTGAGCATTACAATTGCGGAAGATGATACGAAACGAAATAAATAATCTGATAATCCTAAGTACGGCGATATATCGTCCTTCTGACCAAATGGGAGGTCACATTTGGGGATATATTATCCTTCAGCACTTAAACAGTTACGAGCAACAAAATACCCCACCCCCGTAAGCATATTCCAGCAACAAACACCCCACCCCCATAAGCATATTCCAGGTACAAAATCCACACCCCCATAAGCATATTCCAGGAACACACATCCCCACCCCATAAGCATATTCCAGGAACATACACATTAAACCAGACTTGTGTATACATAACTAGATTTTTAAAATCGAGACTAGAAAGAAGAAAACAAAACGAAACAGACTATTACTCCTTCGGGCGTTAATTTCCAGGCACAATTGTTTACAATGTCCAGTAGATTTTGCACTGAAATGTTAAGGATAAACCAACGCCAGGGCGTTCGTGGATATTTAAATGTCAAGGCTAATCTAGCACTAGGGCTTTCGTGGATATTAAAATGTCAAGGCTAATCTAGCACTAGGGCTTTCGTGGATATTGAAATGTCAAGGCTAATCTAGCACTAGGGCGTTCGTGGATATTAAAATGTCAAGGCTAATCTAGCACTAGGGCGTTCGTGGATATTAAAATGTCAAGGCTAATCTAGCACTAGGGCGTTCGTGGATATTTAAATGTCAAGGCTAATCTAGCACTAGGGCGTTCGTGGATATTAAAATGTCAAGGCTAATCTAGCATTAGGGCGTTCGTGGATATTTAAATGCCAAGGCTAATCTAGCACTAGAGCGTTCGTGGATATTTAAATGCCAAAGCTGATCTAGCATTAGGGCTTTCGTGGATATTTAAATGCCAAAGCTAATCTAGCATTAGGGCGTTCGTGGATATTTAAATGCCAAGGCTAATCTAGCACTAGAGCGTTCGTGGATATTGAAATGCTAAGGCTAATCTAGCACTAAAGCGTTCGTGGATATTTAAATGCCAAGGCTAATCTAGCAATAGGATTTTCGTGAATATTTAAATGTCAAGGCTAATCTAGCAATAGGGTTTTCGTGGATATTGAAATGCCAAGGTTAATTTAGCACTAGAGCTTTCACTAGATTCATAGGAAAATTAGGAAGCTATGAAAAGAGGCAAAAGAAACATGGCTTGTGGAAAATTGCAAGGAAATTGAACACCAACACAACACCCGGAATACCACATTAATGCACAAAAGAATTAATGACATCACTAACAAAAGAACACACACATCAACGGGTTGCCTAAAAACCAAAGATTGCAAAATCATAATAGAAAAAGATCAGATTTTACATGCGTGGTCAGATTATGTGAAAGACCTTTATGATGATACAAGAGAAGAACAATATGATCATCGGAATAATAATGAAGGACCATAAATTTTGAAGATATAAGTTCAGAATGCTCTTAACCATATGAAAACTGGCAAGACCTCGTGTACAGATAACATCACAGTAGAAATGATCAATGCCTTAGAAGAATATGGAATATACCAAGTCACCAGACTGCTGAACGCAATATACGATACTGGAGATATACCTCCTGAATTATGTAATTCTATATTTATTGCAATCCCGAAGAAATCAGGAGCCATGGAATGCGATCAACATAGAACAATTAGTATAATGAGCCACATCACGAAGATTCTGCTGAGAATTATCATGCAAAGAGTTAGGAAGAAAATACAACCCGAAATAGGAGAAGAACAATGTGGGTTTGTAGAAGGCAAGGGCACAGTAAATGCTGTGTATATACTGAGAACAGTAATTGAGCGTTCTATAGAAGTAAACAAAGATCTATATCTTTGCTTTATTGACTACACAAAGGCTTTCGATAAAGTGAAACATGTCGACATGATAAGGATGCTTGAAGATCTACAAATTGATGGAAAAGACCTTAGACTTGTAAAAAACATATATTGGAAACAACAAGCTGCCATCAGAATTGATAACGATGTAGGTCAATATCAGCCTATTAAAAGAGGTGTGAGACTGGGATGTGTAATGTCTACAGACCATTTTTCGCTGTACAGTGAAAATATATTCAGAAATATAGAAGATATGGAAGGAATCAACATTGGAGGAAGATACATCAATAACATTAGATATGCAGATGATACAGTCTTGATTGCAGACAATGAACAGGACCTGCAAAATTTAATAGATGCAGTTGTTGCACACGGTGAACAACTAGGGTTAGAACTGAATATTAAGAAGATACAGATTATGGTCGTCACTGGGAAGAAGGAAATACCACAATGTGATATACGAGTAGATGGGCATATTCTTAAACAAGTGAATCGATAGTTATCTCGGCACAGTCATAACATCTGATGGGAGATGCCTTGAAGAGATTAGAACAAGAATTGCCATTGCGAAGGTAGCCTTTTGCAAGATGAAAAACATACTGACCAATAAAAAGATATCAATTGAAACGAGAAAAAGAGTGTTGAGGTGCTACATAGAACCTATGCTTTTGTATGGATGTGAAGCGTGGACAATAAGCAGTCAAGCTGAAAAACAGCTGATGGCTGTGGAAATGTGGTTTCTGAGGAAGATGCAAAGAATACCATGGACGGACAGAAAAACCAATGAGCAAGTCCTTCAAGAAACAAATGAAGATAGTAAACTGATTAGAGACATTAGACGTAGACAGTCAAAATTTTTGGGCATGTTATGAGAAGAAATGATTTGGAGAACTTGGTGACAACTGGCAAGATCGAAGGGAAGAAACCAAGGGGGAAGACCGAGAAGTAAATACCTGGATGGCTTGGCCACGTGGCATGGTCGAGACAGGAACACGGAGCTGATCCACGACTCTGGTGATCGAGTGAGATGGCAGAACATGACCGCCCACGCTTACCGGCATGGCACATGATGGATGGATGGATGTATATATAGACCATCTCTTCAAGGCATCTCCCATCAGATGTATATATACATCAGTGAGGTACACAAGTCATCAGAAGAATAAGTGTTGGTATTAATGGCTTCTTGGTGATAATTCTTCAGGCTTGCTGTGATTAAATGCTTCTTGATATCTTCGTTAACACCGGGGGTATCCAGCCTTTGTCCTGCGTCTTCATGTTGCACGTATACACGTTCCTGCCTGCCCATGTCTTGTTGTCCACTTCTTGATGTTGTCCACCATTGTGTTACTGTCTTCATCTTACACGCATCGCCTACACAATAGTAACATCGATACGACAAGGACATCAGTTGGAACATCGACACGATAAGGACATCGATATGGCAAGGACGTCAATAGGAATATCAATATGGCAAGGACATCAGTGTGGAACATTGACACGACAAGGACATCAGTGTGGAACATTGACACGACAAGGACATCAGTGTGGAACATTGACACGACAAGGACATCAGTGTGGAACATTGACACGACAAGGACATCAGTGTGGAACATTGACACAACAAGGACATCAGTGTGGAACATTGACACGACAAGGACATCAGTGTGGAACATTGACACGACAAGGACATCAGTGTGGAACATTGACACGACAAGAACATCAGTGTGGAACATTGACACGACAAGGACATCAGTGTGGAACATTGACACAACAAGGACATCAGTGTGGAACATTGACACAACAAGGACATCAGTGTGGAACATTGACACAACAAGGACATCAGTGTGGAACATTGACACAACAAGGACATCAGTGTGGAACATTGACACGACAAGGACATCAGTGTGGAACATTGACACGACAAGGACATCAGTGTGGAACATTGACACGACAAGGACATCAGTATGGAACATTGACACGACAAGGACATCAGTGTGGAACATTGACACAACAAGGACATCAGTGTGGAACATTGACACAACAAGGACATCAATAGGAACATCGATATGGCAAGGACGTCAATAGGAATATCAGCTCGGCACGGAATATTTAGTTCACCACCTACTCTCAAAGAAAGTCGCAGAGACACTATGGCTTTAGTTCTAAGACAAACTCTACCCAACTGGACTACAAGATCTTGTACATCTGCCGTGTTCACTCCAGCTGGGCTACCAAGTCCCGCACATCAATCACGTTACACTACAGCTGGTCTAACGCTTTCGCACATCAGTCACGTAAAACTCCAGCTGTGCTACTAGGTTTGGCATAAGTCATGTCACACTCCAGCTAGGCTACCAGATCTCACACATCCGCCACGTCACACTCGGACTGGGCTACCAGGACTGGCATCAGTCACATCACACTCCAACTGGGCTAAGAGGTATCACACATTAGTCACATCACACTCCAGCTGGGCTACGAGGTCTAGCATCACTCATCTCACACTCCAGCTGGGCTACGAAGTATCACACATTAGTCACATCACACTCCAGCTGGGCTACGAAGTATCACACATTAGTCACATCACACTCCAGCTGGACTACGAGGTATCACACATTAGTCACATCACACTCCAGCTGGACTACGAGGTATCACACATTAGTCACATCACACTCCATCTGGGCTAAGAGATATCACACATTAGTCACGTCACACTTCATCTGGGCTACGAGGTATCACATTAATCATCTCACACTCCAGCTGGGCTACGAGGTATCACACATTAGGCACGTCACACTCCAGCTGGGCTACGAGGTATCACACATTAGGCACGTCACACTCCAGCTGCGCCACGAGGTATCACACATTAGTCACGTCACATTCCATCTTCGCTATGAGGTCTGCTATCAGTCATGCCACACTACAGTTGGACTACGAGGTATCACACATTAGGCACGTCACACTCCAGCTGGGCTACGAGGTATAACACATTAGTCACGTCACACTCCAGCTGGGACTACGAGGTCTGGCATCAGCCATGCCACACTCCAGCTGGGCTACGAGGTCTGGCATCAGCCATGCCACACTCCAGCTGGGCTACGAGGTCTGGCATCAGACATGCCACATTCCAGTTGGACTACGAGGTATAACACATTAGTCACGTCACACTCCAGCTGGGCTACGAGGTCTGGCATCACTCATCTCACACTCCAGCTGGGCTACGAGGTCTAGCATCACTCATCTCACACTCCAGCTGGGCTACGAGGTATCACACATTAGTCACGTCACACTCCAGCTGGGCTACGAGGTCTAGCATCACTCATCTCACACTCCAGCTAGGGCTACGAGGTATCACACATTAGTCACGTCACACTCCAGATGGGCTACGAGGTCTGGCATCACCCATCTCACACTCCAACAGGGCTACGAGGTATCACACATTAGTCACGTAACATTCCAGCTGGGCTACGAGGTATCACACATTAGTCACGTCACACTCCAGCTGGGCTACGAGGTCTGGCATCAGTCATCTGGCAATCAATAAAGTAGAGCAGTCATACTATCTTTTAAATCTTTCTGTCCCGAGCAACACCACGTGCGAAGGCAACTTTACGTGCATACCACTCAACATGTCACGTTCCTATGCCTTGTCTTCATGTGTACCAGTCAACATGTCACGTTTGGTTGCCTGGTCATCCTGTATACCAGTCGACGTGTCACGTTTGATTGTCTAGTTTTCATGTATACCAGTCAACGTGTCACGTTTGGTTGCTTAGTCTTCATGTATATCAATCAACATGTCACGTTTGGTTGCCTAGTCTTCATGTGTACCAGTCAACATGTCACGTTTGACTGCCTGTTCTTCGTGTGTACTGGTCAATATGCTGTGTGTGTAGTACTTATTACATTTAGTCAGGGGATGCAAAAGAAATCGGACCATGTTTTTTTCCCATCATTATTATATCTGCTTCAGTGCCAAACAAAAGGTAGATTTGGATGAAACATGGTGAACAAATGAACAAGTCTTACGGTGTAAATTTCCATTTACTGAGCATTGAAACTGAGGAAGATACTGTGAAACCAAACAAATAACACGATGACACTACTATGTCGACATACCGTCCTTCTGTCTACATGGAGAGTCACATCAGGCAATATGTTATCCTTCGGCGTTGAGTCTGATATAATAAGCGCACGTTACCTTGGATGGAATCTGTCTAGAGGAAGCAAACCCTGCACTCATGCATGTCGAAGAGGTGTATAACTTCGTGTGACGCACTCATGTCGTAAGAGGAATGTAGAAGAGGAAGAAGAAGATGTAGCAAGTGTTTGCATAACGTTGCCCTCAACACAATCAACTGGAAAGACTCTCGATCCTGCGCCAGTTCCCATGCCTCGTGGATTGTTCGCCCATGGTTTTCTGACTGCTCTGTCTCCACCATCATATATATGTCTTCCCCAGCCTCATTCCCAATGTGTCTTCAATGTCCTTTGTCCATCGTCATGCTGGTCGACGCTTGCCTCTTCCTTTAGAGGACCAAGCGTTCCGTTGTCGTTATTTCTCAACCACTCAGACATTTTATATGTCCAAAATATCTGGCGGTTCGTGAGTCAGTTTTCTTCAATCTTCAGGTTTGGTGAAAACACTCACACACCCGCGCGAGTGTGCAAGCAGGCGCACACATACACACATCAATCAAAGCGTCTAGTTGTGTATCTGGTAATCAGTCGTGATGCAGGCACACTCCTTTGATTCTTATTATACCGCACGCCAGCTTAAGTGCCTCAAACACCAATCTAAATTTAACCATGCCCCATTTAGAGTTGTTCCAATAGTTGAAGTCCAAAGACTACAGTACAGCAAAGGACCCTTTTCCACACCTGTATGCGTGGTCGGTATGTGTGGTGCTAGCCCATAATTTTGCAGATACACAATATCACGCCTGTCGCTTTTAACCCTCTGAGCATTTCCTTGTATCTCTTTAGGCTGAATCGATCTAGAAACCCATGTCAATTGTAATCTTATTAATAGTAAAATATAATAATAGTTTTTGTTAAGTAAGCGTCTTTAGATATTCGAACACATGATTACAGTGATCCAAAAGAAAGAGTGCTATTCACAGTGCTGCCGTGGTAACCAAAATCAATCAAAGCGGAATATATTTATTTGTATTCCATTCAAAAATGTCAGTGAGTCACTTTCGGTAATCTGTGTTTGATATATTGTGCCATTTTAAAAGATTTATAAGATTAAAAAAAAATACTTTGCAATGGGGCTGCTTCGGATTTTTTGGTAGAGAGTACGATTAGAATTAAATAAGTAAATACCCCTTTACACTCCTTAAGTCGGTGTATTATAGGTATATGATGCTAGATTGTAACGTGGAGATTCTTGTGTTCGAATCCGTTAGACTACGAGGTGGAATGCAAGCTTTGTTAGGAAGTTCCAAAGAAGTGTTTGACAGAAAAGCACATAAAACAGTGGGCATCTTCTTTAAGCTTCCATGTAAGCGTTAAGTACGGGCTGTTTCCTTTGTTTTAAATTATAGGTCATTTTAGGGAAATGGTCCAGTCCTTTTTTATTATTATTACAATGGTGCTAGTCGCGTTTATGGGGATATTGGTGACATTAATTTGTTGTATTTACAATCCATGTGGTGCGCTACAAGGCAGTCTGTGATAACTTAAATTATAGGCTATGAGTAGCGAGCTGCACTTTGACTTTAGCTTAAAGGCCACCACGATAATTTATTAATAACACCCACCCTATACCCAACATAAAAACACGCACACACACGACAGGTTAAGCTGTCTTCCCATTATAAAGAGCCGTAAAAATTGCACACATGTGCTTATGGCAAAAACAAATTCGTTGACCTCATTAACACAAAAAAGTATGTATTAAACAAGAATGCCACCTAGTTATCTTATCACATAAAATGTTTGCATTGAAAATATCCATTAAAATAGTATGCGTTGAGTTACTTCCTTTTGACAGTGAATTTATCTTTCAAGGTACATAACATTGCAATTTCAAGGGATATAATCATATGAGAAAAATCAATTTTATTAATTCTTTAATTATTACAGTCAATTGTGTATAAAAATGTTCCATTATTGAACTTAATATTTGGCTATCTATGCTGTAACTTTTAAATAGCTTAATTATTTGAAACTAGCATCAAATAATTAAGGCGTGCATAAATGAATCGTTATCATTCAAGACAGTTTTACCAAAGCAATTCTACACCGGTAGTTATGCTGGTATATAAAGAAATAGGGTGTATTAGTTATTGTCAGCCTTCCAGGGAAACCTGGTTGGTTACTTGGCAGGATGCCCATGGTATGTGGAGACCACGTGACATCGGTCACATGTCCGTCCGTCCGAGACCTCGCCGGTCTGTCCGTCGTCTGTCCGTGACCTCGCCGGTCAATGTCTGTCCGAAAGTGGTCAAGGTCCTCGCAGAGTCAGTCAATGGCCTGCCTGACTTGGAAAGCTTAGGGTCGCGCGGGGTTCCTCCCTTAACACATACATGGTTCGAGGGCGCCTGTCCGGGAAGGAGTTTGGTCGGTATGTGCCGGAACACTATACGGATAACAAACCACATACCTCAGAGCTGGGGTGGCCACTAGTGTGGAGACACTAGCCCTGGTTCGTCCATGTGATAGCAGCTGCACGCCAACCTGATACCGTTACCGCTGGCAACGTAACGGGAGCTCAGAGCGTGGGCGGCTCTATCCCTTTTGCAATTTTTTTCTAACATTGCTGAAAATAATAGTTTTACATCTTCAACGTAAAGGATGCTGATTGTTATTTTTTCAGGTTAAAATTTAACTTGTATTAAATTTATCGTCTTTATTTATAGTTATGCACTTTTCAAATTTTAAGTAAAACTTGTAAGAGCTGTAACAATGTTATATTATCCGTGGTACACATCACTAATAACATCACGATTTATATCATTTTGTTTTATGTACATCTCTGTGCTACGGAATTAAATAAAGCAGCATTATGCACACACATTTTAAAACAATTAAGAGATAATAAATAAAGAGTTAAATCATGCGTTTCTACATTCTTTTGAAGAAACAGCAACAGGAAATTAAACTAAGTTGCATTAAATGAAATCTTTATGTTTGCAATTAACGTGTCATTTACTGATTGTCCCCCAGCGGTTTCTCCAGATATGAAGGACATCGAAAAATGTCATGTTAACCGGAACTGATGCCAAAACGAATTGCCAGAACGACAAACAAGTCTCTGAATACAGTTGTGATAAAATGGCTAATGTTTCAGGGGAAACGTAATCAGAGTTAGAAATTGAGATGGGGCCAGTATGTGATTATTATTGTTCTTTGTCTGCTTTGGTAAACAAATTGGTATTGGCAGTTTAAATATACATCTCAAACGTTGCTTATTTCACATGATCTCTGAGATCATTCCCAGAGTGTAAGGACGGAGATGCTGCAAAGTTGAAAGAAATATTTGATCAGCATGGAAAATCACAATTTAGGAGATAGTTATTGCTATAAATATGACTGTAAAAAAGTGTAAATAAACTTTTACACAACATACAAAAGTTAGTTGCATATCCTTTACAGGACGATGCAGTCAACCCCAGCCTTTTTTTGTGTCTTTTGGCAAGTTTACGTTCAGTAGTTTGCCATTGCTTTCTAAACGACCTATGCCCATACCACTTTATAAAACCCAACGTAAGGCGGTCTGCTGCCAAATCGCCAGGAACTATTACACAACATACTTAAAGCGACACAATGTATGCCTGTTGGGTTTCGCACCTGTTCACACGTTAATAGCAGTAATCGTGTATAAATTGCTACCGAAAGTTGCTTAAACATTATTCTTGTTCAGCCTATTATCCATTATCTCGGCATGGGCCCTCAGCCAACTTCTTCTAAGATGTCCCGTGCAGCTCCCTTCAAGTCATCTCCTTATATTTCATTTCTGCATCTACATCTCCTGAGAGAGAGAGAGAGAGAGAGAGAGAGAGAGAGAGAGAGAGAGAGAGAGAGAGAGAGAGAGAGAGAGAGAGAGAGAGGGAGTAGAGAGGGGAAGAGAGAGAGAGTATATGTATGTGTAAGTACACTTTTGTTTGTTAGATTGTGATTGTGAGTGAGTATATGTGTATGCGAGGAAGCGTGTATTTGTGTGTTATTGAGTGGGTGAATAACTGTGAGAGTTTGTGTACATGATGTAAGTATGTATGCAGGTATGTATTTATGTATGTGTTTATGCTTGTTCTTGTGTATATGTGTTGGCTGTCTGTCCTATCATACATAACATGGTAATATGCATTGTTTATGTTCACAACTTTTATTTGACAATGTTTTTTCCATTATGTGAATGTATCATGCACAATAGATACTTGATATACGAAAGATGAGTTATTGGAAGGGCCTATCTAAGACGGGCCTGTGTGCCCAATTTGTGACCCTTTGAAAATAAAGTTCGTTCGTTCGTACTTTTAGGTCTTCGCCTAATTAATTCGCCCTTAAGATTCCAGACATCTTAGAGACTGAGACACATATTTCTAGCCGAGCCTAAAATTGGTGCAAAGAATTGGATTGGAAGTATAGATGGTCGGCATGACACTGACTACAAAAGTGTTCATTGGTAAATAACGTAACGGGATTCACGCCATATGCTAATTGCGCCTTCAAGCGTGTAAAATTCTCATTTTACGTTCCAGTCTTTGAAGACTGAAAGGATATTGATATGTACACATCATGAAGATTGATATTTGTAATACTCTGTGTGGTTCTTGATGACTGATGTGTATACTGCTCTCCACATTTTTTTTAAGACTGAGACGTAAACTGCTCTGCGTGCACCATGAAGACATCGGTAAATTACT
This sequence comes from Cepaea nemoralis, assembly GCA_014155875.1. NCBI lineage: Eukaryota > Metazoa > Mollusca > Gastropoda > Stylommatophora > Helicidae > Cepaea > Cepaea nemoralis. The sequence goes on along the minus strand of JACEFZ010027987.1, from coordinate 7,936 downwards.
GTGTAGACTCCTCTGTACACTGTTTAGAAACTGAGACTATACTGTTATGTACACTTCTTGGAAACAGACGTACATTGACCTGTACATATGTATGCTGACCTGTGCATGCTGCTCTACACACTCCATAAAGACTTACAGGGAGTGGGGATAATTTTTGAAGTCTGAAGCAAAGGCTGTTTTGTACTCTTCTTGACTGACATGAGTACTGCTTTTGTACTTTTGTACTGCTTTTAGTTTAATAGGTACTGTGCTCTGTACACTTCTTGACTGATAGGTATAACGATGTCTTCACTTCTGTAAGATTGACACTTCGTCTTGTACACTTTATGAAGACATAAATGTACTCATTTGAAGACTTCTGTGGTGTTGTGACTTCCGCACAGGCATGGGGTACATTTAGGCCGCTGTGATGCATATAAATGTATACCCTGTACTCTTTTTAATGACACCCATTGCAAGACTTCTGCCATACGTCTACGTCGTACACTAAAGAAAAGGGTCATCACTGGCCTAAATCGACATGGCAGGGGATCTGCAGACCATTCTGGCACCTCTTGTAAACTGTGTAAGGCACACCATTGGGCTCCTGTGCTTACTTTCCACGTGTTTTCTTAATTACCGCAACCACCTCGGTCGATGCCGCAGGTTTGGCATTGAAATCCATAGATGGTTTCTCCAGCCATTTGAATCCTTCAATTTCTCCGAGTGAGACGTCCCGCTGGGCATCAGAGTATGTCGTCGCGAGGTGGTTCTCCAGCTCCTCTTTGCTGACATTGTGGATGCCGGATCGCGGCTGTTCAAATAAGTCCCGTGCAAACTTATATGGTTCCCGGAAGAATCTCTCATGTTCCTTCCGGGTTTTCCACCTGTTCCTGCAGAACCGTTCCGCTTGGTATAGGGCATTGTGCCTGGCTTTCAGGTGTTGCCACACCTGGCACAAGCCCTCTTTCTCATGCTCAGGTGCTGTTCTAAACCGTTTCAGAGCGGCTTTCTTCTGTGTTCTTACCTCCTCCAGCAGCTTCTGCTGCCTGGTCTTCAGCGGAATATCTGCTTCCTTCTTCTCGCTGCTACCAAATTGAATCAGCGAGTGGAGGTATACAATCTCACCGAACTTTAGCAATTTTTCATCAAGTGACTTGTGATTTAGTTCTCCTTCTAATGATTGATTGATTGATGATTGACTGATTTAGGAATCGACATCATAGCATTCGGGGCATTCCCATTGAGCGATCCGGCCCCATCCTCAGCAGCCAGCGAAGAGTTCCAACACCAATAGTACCAGTAGCAATCTGATTATATGTCCGTCTCGCCTTTCCTCTGTGCGTTGAGGGTCGGCCAGATCCCCTCGCCACTCCTTGCTGTCTCATTCTTGCCAGACTATGGTAATCCATTTGCTCCTTCCGAGGTGTACACGTGCTCCCACAAGGCCGCAACCACGTCTGCCTTGTCATTACCACCAAGTTCTGCAGGGCCAGCTAATCTGTCCGTTTGTTCATTTCCCAGCACACCGGCATGCCCCGGAGAAAAGATCCAGGCGATGCTTGTCACCCGTGACCTCCGAAACTCCGCCGAAACCTTCTCCTTCTAAAACACAGGACAACGTTTCATCTAATTGCGATCACCCTGCCGTTTAGTTGGCGTTGGGGAACTTGATCTTCACCCTGAGACTCTCGGAAGGTTGCTCGGGTGCGTCACAGATGACATCGACTTGAGTATTTCTCAACACTGTGATGTTCTCCCTGGCTGAGAGCCTCTTGCGTCTTATCCCGTTCCCGGGAGCGCTCTTGTGCTTCCTGTGACGCATTCTCGCCCTTCTTTCGTCCATCGTGAATTCGTATTCCTCGGTATGTGGCAAAGCTTTTACAACAGACGCATGCCCAGCGCAGTCATTGGGCTGAAATCGTCAACGTGTGGTCGCCAATGGATCCTTCATGCTCCCTCTTCCCCCCTTTCGGGGGATCCAAGGGGCATCTGCTTGTATTCAAATTTGACGGGACAAGGACATTATACAGCATTAGGGGATGTCAGCCCAGTCTGCTGCCGGCCCCACGTTTCACCGGTGGAGCCAGTTCCATCATTGCGCTGCAGCGGCGCTCTGTCTTCACAGTGTCCATCCGTCTATCCGGATCGTCTGATGGACTGGCCATACGTTAGTGATAAAAATTCCGCCGTGGAGCAAGCACGGCAGGGGGCTTCTGGTCGTCAGAAGTGTGCCCCCTTCCCCAAATGTTTCGGACCATTATTCTCTTATCTCTAGGGGCGATCCCATCAGGGTCATGACTCCGGGCGTCATTTCCCCTACCGTGGAGACGTTTGGTAAAATTCGTTGTCCCTGTTGTTGTGCTTGTCCCTTCGCTGATACCATGTCCACTCTCAAGCCTCGCATATGATTGTATTTTTGTCTAAACCTGCAGATAGAAGAAAACTGACTCACGAACAGCCCGATATTTTGGACATATAAAATGTCAGAGTGGTTGAGAACTACGAGGGTAATTTAATAGGAAGCCACAAATGGCTGTAGAAAAATAACTAAATAATGTAACAACTTGAAACCAATTTATTTTTATACACACATTGTCCCTTTATTTTTCAACATAATTTCCACCAACAATGATGCACTTATCCCATCGTTTTATCAGTCCTCCCAAACCGGCTGCATAGAACTGCGTGCTTGTTTTCTAAATCACGTTTTCACTTCACATTCAACTTCGGCGTTCATTCGCGAAATGTCTCCTGCCAAGGTGGATTTTCAGTGTTTAAGCTGACAAATGTTTGTCCCGTAAAGCGGTGCATAGCTGGGTAGAAAAAGTTACGAGAGAGAGTCAATAAGTAAGTCACACAGTTCTGTGGGATGGCGGAGTTTTTACGTCTAGGGCTAGAGGAAAACTCGATTCCTTTGTATACTTCTGTTTCAAAGCTTTTTACACTTCTTATAGACACTAGGCTAGACTGCTGTGTACACTTTTTAATGGTTTGTCGCAACACATAGCTTTGTACACTTCTTTTTGAACGAGGAAATACCCGGCTCCTTTGTACACTTTTTTATGTTGCATATTTGCTACTCAGCTGCTATGTATACCTCTTTGAATTTATTCTTGTGCATGTAAACAATTGGAGCCTTCCGACTATCTACAAGCTGCGTCGGGCGCAAATACATGAAAAGCCAGCTTTACGTTCACGATTAGTTAAGAGACGGTCCTTCTCGAGACTTTTTATCCAAATATCGTACAGGTAGTAAAAACTCCGACGCGGAGCAATCACGGCAGGGGGCTTCTGATTTTCAGAAGGATACCCCTTTCTTCAAGTGTTTCGGCCCTTGCACTCTTGACACTCTCTTAGGGCGGGCCCACCTGGGTCATGACTCCGAGCGTCTTTCCCCTGCCGTGGAGACGGTTTGTCACATTTTTAGTTATCCCTGATTATTTATTAGAAGTAACGCTTTTCCCTTCGCTGATATACCTTGTCCGATTTCCAGCCTCTCCTCTTTCGGTGGGGAAAGTCCGTGCAGCCTGTACTCGCCCCTTAAGTACATGTGGTCGTGGGGATTAAGACTCCTCCCCAGCCACGGCCTCGTCCCCTCCATTTGTCACCGTTCTCCGTACCCGTTCACGGCGCCGCACTCAGTCAGGGAGCCGGATCCCCCTTTACTTTCACATATGACTACTGCTGGCAGGACCGACCAGATATCTCTCGGACAGACGGACTATTCACGCACCACCGGCCGCCTACCGACGAGCTTCAAGCTACGCCGGCAGGACTGACCGAAAAGCTATACCAGCTTACTGACTGCAGGCCCACTATTCATCGAGAGAGAGAGAGAGAGAGAGAGAGAGAGAGAGAGAGAGAGAGAGAGTGGGCGCTTATCGAGACTTTGCCCTCTTTCTTCTGCTAAAACCACGCCGTTGGCTGAGTGCAGCTTTCGACCATCGTTATGGAGGTAAGACTTCGGCCGACATGTATATAGTTAAACTGCGCTCGGACTCGCCTTTCCCGCTCGGAGGAAAGGCTAAAGAGCTGACGCGAGACAGTTGACAGTTCGTGGTCTTGGTTGAGAGATTGTTTGGTTCTGCAGTTGCCAGCTTCTAACCACACTAGTTGCGAGACTCATTCCACTCTTGCTACAATCATTGCCTTTCTACAAAACTTGGGCTTCGTGCTGTGGCACATTCTAAAATCGACTGCCTCACTACATCTTTTCTGCTGGGAAGGAACCACTATAGGGTTAACCACGCACAGCCTTTCGAAACAATCAACGCCTGACACGGTGGGTTTAAGCATATGACCATACTTAGGGATCAACCCGATATCAATCGCATCGAACAATAGACGCTACATGTGCACACAGGCCAGTGAGACATCGCACAGCGCGCCCCAGCCGGGTCCCAGTGACATGTAATCCGCTGGACGCCTACCGACAAGCTACTGCTGCGTCGGGCAGGACTGACCGTAAAGCTATGCCAGTTTACTGACTGCAGGACCACAACTCGGTGAGCCCTTCTCGAGACCTTCGTCGAACAAATATCGCTCGATTCCTCGCTCACATGGTTGGCCGCTTCGAGCTGCGGTCACATTCTCGAAACGATTGCCTCGATAATTTGCGACGGCTGGGAGAGACCACTATCGGGTCCACCACACACCGCTTTCCGAGACATGGAACGCTAGACGCTGGACTGCTAGTCGCGAACCAGACAAGCCCTATAATATACTTAACTCGTAACGTTGTGAAGGTCTCGTACACTTCCAGTTATGCTATAACTGTGCGTCCGTGTGTGCTAGCCGCAAATTGCGCTGTCGTGGCGGATAACTCGCGTTAAAGTTGACATACAAATATGACATTTAATCGTAAAAACTCCGCCGCGGAGCAAACACGGACAGGGAGCTTCTGATCGTCAGAAGTGTACCCCCTTCCCCAAGTGTTTCGGACCATTATTCTCTTAATCTCTAGGGGCGATCCCATCAGGGTCATGACTCCGGGCGTCTTTCCCCTACCGTGGAGACGTTTGGTAAAATTCGTTGTCCCTGTTGTTGTGCTTGTCCCTTCCCTGTTACCATGTCCACTCTCAAGCCTCGCACGCGTATGTTTGTATTTTTTTTCTAAACCTGCAGATAGAAGGAAACTGACTCACGAACAGCCCGATATTTTGGACATATAAAATGTCAGAGTGGTTGAGAAATACGAGGGTAAGTTAATAAGGAAGCCACAAATGGCTGTAGAAATATAATTAAATATGATAACAACTTGAAACCAGTTTATTTTTATACATACATTGTCCCTTTATTTTTCAACATAATTTCCACCAACAATGATGCACTTATCCCATTGTTATATCAGTCCTCCCAAACCCGCTGCATAGAAAAGCGTGCCCTGTTCTCATTTACCTGCCATCCCACAGAACTGTGTGACTTACTTATTGACTCTCCCTCGTAACTTTTTCTACCCAGCTATGCACCGCTTTACGGGAAAACATTTGTTAGTATAAACACTGAAAACCCACCTTGGCGGGAGACATTTCGCGATTGAACGCCGCAGTTGAATGTGAAGTGAAAACGTGATTTAGAAAACAGAGCACTCAGTTCTATGAAGCCGGTTAATGAAGCATTATGGCACTGAAGCAGATATGATAAAACAAATGAAACACACAGTCCGATTTCTTTTGTGCCCCCTGAGTAAATGTAATAAGAACTACACACATGCACATCTTTACCGTCAATGTTCAGTTCCTTTAGTAATTGTATGATTTCGTCACGCTCCACATTGTCAAATGATTTTGTGTAGTCTATGAAGCATACGTACAGATATGCTTTTACTTCTACAGTGCTTTCTAATTGTGTCCTGAGAATATTTAAAGCGTTATTAGTACCCTTTCCGTCCACGAATGCACACTGTTCATCACTAATGTCTGGTTTGATCTTGTTTCTTATATGCTTTTCCCTCCATAATTATTCTGAGAAACAGAAACCACCAGTTATTTTTTTAAAGATAATCATGCTTCGAAATACGCCAAATCGCAGCCTGTCTATTTGTACTGTTCTGAATGACAATGCTACATAAAGCGTCTTCACAGACGTTATGTTCCAGTATCTAACTGTGCACACCCCGTTGATTTATAAGCTTGGGGAGCGGAGGTAGAGCTCTGTTGTGCAGTCCATGTATAGTCGTAATTTGTAGTGCTAATTCATCAGCATCACCATCATCCTCATCACCACCACCACCACCACCACCACCACCACCAAATACCATCATCATCATCATCAATTGCCATGCCGGCTGGCGTAGGCGTTCATGACTTACCACAGATCTCGGTATTTGGTGCTACTTCACCGGTCATAAATACATTCACGAGTATTGTTTGGCTCTCATAGAAGGACAGTATGTAGCAAATATTAGAGGACTCACTCAGCATCATCATGTGCCTTGCAACCATAGATATATATCAGCAATTTCCTAGGAAGTAAATGCTGCTGACATGATATTTATCACATCACTCATTGAGTGCTAGTTGGTTTATACAAATACGAGACTAGAACCGTATGCTCAATACGCCAGAATGCGTGTAAAATGGTCCTTTACATTACTTTTACTATATTCACAATACGCATTATAGTGTGAAAAGGGGGTTCTTACACAGCTGTATTTACAACGTACCAAACACGTCTCTTGACATGGAAAAGACGTTTGCATAATTGATGCCCTACTATGAAGAAGTACTTAACGATGGTGTTTTGTCTGTCATCTTCTAATGTCAGCTGTAGACGTACTTCAAGATGGTGTTTAGTCATTCCTCGTTAACAGTAACACGCATACACAATTCATGCTGTCCTTGAGTATTTCTTCTTCTACTAATTTAATTCAACTTTATTTTCTATCACATACCCAAGGTGTAGAGGTATTTAACGGTTGTTTAATTCATTCCTCTTCTACCCTGCGATGTAAAAGTATTTCACCGTGTTGCAACATCCTGTAAAGAATATGCAACTAACACATACCTAAATATATACGTATATAAGCTCTGTAGCGAAGGGGTTACGGACACAGTTCGTAATCCCGTATACTGCCTTTGAAACACAGCTGCTGGCAATTTGGCAGCAGACCGCCTAGAGTTGGTTTTTATAAAATGGAATGTGTGCCTGGTGGTTAAAAAAGCACCGGCAAACTACTGAACGTAAACTTTCCAAGAAATCACAACAGTAAAGAAGAATGCTGGGGTTGACTACGACGTGCTGTAAAGGATATGCAACTAAGTTATTCTTATATAACACAAGTAGACATTAAACATTAACTTAAACCAATATCTGCAGGTCTCCATGATGAGGTGGTTAAGCCGTCTTCATCGTGCTCAGAAGCCTGCGGGTTTGATACCTGACTCCGTCAGTCGGTTGATGGGTGGACATTTCTTGGAGACTACCTGGTTTCCTCGCTGGAGTTACGGAGGTTGTGCTTTGTGCGACGACAAGGCAACATTGATTTGTGCACTAATTGTTGCTGCAAAAAACAAAAAATCCTTTGTACACTTCTGACATTCGAAAGCCTTTTATACTTATTGTCAAACGCCAGGAAAAACCTGGGTTGAATATGTTTGTTGCAGGACTATGCTGTGTATGCTTTAGGGCTCCTCGTCAGCTAAGCAGCTAACGCTGATTGAGCTGACCGTTCCGTATGAGTCAAATATTGAGGAGCAGCATACGTACACACTGAAGAAGTACGAGGACATGGTAAGTCTTAGGCTGGAGGAGTACACCGTCAGGCTATTCGCCGTTGAGGTGGGCGCTAGAGGTCTAGTCTCCCATTTTGATGTGCTGAAGCGAATGGGCATTACAGGACAAGCAAGAATTCGGGCCCAGAAACAACTGTGTGAACCTAAAGTGGGATGAGTCTCGGAACTAGTAGGGTTAGAAGCCGTAACTGCAGGACTACTAAAAATATCCCAAAAAATCA